>JBBYHO010000005.1:16366720-16390634 GCA_038382025.1 Adansonia gregorii
TATTAAATCATGTTATCATATTATTGTATGATTGAAAGTGCTGATTTATAATTATATAGTGGACTAAGAAAAACTTAGTTTTCTGATTTTAGTCAACATTTTTTTTTTTAATTTTTGGATAGATAAAACAAAAAAAAAATGAACAGCGTACAAACAAGTATAAAAAAAAAAGGAAATATCTTCCATCCTCCGATGATGAGCGTCCCTTTGTGGCGATTTCTGAACCGTTGGATGTACGTATATTGTGGGGGGATACACGTCAGCAAGCTGACGAGATATGATGATCAAATACTGCCAGGCTGCTTGAGAGTTGGTGGGGTTACAAACGACTTGGATAACACGTTGGAACGTTCTGATGGGGTAATAATGTCGCGTTTGGATTCTATATGATGCAAATTGATAATCACAAGGGCTGGAACTATATAGGGAACTTAATTTATATTCTCAAATATTTTTTAAATATCTTTACATCTCATTTTCTAATTGTAATTAAACACATATAAGAGTTTATTAAGTGTGAAGATTTTATTTTAATAGTTTGTAGTCAAATATTTAAATGTTAAACTTATTTTTATTCACGTATATATATTTAAAAAAATAAAAATTATTACATCTATGTGAAAAAGAATTTTGAGTATATACTAGATATATGTACACCTCCAACGTCGGTTTAAAAAGTTATTTTAAAATTTAAAAAATATATATAAATAATTTTTCAAGTTGAGCAAGTAAATTTTTAAAATAAAAATTTAAAAAAAATTAATATACTTATTGTATTTATTTAGGGTTTATATTTTTTTAATTAGAATGTTATTATTTGACTCAAGATATTAATTGAATAGAGAGTGTGTTATTACTTGTATAGATAAAAATAAAATAAAATTACGTAATACTAACATGTTATTTCTGTATTTTGTTTTATAAATTTTCAAAACTTTTTTTTAATCTCCCATTTTTCAAATGGCAACATATATAGGAAAACTTATATAGAAATTATTGCAAGTAATTTACATTCTTGATGCTTAAAAAATTCTTAACTAATTTTATTTTTATTCTTTTTTATGAGAAGATTTGTTTTTTGCTTCTTCTTTTTTTATATAACGTGTTTTTCACTTTTTTTACATCCAAACAAAATATAAAAAATTAAAGTTGGTATTGATTGCAGATTATTTAATTACTTATTTAAAAAAGAACTACGTTTACCGAAGTCTTTCTCCTAATGATTTCTAAAGTAACCAAAGATATGGTACCAAGTCAACTAAAAGCGATTTGGAGTCAATTATGCGAGACAAACTTTTGTGGCTGTTCATGATTGCATTTTGCAACTTTGGCAAAAATAATCACTTATTTGGCAGACGGATGATACGTATATATATATATATATATATATATATATATATATATATATTACTACCTCAAAAGCTTACAATTTGCTTTAGTGGGTAGATGTGAAACATTGAAAAAGCTCAATTGTTAGGTTGAATTGATCTAGTACCTAGTTCACTAGTAGCCTCAATTTAGTACTTGTTTCACATGTGTCAAATAGTTTGATTTTTTTTTTTTTAGGAGATGAAAAATAATATATAAAATTTTTAGACTCTTCAACCTCTCCTGATTAACATTGGTGGTGAAGTTGACATTTTAAAAGCTTTTAGAAGGCTTAGGTTTTTTTTTACCTTGCTTGGAAATATCTAAAAATATAAAAAAAAATCAAATATAAGCAAATAAAGAAAAAGATAAACAGATATTTTGTTAACAAATTAATATAAAATAATATATGTGTGTGTGTGTGTGTGTATATATATATATATATATATGTAAGGCGGAAAGAGGAAAACAAGTGGTCCGATTCAGTAGTCAATGTTCATTCATTAGGGAAAAAATCTTCTATTCAAATTAAAGGTTTTAGCCAGAGCGCAGGCCAGTGGACTGGGTTGCCTTGATCTGATTCTAGGTTGTTTTAAGAATCAGTACATTGGGATGAATGGGCTCACGAATCATGGTCCAAAAATGAATGAAATGGGCTGATATCTCAAGTTCTCAACTGACACCAGTGAAGCTTTCGTTATACAAGACTCAAAGATTCGCATGATAAAAAATTGTATAAAATCACTATACCATATTAATATATATTCTTCCATTTATTATATAAATTATTAATGAATTGTTATTTATTATTTGATTATTAAGTATAATGTAAAAAATTTTATTGTAAAAAATAATTTTTTAACAGAATTATTTAAAAAATAATTAAGTGATAATAAGTTGAATAAAAAATATATGAACGCATAAAATACCCCCTCCATGAGATCCTTTGTCAAGATTGCACTTGCCAAGTGCCAACCACCCATATTTAATTCCATACGTGGCTGAAGCTCACTACTTTTATGCTGCCCAGCTCTGACAACCTCTATTATTCACTGATTCGACTAATTAAATAATTCACGCATTTAATTTAATTTAAGAATAACCCTTTTTAATTCCTAGAAAGGTGGGCCAAAAAATTAAAATAAATATCTCATAAAAAAAAAGAAAACACAAAGGTTACTTGGGATGGGATGGATGCCACCTTAAAGAACTACACAAGCTCACCAATATACATATATATATATATATATAGTGATATTAAAATATAAATCAAAATTAAAAACCCCCCAGAAAAAAGGGTTAAAAAAAAGGCAACATGCTGGTGCTTGAGAGACACACGTGGGACCAAGTTATTACTCCACGTGGATAAATATATGTAGTTGTTAGATGCCTTGCCTTGTAGTTTGGGCTAGAATCAGATCTCTTACTGTCACGTAAGTTAAAGTGGATATCCACGTGTCAATATGAAAAACAGCCAACACTTTTTGTAACGTGCGGTGCATCATATCACTCACGTGTTAACGCCACTGCCTTAAATAGAGAATTGTGTGTGTGAGTTTTTTTTTTTTTGGTTCCATTAAATAAAGAAATGTTAATTAACGAAACTCATTAACGTGATATTAAATGTGATAAAAATAATATATTAATATAAAAAATTAAATTTTAAAAAAATGAGGTAATAATATTTGATATTAAAATTATTAAATTACAAAACAAGAATAAAATTTTCGGACTTGACTTGAAATCATGTTCAATTTGTTGAAAAAATCTATATATAAAACAAAAAAAAGCCTTGAAAAAAAAATAAAGAGTAGCACAAGGCTTACATAACAACATTTTTTTTTAGATTTCTTTGAGAAATCTCAATTTTTTACATGCAAATTAAGTATGTGCTTAAAACTATGGTTGTTTCCTACATTTATAGTTTGTTTTTTCTATTTTAGTAACAAATATGAAATAAGTAAAATATTTAGTCAAAAAAATTTATAAGGAACAGCTTCTTTATATAAAAATAATTATATTTGAATGAATCTCATGGAGAATAGTCCAAACTATGTATATGTGCCTATGCCTTAATTAAACTAGAAAAATGGCGGAAAATTCGCACTGTTGTCGTCTTGTTTCGAGTGGTTAAATTATTACGAATATGTAGAGAAAAAAAACATTTATTTATATAAAAAAATTTCCATGGTCTCAGTTTCTATGTTTTATGCATTATTACAAACGTAATCACAATTTATTTTGCGGCCAACAAGTATTATTCGAAATAAAAAAATAATACAAAAAGCGCAGTAAAATATATTTATTAAATATAAATATAAAAATAAGATAATAAATATGATAAATTACTTTTGAATATGATTAATATAATTAAGATAATATATTTAATAGTTTTATTTTAGGTATATTTAATTATTTATATAATTAATATAAAATATACAAAATATGACACTTATGGACGCATCTCGACCTCCTTCTCTGAAATAATATTCCGACTTCTCACAATAATTGTTGATTACGAACACGAAAGCATTAAAGAAGAATATTGTTGCTAGAAAAAGAATCGAATTCGGGAGAAAGTTTGAACGACAAATTCAAAAAATTAGATGGCATGGCCCACTAATCTGATGATTCGAATCAATTAAATCTAGGGGTCATTCCAACGGCACTCACAGAATCAAGGAATCAAAGAACAAAACAAATAATAATAAAAATAAATTTTCCTTTTTTTTAAGGAAAAAAGAAAGGGTAAATTTCTTTGGCGTCTACATCAAGGGGGTCAGTTTTTTGGTCCCTATGTTTCACCAAATCAATGGGTTGATTTCTTTGTCCATTTTTACCCACTAGAGGACGATTGAGATTCACATATTTTAACATTTTATGAAGCGAAAAGCCAACCAAAAAAAAAAAAGTAATGAAAGTTAGAAAAAATGAACGTGTCCATGTCAAGCAGTAATTTCTTATTCAACGTTTCAGGCACGTAAAGTGAAAGGTATTGGTGAAAAAAATTATATCATATCGAAGTTTGATTTTATATTTATTGATAAAAATAAATTTTAATTTTAAAATTATTAATTTATTTATATATTTATAATAATTATTGATAATAATTATTTACATATAAATAAATTATATATATTATCATTTCATATTTAATATTATTTATGAGTGAAGTGAAGAGGCCTACAACCAGTGAAAGAAAGAGATGTTGAAAAGGACGCCATACTTCCGTGGTGCAAATGCAAAATCTGTTCCCATTGCCGTCTTTTTAACTCTGACGTAGACGTTGAAATTCATGTAATATTTATATTATTTATTAATTATAATTATATTTAAATATTATATATTAATAAAAATATTAAAAATTAAAAATTTATATTATAAAATTTTAATATATTTATATTCTTATATAATATTTATATTATTTTATTATATTTTATTTATATTATCATATTATGTATAAAATTATCAAATATATAAAAATTAAAATGCAATAATCTTCATATTCCAAAAGAAATAATCAAGCACAGTTGACAGCACTGACCAAAAAAAGATTAATTATTCTTTGATGGGTGGGAAAATTTGACTATTTATTAAAAAGAATGGGTTCGATACTTAGATGCGAGTACTTTATTCTTACCATTATTATTATTATTATTTTATTTTTTACTTTTCCCTTTATTTTTTATTTTCATTTAAGTGAATGCAATTAGATTATATGCTCTGAGCCAACCTAATTAATGTTCCAAAAAGTATTAGCAATGTCATTAAAGTCTTGTTTAAAATGTGAAGATTGTCATAAGAATCAAATCTCACTTTAATGTCCTTCTTAATTTAAGCACTTTAAAATAATCCGTAAATCTTCTAAGGGTTTTAACTCATGCCATTGCACTATTATGATAAATGATTCATCCCATGTGAGGCTTGCCGCTTACTCATCAATAATTAGGATAAACATAATTGATCCCATGAGAGGGGACTACACCCATGTTCCAATACAACAGATTTTGTTTAAATTCATTTTGTTAATGAAATTTTTTAATTTTATAAATTATTTAAAAGCTTGACATGAAATGAAATATATAATAATTTTATTCGATTTATATTATTCAAAAAATTTTATTATAAAAATATAAAAATGAACTCTGTTTTATTTTTATATAATGGAGTAGAAGATAATTGAACTAATGATCTATCAGCATTGAGACTTTCGAACGACATTGAACAATTCTTAAACAGAAATTTAAGTAATTGATTTTGATAAATATAAAAGAAATAATATCATTTGATTAAATATTCATTTGATTTTTATATTTTTATTTGATATTTCAATTTGATACTTAAAAAAAATTATTAATTTAATACTTAAAATTTATTGTTGTCATATATTTTAATCCTTTAAATTAATATCATTAATAAAAAATTGACGTAACAATCAACCTTAAATGAAAATTTAACATATAATAAAAAGATAAAAATTTAAATACTAAATAAAAAATTTTTATATATTATTACATTAAAAACTAAATTAAAATACAAAACCAAATAAATCTTCTGCAAAGTCATGGCCATTAAAATCAAGACTGCTGTTTCACGCAAAAAAAAAAAAAATCAGTCAGTCATATGAATGAACGTGTAGATACTGAGGCGGGGGGAACTATAGAAAGATGCAAGCATGAAATGATTGATGAATTTGTGAAGGTCGGTGTATTTGAGAAATAAGTAAATATGAATTATAAATTTTAAATTAATTAATTAATTCATATAATTAATTTTAAAAATAATATTTAATAGCGTCTAAGCTCAAATTAACATTTATTACATTTTTCCCTGTTAACATGTGCTCCCTCGTCTCCCGCATGATAAATTTTGCTCCATTTTTCTCCAACAATTTATTAACGGCTCTTAAATTTCATTCACTGACTGTCTGACCAAGATACATATATTTTTTATATTTTTGGAAATCAATTATTTTTTTTTACAAGAACGTAGAGTATTGCCCCGGAGAAAAGTTACCCGTATCTTATTGGTTTGTCCTTAATGCAATCTCAACCGTCAATTTTTTGAATTAGCATCGACAAATAAGATCGTGGCGTACGAGATCTTTGCTCGTCGCACCGTCAAAATAATTGAATACCGTGAGAAACATAGTTGCAGGTTTTTGTCGAGTTTTGAAATGCCACCTGGAATGATATAGGGGATCATGGTGCTGCGGTGGTGGCAAGCACTAAGCCACACGTGTACAGTACGAAATCTCGTGCAGGTGCCATTGGCAGGCTGACATAGATTTTCGGGCAGGAGGAGCACTGGTTGGGGAAACAAAAACCTCGGAACAAGCGTCGAGTTTAAAGTAATGACCACATCATGCATTCATGTCAATCAACTGTTTATATATATATATATAAGTCAGTAATTAATATTTTTAATATATATCAAAGAAGTATATTTTTACTTTTTCTTTATTAGTCACTGCATTTTTCTGTTTCTGTTAACTATAAATATTATGTGCATCAAGCAATAACAAAAATTTTCCAGTGAAACCTTATTTATTTTTACTCATAAAAATCCAAAAAATATTGATTGAGGGTGAGTTAGGAAATGGACAACAACTGGCAATATAATGATATTTTTTTTCAGTTTTGTATATTTATTTATGTTTTAAAGGGAGGCTTCTATCACAATCGAAGATCGAAGCCAAAGCAATGCCATCTTGATTGATTAAAAAAAAAGGAATTATGGAAGGAGTGGTCCCACAATCGATAGTTTTGGGGGCGGACCCCGGTAAAGTTAGAGAGAGAAATCAAAGGAAACGACAAAAGAAAATTAGAGAAAAAGCGAAGGCGAGTGACGTTGATAGGTTGAGTGAAAGTGAACGGCAAGGAGCAATTGAAACCGTCGATACTCCCACCCGTTTTCTTTTCTTAGTTTTAGTGAAAAGACAGTAGTTTAAGAAAAAAAAAGTTTGAAAAGATATAATTGTATTATAATTAATTAATTTATATTTAATGTTATATAAAATTTGTAAAAAATTTTATGAAATTTATATTTATATGTAATAAATTTTTAGATGATTTTTAATTATGATTAAATAATTATAATATTATAATAAAAATATTATAATTTAAAAATTGTTGTTTGAAAGGGTTTTTTGGGGAGTTCCTGACAAGTCATACTTGCATCCGTGGCGCGTGGGAGAAAATTATTTTAATTGGTACTATCACGCTTTCTTTCTCATTTAACGTCTGTACTTTTCCAAACTTTTCTGACGGTGGCGCATTTAATTTTTCCTGGTTCTAAAACCATTTTAGGAGTAATTTGGTTAAAAATCTCGTGACTTCATTAAATACCGAAATAAATTCAAGTTACTATACTTTTAACCAAAGAAAAAAAGAAATCATTACTATTATTTGTTACATAAGCATACACCTTTGAGTCACACTATACTGATATTGTTATTTTACTTTGCTTTCATTTCAATATAAATATATAACTCCACAATTTGATGCAAATTGATTCATAAATTTTTTATAATCAGTTAATAATAAGTAATAGTTAATAATTTTATTTTTTATTTTTAATACATAAGTAAATTTACTACTACATATAATAATATATTCGTATGATAATATTTATCAAAATTTATAATTAATTTTAAAAATTAAAAAATCTTTTTTTACTTAAATTTTAAGGATATTTAAGTACTTATCCAAAAAAGAAAAAGTGAACTTAAATACCAAATTATTGAAAAAATATTATCTCAATAACATGAGGTTTAAAAATTGAATTAGAAGACTGCTATATATATATAATAACAAATTTTATAATAAAAAACAAAACATGCAATAGTATTCAAATGTTGCTTATAATTTTTTTTTTAAATTTCATCATTAATATATAAAAAGTTAAGTTTTTATTGAAATAGTAATATTAAAAAAAAACTACATTCAAGCGGAGTGTGTGTAATATATATAGGAGGTGAAGATGCTAAAGGTCAAAAAAGGGTTAAATTAGAATTTAAACTGCTGACAACTTTCATTAAAAATTTAAAATGGTAGTTGGTTTTTTGTTAGTACTACTAGTACTAGTCTTTGGAGGGACCCACCACAACGTAGAGGAACATGGAAGGGAAAGCGAAACCGTACTCCGAGTCAAGACGATGGTGGTGCGGTCGTTACGTTTACGCGCACTGCCCGAGCGTGCAGCTTTCTTCAGATATTGAGGTTAAAATATGGACTGTGGGTGTCTACTTTGTGTGGGTCTTTGTTTTTGAAGATTTTGTCCCAAATGGGAACTTGCGATTTCCTTCTTTTCGCCTTGTCATCTTTCCTAAACCACGAAATTGCCATTTCGTTGCATTTATTTCACCATTAATGATTTAGTTTTATCATTCAATTAAACACTTTTATACGGTTTTCATTATAAATATGAAATTTTAAATGAATTTAACATTAGGGGTGAACTAATATTAATTCAATTTAAGAATCAAATTAAATCATAATAAATGTATTAAAAGTATAATATAAAATTTGTTTTCTAACGTAAGTTACCAAAAAACCTTCCATTTATTTCATTATATGATTTTCATCTATTTTTAAGTTTTTCTCAAATGACAGATGTCTAATTATTTTAAAACTTAATTAGAGCTTTGTTTTCATTTTCCAAAAAGTATTTTGTTTGGCAAACATTAGTATCTATTTAGTTACAAAAAATTAATTAGTATCTAAAATATAAGTTAAATTAATGCATTATATAAAATGTAAATTTTTATTAAAATAATATTTGTAATTAACCATAACGGATGCCATAATTGACACGATTTTTTTGATAGCTTTTTCATGAATTTACTTAATCAATATCTATAAATATTAATTAAAAAATATTTAATAATTATTTTAAAAAATTATATTTAATATATTATTTTTATTAAATTAAAAAATTCATTAATTACAATTTTTTAAAAAACACATTTTCGTTTTCTTATAGTATTTTTGAGTCTAAATGAAAGGCAAAATAGTCAATGGAAGACAAGTGATAACTGGAAATAATTTCGGACTTGGAGATGCAGGTATTTTTAGCCAATGGATTCACTTGCACGGATTTTTTGAAACCAGCAGTTGTTTTTGCTTTTTTTTCTCAACAAAGAACAAAGCTTTTTTCCCCTATAAAATCTAACCCACCATTGCTCTACCTACTCATTTTCCCTTCTTAACCCTTCTTTCCTCCGCTCTTCTCTCTCTGGCTTTCAAAGACCCCAAAGATCAGACTTTTTTTCTAAAATACACTACCAAATGGACTCCTCTGGACGTTCAAGGAGGCCTTGTTTCATTGAAGAAGACTATGGGTTGGCCTCTATTGCAGAGATGGAGGTTGGATATTCAGGAAGCCATTACCAAAATGGAATTTTTTCAAGGTCTCTTTGTTACTCAAGGAGGAGTAGTTTGAGGAATCTGTCTTCTTTTTATGCTTCAACTTCTTCTCCAAGGTCTGCCAGGTTTCGTGATGCCAGATTTGATGACCATCAACCCCATTTCTTGGATGCTTGTTTTCTTTGCAAGAAGCCTCTTGGGGGTAACCGAGACATCTTCATGTACAGGTTAGTTCTTATTTTTTCTTCATATCAGTAAAGGCCTAATGTTTCTTAGATCGAAAGAGCAGAATTTCATAATGATCCGATGAATCTGTTAGTTTGAGGCTTAAAATAAAAAAAAAAACAAAGGAAATGCACGTTCGCTTAATGAAATTTCCCTTTAAATCCCTGGATCTGATAATTGGCTGTTGTTGGATACAAGAAACGATTTTGCCAGGACAAATTAGTAAGCTTTTATTCCATTTATCAACCAAGAGGGGTTAGTTTTTTTATAAAGATTTCCAGGCATCTTGTATCCTCGGATAATCGAGTATCAAAGATTGTTTCCTTTATTTTCTCTAAGTGTCTTAAAGTCTTTAAATTTCTTCGAGACCAAGATTGAATTTATGGCCTTAAAATTGTTGATAGATATCGTGGCTGATTGGTATTTGGTTTTGTATTTTTTTGAAATCTTGCAGAGGGGACACTCCTTTCTGTAGTGAAGAGTGCAGACAAGAGCAAATAGATATAGATGAAGCTAAGGAAAAGAACCGTAACCTTTCATCCTCCAGGAAAGCTTTGAGAAAGAAGGACCAAAGGAAATCTACATCTCCAACCAAAGCTCAAGAGTACCCTTTCCAACCAGGCACTGTTGCAGCTGCCTAAATCGCTGGACGAAGGAAATAAACAACATACTGCCGCGTATAAACAGTTGAAAGTTAAAAAAAAAAAAAAGACAAGAAAAAAGGACATGGAAATCCATGAAGAAGAGGGCCAAGGAGAGAGACGAGAGGAGGAAGAAGAAGCCTATTTTGAGGGTTTTTTTCGGGAATTTTAATCCTTTTTTTTCCTTAAAAAAAAAAAGAAAACATATATGCAAGATTTTACTCTGAATGTTATAGAGTATTATATGAGACTGTGATATAACCTGGATCTACTCTATGATGTGGCTCTTTTTTTTGGGGTGTTTCTTTTTTGGTGGTTAATTAGCTTTGATTTTTTTTTCTTGACAAATGCTAATGTATCAATGAAGAGAAGGGATAGTTCCTCTGGTTCTTCCTGATCTATTTTTGTGTCTCTATCTTCATTATTGTGAATGGAACTCCAATTAGGAAGCTTCTTTCTTCTATTGATTCTAGTTTCATCGTTAAGCTTAATGTTATTACACTTTCTAAGTTCCTATTTTTTCACCTTAAGGTTAAAGTACAGAGATAGTTAATGGTGGGAATTTGAATAAAAAAAGAAAGTGTCCTTTTTCTTATGGAAATAAAAGGCATTTGCTTCTTAGTTCAGAGCTTGGGCAGGCTTCATCACCGGTCCTCCAGCCACCTGTAGTGTTGTTTTGCAGTGCAGGAATTAATGGGAATTTTATTGTTCTTTTCTTTCTTGGAACGTTCAGGAAGTGGACACTTGTTAGATAATGGTTCAGATTTCCCTGAGACCACATGATACCAACAAGGGATCTGTGGGGGAATTGTTGGCTGGACATAAATGTCAAAAGAATAAAGTCCAGAACTGGAAAAAGATTTATCGGACAAACTTCAAACTGAGCTTAAAAGATGATGCTCTGAAGTAATTCCAGTCTTAACTTAAAGGTAATTGGGGCCATTGTTTTGAATGAACATAAGATTAATCATTTAATCATATCATCACAAGAATAAAGAGCAAGAGAACTGTGTTGGGGGGGGGGGGAGGAAAAATGCTGAGCAATACCAAAAATCTGGTAGTACTAGTAGGCATGCATAATGATTTTTTTTCTCTTGAAGTTCAACTCTATAATATCTGTATTTGATGAAATTATACTATTAATAATCAAAGATATTTTAATTTGGTAATTTTTATATTCTTAGTGTTTATGTTATCTTTCAGCATCATAATCTTAGTTTAAATATTATATATTTATATAAATTTTAATATATTAATAATTTATATTCATTAGAAATATATTAATATTAGTGTAATTTTATATTATTTTTCCAAAATTATGCTTTACTGCTTGCTTAAGCTTAAGCACAGGTTTAAATTGCAAAAATCATAGCTAGTCAACCATAGGCTCGGGCTTCCATTTCCGAGGTCCAAAGGCAGTAAAGACTAGAGGCGAAGTCCAAGTTCTTTGTTTGGATTGTATTATAAAGGCTATCCGTATGTAGTTGAATGTGGACCAAATCAAGTAATGGATTTGAATAAAAACCAAGTCGTGCATGACATGACATAGCCCAAGAATTTACAAGTCCAAGAGCCTAAATGAGATAACTTTTTGCTAGTTAACGTGTCTGGCCTGTTTGGGACTCATGCTTCTCATTCCCAAATGGCCACTCAACCATTGGGCTGGGGCATCCATTAGCAAGGCCGAGGCTTGGAGGAACCAGGGGGGAATAAGTCCAAGTTCTACTTCGCGATTGTATATCAGCATATGGAATGGACCAAATCACGTATTATAGTTTAACAAAAACCAATAAATGACATGATATATAGTCTTAGAATCTTAGCTGACAAGTTCAAAGAGCCCAAGTCAAAGTTTTTGCTAGTTCTTGGGTTGGGCTGTTTGGGACTCATGGTTCTCATGCCAAGTAGCAACTAGACCATTTGGCTGGGGCTTCCAATTGCAAGGTCCAAATCTTAAAAGTCAAACTTCTATGTTTGGATTGGATATCCATATAATGAATTCGAATAAAAATAGCTTCGGTCAAATTTTTGCTCGGTCTTGGGTCTGCCCTGTTTGAGACACTATACGCCCATTTTCTAAATTAAGCCGTAAAAAAATTATAAAAATTTATATTATATAAATTATTAATTTATTAAATTTATAAAAAATATTTTAAATATAATTATGATATGATAAAATATATGAACATTTATATTAGCAAAATTGTATTTAAAGGAAAATTTTTTCATTAACAAACAATATCTCTTCCGGCTATAGAAAGTCTTTAAACTTTATAATTTCACTCTGCTTTTTAATTTTTATTATATTTAATTTACATTTAAATAGATTTTATTCTTTAATTATATTATAATAATCCCATTAATCTTTCATTTTTATATAAATAAGCTTTTATATAAATTAATATTTTGTTTAAAATAAAAATTTATAATTAAAAATAAAAGCTTACTTGAAAACAATAAAAATATAAAACTCACTGTAAAAATAATTCAAACTTTTCTTAATATTTAACCTTTTTCCTTCCTTTTATAATTTTGAGATAGGTTTTTATCCATTGCCTTTTATTGATTTTTTTTAATATATTTATCAATATCATTTATATCTATAAAATTAATATATGAATTATTCAAATTAAATTAAAATTATATTAAATAAAAATAAATACAAAAATAATAAAAAATCTCAATCCATAATTTTGGTAGGTTTCGCTTTCTTGCAATATCCAACCCTGACTTTAAATCTTAAAAAAAAAAAGAAAAAAGAAAAAAAAGACGTAATGTAATTAGGAATTTACGATAATAAACAGGGGAGTTTGAAAACAAATAATTATGAAATCAACATATTTGCGACCAAAATATCAATTGAAAGTGGTTGAGAGTGGGGCGTACAAAATAACTGCCAAAACAGTTAAGACCACATGCGTGGCAGGACGTGTATGGTGGAAGCGCGTCGGCATACTTAAAAAGTTTCCATTGCCTGCGTCTCGCGTCCGAACCGAACTCAAATGTCTTGAGCTTTGCTCCATCAATATCAGATCGGATCACTTCGCAGTTCTCACTTCTCACTTTACGCTTTTGTCGAGATATGGAAGGTCTAGTCAAGGGTTTGCTTGACGTTGCGCTCGGCAGTGATGGACGCGATGGAGATAATGAGGCTCGGGATGAACGCTCCAGAACCAGTTGGGCCCAGGTGTACCTTGGATTTCTTCATCTGATCTGATTGCTTATGTTACATTTTTAATGAATTTGCTGATCGGATTTCTAACGTGCGCAGGTGGTGTCAGGGGAGCAGGATAACGATGATCGTCCACATGGTCACAATCTTCCTACTCAGTGGAGAAGACAGGTTTTCCTTTTTTATTTCAAATTTTATTTTATTTTTTAGTCTTTTGGATCTGGAATCAGATTACATTGAAGTGGCTTTTCATTGTTTTGTTGTTAAAGTTGGTATATGTACATATATATATATATATATATATATATTGATTTTGTAGGAGGAGAGTCAACAAGAGCAAGAGGGCTGGGAGGTTTCCGGTTCAAAACCTTCAAGTAGACCCCACAAGGTAAATTTTCGAATTTTTAAGGGGTATACAATTCTTAAATTTACTGTTTTATGTATATATTTTAATACTTGACTTCACGATGAGCTGACCCTTTACTGGAGGGTATGCTCATGTAGAACTAGGAAGCATACGAAGAAGAGTTTTAAGTTCATTATTTTGAGTCTTTCTTTGCTTTTGTGTGAATTGCATGAATGAAATTTATGTGTACCCAAAATTTGCATTTTCTATAAAAAGATCTATGTTTAGCATGGATACAAAATATTTACAAAAAAGTTAAATATACAATGTTGGACACCTACTCATATGGATGTATCCGATATTCTCATTCGGGCTTCAATTTGAATGACATAGGTGACAGGCATGATTTATATTTTTAATATACGTAGCTTTTTCCTAAAGTTTGTATAAATTCAATTACTATCAAAGTTGCATAAACCCTTAAATGTTGCCACTTGGTTTTATTTTACTGTTTTATTTATATTAAGTTTGAGTGAAATCTATATTTATAAGTGCTCTTCTGATTAAACTTTAAAAGTTTTAATCCTGCATACAGGAGCGAGAAACGGAGAGTAATGATGATGGCTGGGAAACCGTTGGCAGAAAACCTCAAAGACGACCACAAAAGGTTTATTCTTACTCTTATTATTATTTTTTCTATCTGTCACAATGCTAATGGATTATATTGGATCACCCTAAGCAGGTTGTTTCTTTTAAGCTGCACATGTAGTATTATGTATTTTATTAATGAAAACATGTAGATTCTTGATATATAGCATAAGGACATTTTCTTTTGCATCAGGATTCAGGTAGCTACGTATTTGTCTATTCCCCTCTAGTTTTTGGGTGCGATATAATTACCTAGGACATTCATAGATAAGTCCTTATTTGTTTTTACTTGGGGTTCTTTGATCATTCACTTATTGAAGAACCCGACTCTTTTTGGATCACGGCGTCAAATTAATACCTAGGGAATGAAATATTTGCAGGTTCTGATGGATCGCTGGCAAGGATATAAACGGCCTCCAAGTGAGCAACAATACTCTGATGAGGTTGAAACTGGTAACAGTATAGAACCTTCAGAAATGGAACTTGCTGACTTGTCCCAAGCATGCAACAGGCTTTGGCAACTTGATTTAAACCGTTTGGAGCCCGGAAAAGATTATCAGATTGACTGCGGTGAAGGGAAGAAGGTTTACCAAACGGAAGATATGGCAGAAGGAAGTCTGTTTTATTCGCTGACTGAAAACGTATTTAGAAAACCTACATTTTCTCGTTTCTGTTCTCTCTTAGATAATTACAACCCTAATGCTGGGTGCAAAGAAGTTGTTACATCTGAGGAGAAACAGGAGCAGTTCGCTTTCATAGAAGAAATCAGTAGAACTGCACCAATTAAATATCTTCACAAGTACCTCTCTTTGAAGGGCATTGTATCTGAGAACTACCAAGATTTCAAACGAATGATGACAAAGCTATGGTTTGATCTTTATGGCCGAGGTGGTACATCTGGTTCATCTTCTGCTTTTGAACATGTTTTTGTCGGAGAAATCAAGCAACGTGGTGAGCAAGAAGTTACAGGCTTCCACAATTGGCTTCAGGTGCGTGTTTGTTACCGTCTCTTTTTCTTGTTTGTTAATTAATGCTATGATGAAACTTGGATCTGTGAAGGATTTAGTTGTTGCATTTAGTGTGTGGCTTGGCTTCTTTTATATCATTGAGTTATCTGGAAGCAATACTGAGATATTATATTTATTTTACACGAATATTTTGTTGAAATTTAACGGCCCAACAACGGGAAGCATTTAGATATCGATTGGAATAATGCATGGTCAACCCTTGTCCTGAGCAAACCTTTATACACTTATTGTAGCTGATCTTTAGGGTTAGAAGTTTGCATATCTCATCCAAATAAAAAACAGCATGTTTTTTTTCTCTATAGGCATTATTACTAATGCTGTATTTGATTTTCAAGTTTTACCTGGAAGAAGCAAAAGGGGGAGTTAACTATCAAGGTTATATATTACCCCGACGACGTGGGGAAACCGTAAGTCACTTCATCTTAAATCTTTGCTTCGTTGGCATTGTAGATATTGTATTTACATTTGATGCGTGTTATTATAACCTTGAACATGAACTTCTTTGCTCCTTCACCTGCACCTATTTTTCGGTCTTTAATGTTACTTTTTCTGCCTCCCTTTTTTTCGCAGCCGGATTCTGAAACACAGTTGCTTACAATTCAGTTCGAATGGAATGGAATTCTTAAATCTGTGTCAAGTACATTTGTTGGGGTGAGCCCAGAGTTTGAAATTGCTCTCTACACTCTTTGTTTCTTTATGGGTGGAGAGGATAACTATGTACAGTTGGGTCCATATGATGTTAACATCAAGTGCTACCGCTTTGGAGATAAAATCGGTTCTGTATTTCCAATAGCAGAATGTTGATTTTAGCCTTGCGTATTACTAGATATTATCCTGAAGCTCCAGAAAAACTTAAAAAGACGTGTTAATGTTAGTGCATAACACAAGTTTATGGCATCAAAATAGATGTTATTTCTTGGATAATTTACTTACTTATTTGGTAATAAGCTGTTTTTCTTTTTGTACCAATGAGAGTATGCTGTAGATATTAAGATTTAAATGTCAGATTAGCTACTAATTTGATGAATCAATTAAGTTTTGTTTTACATTTTTGGTTGATACGCATTTCCTTGGGCTTACTATTGTGACGATTTCAATTCCCTTCAGCATGGATGAGAAAGACAGTTGCTTCTGAAGTGTAAGTCATTCGGTAAACAGTTACTAAAAAAATTGCTAGAAGTGGCAGCTGAGTGTGGACCATTTTTTTTATCGGTGCTGTTTGCTAGACATCAATCCTCGAACATGGGTGGCTGTTGCTGTGCCCAACCATTGAAGTCGAGATGAAATGTATTAAGTTTCGATATACAAGTCATCCTATGCCTATATTTGAATGAAATTGAGTTGAACAGAATGAATTACGAGCTTAGTCTACCTAGTACTTATCACTTCGAAAGTGTTCTCACAAACATGCTTGCGGTTCAGCCCGAGGCAGGCTCCTGCGAATTCTTCTGGGTCCAATCTAATGTAATCCCCTCGACAGTAGCCCTTAGATCAGCCATCCCACACAAATATCCAAAAAGCAGTAACGCAAGCAGTGAGCTCAGCTGTGTATTTAAACACATGACACGAGAGTGATGTTTTGTACACGCATAAGATCAGAAAAATCTTTTATTTCAGTAAATTTCAGTCTCAACTGTGAACACATATATATATATATATATATTTAACGGAGTTCTAAACTTCTTCCAATATCGAAATTCAGTTCATGATTCATGAAATTAAAAAGATTTGCACTACTCCTACAGATACACCAAGTAGAAAAATGGTGGGTAATTTTTTGTTGAGAAAGTGGAAAAAAAATCTTTTTTTTTTTTTTTAAGTTTTGTCGTTGCAGTTCCTGTCTTCTTTTTTTTCTTCATTCAACAATTTATTTTATTTTATTTTTTCAAATTTTAGTTGGTGCAGATTGCTTAGAGAAGCTTTAGGGGCAGTGAATTAACTTGTGAAAATGATAGGTTATGGATTCTGTATCACAAAAAATAAAAATAAAAAATCACAAGTTCAGATCAAAAAGTCTTCATTTTAACAATACTTGAAGTCGGTTATGAAAACTTACGAATCTTTGTCTTTCGATGTACGTTCATGGCCCACTACCTGCCATCCTTTCTTCAAGTTATAATAAATTAATGTGATTATTTATCAATTTTTAATCTCCCCTTCAAGCTCAGTGCTCTCTATGTAAAAGGAAAAGCGTCCTAAGCAGCCATTATCATCTTCCGAAGCTTCCTCAGATGGCCATGCAATGCAAGTAATGAACGCAAAAATATTGAAGAGTTTCAACATGTGCTAGAAAAGTAAAGTTTCCGTGTGGGTAAAAGAAATTTTTTTTTTAAAACGAACTATAAAATTTTGAGTGTCCATTTTTGTACGAAAGTGGAAATGATGGGGACATAGATACGTTTCAGCAATGTAGAACCCCAAGCAAATGTTAAAGCAGGAAAGAAAAAAGAAGAGTGGGAACTTTGTTGGGGGCAAGGGTAGACCTTGTTTGCATTGACAGAGTCAGAACAGGACAACGGTTACTTGAAATTGGGAGTGTTATAACAGTCGGCAAATGGTATCGTTTTTATCTGGAACTAGATTCTCGTTGAGAGAGAAATAGAGAGAGAAAAGAGAGTTATATCTACCGATGAAATTGACCTTTTGAATTCAAAATTCTGTGTTTTCTTCTAGAAAGTCACGATTTGAGAATAAGGAGAAAACTGGTTTAAAGCTCCAAGTTGTCATGTCTTTTCATCAGTGTGGAGGCAATGTTGGAGACTCTTGCAGGTAAATTACTTGCTTCATCGTTTTGCATATCAAATTCAACTGTCAAACAATATTATGTATTATATTCAAATTCTTTCTTTGCAAAAATGGTTTCAGAAGCAAAAACCAATTTTTTTCCTGGTAGCATCCCCTAACCTCCATGGGTGCTCGAGAAATCAGCAAGAACCCGGAACTTGTCTACACTAATACATCAGGGCGGCGGAATCCTGAGTATATTTCCTTGGGCTGTGACTCCATACCAGTTCTTGGAGGAAGAACATCAATTCAGGCTTACACAGATTACATGATGAGCTTCCGGAGAGGCTCAGAGATTACTTGGGACAACTCAAATTGCAATTTTTATTCATTTTACCCTTTAATGACTCATAATCAGATCACGGTAGCAAAATATTTGCAGCAGCAAATATCTTATGAAATAGTACTAGTAATTAACTTTAACTGCAAGATCTAGGCCAGGATAAGGTAAATACTAATAAGTTAGCTTTTAGTTGACCCAATTTGTATACAAAGGCAACTAGAACAAATTGCTTGTGCGTATATCCTGGAAGAAAAACATAATTATGCAACTCTATATGCCGTAGTGGATTAGTGATCTTCGTAATAAATATCAAGCAATAGGGTAATCTTTTTTTTTTCTCAATTTGAATGAATCTAAGGAGATAAGACTAAAAAAATAATAAAAAGGTAAAAGAAAAGAGGAATTTAATCACAAAAGGAAGTAAACAAAGGTATCAGCATCATATAACCCATGGGTTCCCATTATGAGTCTGAAATCCATCCTTTGGATGGACCACAGGTGCCTATGCATACCAACATGTTTAAAATATCAAACATCAATATCTAGTTTTATGCATCTTTATTGCTGTACTCAAGTGGGGACAAGCAAAACTCTAGAAATCTAAATGCAAGTTGGAAATTCAAGTAGGGATAGGCCCTTGCGGGGAGCTGAGATACCCAGCTTATCCAGAAAGCAATGGATCATAGAAGTTTCCTGGCATTGGAGAGTATCAATGCTATGACAAGGTAAATTACTAAATTTGATGGACTAAAATGCATGAGATATGGGTCTTAAACAATCAGAATATTTATTTGCATGATCAAATTTATATTGTTTGATTCTTAACTAAGCCTTACCTGCTGAAGCAAACAGTAAATAAGAGCTTCACTTGAAGCAGCAGCAGAAACTACTAGGAAGAAAGAGTGGGGAAAAGCAGGGCCACATGATTCTGGCCACTACAAGCAATTTCCTTAAGAAACTGGGTTTTTCCGAAGGGATGGAACATGGAATACGGACAGTTCTTCCAAGAGCGGTGCTCGGGAAAGCTACTACAGCATGGAGACAGAATACTTGCAGCAGCAAAAGCAACATTCCATGGAACTGGAGCAAAACTTTCAGGAAAAATGGCTGGAATTCACTGGCATTACCAAACAAGGTCTCATGCCGCTGAACTAACAGCAGGGTACCATAATACTAGATATTGAGATGGTTACGTCCCAATTGCACAAATGCCGAGTAAACATGGAGTTGCGTTCAACTTCACCTGCATGGAGTTGAGAGATGGGGAACAACCTGACTATGCAAACTGTTCACCCGAGGGATTAGTTCGGCGAGAAAAGATGGCAACAAAGACAGCCAGTGTTGAACTTGCCAGAGAAAATGCACTGGAGAGGTATGATGCTGGTGGATATGCACAAGTTTTGACAACAAGCAGATCAGATGCAGGCAATGGATTGAGTGCATTTACATATCTAAGAATGATCAAGAGGTTGTTTAAAGGGGACACTGGTGGCACTTGGTGGAATTTGAGAAAAGCACGTCCGACGTAGGTGGGAAAATTTCAGTGTGTGACCCTCGAGGGTCAAACCTTTACATTGGGTTTATCAAAAACAAGAATGTCAGGAAAACGAAGGGGGCTGCTCTTGTATAGAAACTATGTAACATAGTCCACGCACAACAGTATATAATTTTGTGTACTATACATAAGCTTAGAAACAAGATCAAAACAGAGCAAAGACTATAGTCCATACACCATTATTTTTGGTATTATATGCAAAAGTAGCAGAATTACATTAAAGTATATATTTTGTGTAATTCATTCGTTTTAAAGTGAGAAATTTAATAGTTTTCCCTAATTTATTTATAGAAAAAAAAAGCAGTAGGCTATGGTTGAATCATGAAAGCGTGGCCTACATTGAACAACATCTCAAGTAACGTAACAATGGCCAGAGGCCCTTAGTATCAAAACAACTTATGCATTTTAAAGATGCTCCATAATGTTTTTTTTTTTTTTTTGCTTGAAATTATACACCTAATGAGTTACTTTCATGGAATTCTTTCACCCATAGAAGAAAGGTTTTATATAACGAAACAAATACGTCAAATCATTACAAAAATTGCCTAGAGAGAAACTACAAGACATGAAATAAATAGCTAGAGAAATCCAAAGGGGCACTCGTAACCATGTTCCCGATATGCCTCCCTACAGTTTTGCCTTTTTGGCAAGTTCGAAGCTTTCAGTCACAGCTCCCTGACCTTGACGTTTCCTTATAGCTGAATTTGCCACAATATAGATGAAAGTTTACAATTTGGATATTCATCAAGATGTTCAGTTTAAATCCGTGCATCCTAAATCAGTAAATAATGTCAATATCAAGTCTTGGAGTTCAACTTTAAAAGGAATGGCATTCAGCAATTGCCAGATAAAAGATGCTTCCCACAGATTAAATTCCTATGAAAGTAGCCAATTTTCCTCTTAACCTAACGCCGCATTATAATAATAATAATAATAATAGTTCAAAATTTTAATATTTCTTATTCTGTCAATCAATTATATCATGTCGGAAAGAAAAATCTCAAAATCAGAGAACTGGAAAATACCGATCAAGAATGCGGGGGAGGTGACGGAGAAGAGGAGTCTGAATTATTGCGGCGAAGACTTTCGATCAGGTCTCCCAGTTCTTTACGAGCCGATTCTCTGCCAAACATGAATCCGTACCTGAATGAAAGATTTTGAAAAACATAAAAGGAAAAAAAAAAAATCAAACTTTGACAGATTGAGATTCTAGAGCAAGTAAAAAAATGGTGAAGCAATAGCTACCAGTAAGAAACGGCGGAGAAGACACCGGCGGTGGCAACCGTTTGGATGAGAGTGAACGATTTTTTCATATTACTAATATTTTCTGATATCTAAAACGGATCGGATTAGTCGGCCGATTGCGGCTTTATTCAAATAGAATATGGGCCTTAACTGGGCTGACAATAGTTATCGTTAGTGGATTGTTGCCATTTCAATTCGGCTGGAATGATAAATTCTCGATTATCTTGACCGGGTTATTTCAAGTTTCTATAAAAACCGAACCAGAAAACCCTAACTCGTTGTTGTTGATTTCTCTCGAAGAGCCGCTCCTCAAGTTCCGGACCAGACAAACAGAGATCCTCTTAACCTAGCCACGATGGTATTCTCTTCTCTCTTTCTTTGCAAAAATTTTCCTTTTACATTTGTGTGTGTATTTGTTTCCTGAGAAAATGCTTTCTAAGAAAATTGCCTGCTGAAGTAGTTGGTTAGCTGAGCTTGTCGACTCGGGTCTTATATCATTTTATAGCTAAATAGCAATTGTGATATAGTTTACTGTTTGTGCAATGCGGAAGCAAAAGGAAATGAGGTATGAAGTCAAACAAATCATATTACATAATTTGGGTTAAAAATTTTGATGAATTATTCATAAGTTTCCCAATTTCAGTCGCTTATTCTTGATCTTTATGTACTAATTTATTTATTTGTTTTGAATTAGAATCTAAAGTTTAGAATCCTAGAGAAGCAATGGGATATCTCTTGGGATTGGTTTATTTATTTGCTTGTTTCTGTTGTTTCTTGGTGTAATTCGTTAACTTCATGTTTTTGTTGATGGAGCAGACAAAGAGAACGAAGAAGGCCGGAATTGTTGGAAAATATGGTAGGTGCTACTTAACTGTAAGAAGTCTTTTCTTTTCAATAGTTTTCTTAGAGAGAATTTCTACGTAGAGCGGATCAATACTATATGAAAAGATCGGTAGCCATGTCAATCTTGATTTTTATCTAAATTGATTCTAGTTTTTACTAATTTTTGCTTTACTTGTGAAATGATTCTAAATTAAAATGGAATTTCAGGTTTTTAATACCTGAAGTTTCTCTTCTGATACCTTGTTTTGCCTCTTAATGAAGGTACCCGTTATGGTGCCAGTTTGAGGAAGCAAATTAAGAAGATGGAGGTCAGTCAACACAGCAAGTACTTCTGCGAGTTTTGTGGAAAGGTGAGACGCTTTTGTTTATCTTTACGATCCTATAGCTTCTGAGTTCTCTAAGGCTTATGTTCTTGTTTTTGCCAATCTCTTGGTGCATTTGTTTATTTGAGTTGCATGTATTTGTTCTAATGAACTTGGCTGCCACAGTATGCCGTGAAGAGAAAGGCCGTTGGGATCTGGGGCTGCAAGGATTGCGGGAAAGTTAAAGCAGGCGGTGCTTATACTTTGAAGTAATGACTTGATACTATGCCTCTTCTCACCAATTTCTTTTTGTCGATTGCCAAGTAACTAACTACATTTGTTATGTTGCAGCACTGCCAGTGCCGTGACTGTGAGAAGTACTATTAGGAGGCTGAGGGAGCAGACTGAGAGCTGAGCTGCCATTGCCGAATTCTACTTTCATATGATCTTTTGCTTGTTTTAGCTAAAGACTGCTTCAGATATTTCTTGGCAATGATGTCCTATGTGCTTAATTCTCAATTTTATTTCAACTCTGGTTTTGGAACTTTACTTCTTCTAATATTTGAGTAGTTTGTTTCATCATCATCTTCTTAATTTGCATCAAATTAGGTGGGGTCTTAACAACTTTTTTTCTTGAGCGCTGCAATGCTGGATTTTCTTACTTCTGAGTTGTGAACTTGTGACCCTACAAGACAGATATTAGGCCGCCGCTGCCTTTACTTATGAATTGTGAACTTGTGACCTGCAAGACAGATATTAGGCCACTGCCTTTACTTATGAGTTGTGAACTTGTTGACCTGCAAGACAGATATTAGGCCACTGCCTTTCGGGTTAACATGCAAATTGTTTGAACCCTAGAGGCGAAAGGGCCTAATTCAAGCCACTCTTCATTCTCAGATGGCTTACAGAGGCCATGATCATGTTCTCAACTAATCGATGCCCCCTTTGTAAGGACATTCAGCTCATTCAAGTTGACTAACATCACTTAGTTCTCAACAAATTATGTCTGAGGGAAGAATTTGTTTTCGTACTACTCACTGAAACTTGGTTACAAATTAAGGCTTTATTTGGTAAGATGAAAAGATATTCAAAAAGATGAAAAATTAGA
>JBBYHO010000005.1:16404068-16419963 GCA_038382025.1 Adansonia gregorii
GGATCCATGAAGCTGCCATTGGCTGATCTGTATACAGGAAAAAGATTTTACCTGAACAAGTTAGCAAGTTTTTATTCTAATTTTCAACTAAAGGACCAGGATTATTTTTTTTTTCTTTTTAACAACAATTTCCAAGCAACATGGCAGCTAGATTTCATAGAAACCAAAGGTTGCTGATTAGTATTTGGCTTTGCTTATGTCGAAATCTTGCAGAGGGGACATGCCTTTCTGCAGCGAAGAGTGCAGACAAGAACAAATAGAGATAGATGAAGCTAAGGAAAAGAACTTGAATCTTAATTCCTCTATGAAAGCTTTGAGAAAGAAGGACCAAAGGAATTCTACATCTCCAACCAAAGCTCAAGACCACCTTTTCAGTACAGGCACAGTTGCAGCTGCCTGAAAATCACCTTAGAATGGAAATAAAGAACATATCTACCATATATAATTAGTTTTAAGAAAAAAAAAGAAAAAAGAAAAAGAAAGACAAGAAAAGTGGACTAGGAGATCCATGAAGAAAAGGACCAAAAGAGAGAGAGGAGAGGAAGAAGAAGAAACGCAATTTGAGGGTTTTTTTTCTGTTTTTTCTTCTTTTTTTTTCTTAAAAAAACATAAATACCAGTTTTTACTTTGAATGTTAATATATATATATATATATATATACACACACATAAAAGAGGATTTGAGGTATCCTGGATCTACTCTCTGATGGTGGGTCTTTAATTTTGGGGGTTTTTTTGGTTTAATTAGATTAGTTTTTTTTTTCCTTAACAAATGCTAAATGTATCAAAGAAGAATGATGAGAAAGGAAAACTTTTTCTTTAGTTTTGTCTATTTCTGTAGTAATTTCTTTTCTTTTGTCAGTGTCACTGGACACTAACGTTAAATGAGAATGACATGAATGGAACTTAACTTAAAGCTGTTTTTCTTCTGTTGAATACAAATTTCATTGTTAAGCTCATCCTTATTGCACTTTCCATTCTTTCTAGTTCTACCTTAATAATCATTTTCTTTCTTTTATTTAAAAAAAAAAAGTGCGAATACAGGAACAAGAAAGGGAAGTGGTTTTTTTTCTCCCCTGGTAAAATCAAAATGCATTTGCTTCTTAGTTCAGAAATTTGTGGTTTGTGCAGTTACCTGCCAGAGAGCCCCACGCCCCACCACATCACACCAAGCAGCTCCCACCAGGGAAACAATGACTATTTCCCTCATATATGTTGGGGCTTCATCACGAAATCTCCATCCCAGGCCCCAGCAGTCCTGTCTAGTATTGCAGAAGCTCGTTGCATTGGAACAGAGTTAATTGGGGATTCCTTTTTCCTTTTCTTCCTTTTGGTGACCTTTTTGACTAAATTGCATTTGCATATTCTTTCACTCTTTCATTGGAATGTTCAAGAAGTGGAAACTGATTGGGATGGTTCAGCGTTCAGACTCATATAAAACCGTAGATTACCAGCAAAGATCTGTTTGGGAATTGGTGGGCATCATCAATGTTAAGAAGAACAAAGGCCAGAAACCAGAGAAATTTCAACTAATTCCAGTTTAACTAAAACGTTCAATTAAAATTCCACAAGTGAGATTAAAAGATAGTTACATGCCTCTTATATTTTTAAAATTAATAATTTTTTAGTTTTTAATTATATTTTACCTTGGTAATTTAATTTATGAATTTAAAAACTTTGTGAGTGAGATCATTTTTCTTTTCATATTTTAGTTCTTGCTTAAGGATTGGTTTAAATTGTAAATCAAAACCAGTCAACCATTAGGCTTGGGGCTTCCATTTGTGAGGTCCAAGGACTGTATAGGAGCCAGATAGGTAAAGTCCAAATTCTATGTCGGGATTATATTCGAAGTTGTAACCGCGTGGTCTTGAATATGGATCAAATCATTTGAATGGCAACCAACCAAGTCATACATGACGATGCAGCCTTAGAATTTAGTAGTCTTTGAGTAGCAGTCTTATTGTTTTTGCCATTACTTGGGCCTGCCCTATTGGAACATATGCTTTTTCTCGCCTATAGGATCTAACCATTTCTTACTATTTTTTCTTCTAATTTCCTTTCATTCTGAATCAATTCAAAGAACTAATTTTTTTAATCACCAAATCCACCATTAATTTTTTTTTATCAAATTTGATAAAAGAAAGTTGAAGTCCTAGATCATTGTAGATGATATATAAGGTCGACCTTGAAGGAAAACGTTTTATTTTCTTTGATGCATGTTATTATAATCTTGAAGTGGAATTTCTTTGCTCCTCCATTAACACCCATTTTTCAATCATTAATATTCCTCTAAACATTTCTATTCAACGTTTTTGAGCTAGTATCATACAGAGTAGATATTGTGACATATTGGAAAAGATTGTTTAGATTCTCAAGAGTGGATGAGAAAGACGGATGCCTATGAAGCAACGTATTTGGTAAAAAATGGCAGCAATTATATGCACCATTCTTTCGGAGAATTTTCACCTGAACAACTCAAAGCTGCTTGCAAGCACATCAAACTGGGAATATAGGATCCTAATTAAGATTCAGTAAGTTTCAGTGTCAAACATATTTTTATGGGAATATAATGTTCAAACATGATTCATGATTTGAAAGATTATTTTCTACTACATTATTCATGCATCAATCAAGTAAATGACCGGTCTGTTTTTATTTTATTTTTTTTTCATTTAAATGAAAATATTGAATTTGATTCTATGCAGATTGCATAGAGAAGTATCACAAGTTTTTCTTCAAGTGGGGGGGGGGAGGTTGACTAGAGAAAATAACAGGTACAAAAAAACTTCGAATTATGATTCTATATCATAAAAGAATAAAAAATAAAAAATAAAAATCCCAGTTCAGGGCCCTGGGAAAAGTGTCCTAAGCAGCCATTATAAATGTTACTGGAAAAATATCTTTTGAAGGTTTCAATGAGATATTTGTAAAGCATGATGCTTCACTTCCTCTAATTCAACCCGTTTAATCAAGGAAAAAAAAGAATAAAAATCAAATATGTTATGTCTTGTCTTGTTTCATTTGAATATAAGATGCCAAATTAAGATCGATATGCTATCATTTGAGCACATATGCTCGAGATAACTCTTCACTGCTTTTACGTTCATCACTTTGTTTGGCCAAGGAAAGGAAAGGCCTGTAAGGGATTTTTTATTTTTTATTTTTGGTGTTGATTGAAATGTAAACGTTTCAGCAATGGAGAACCACAACCGATAATGCTTGAGCAAATTGATGAAAAAACTGGGAAATATGTGGGGGGGGGGGGACCTTGTTTGCGTTGTTTGTGACAATACACGACAAACGAGGTCGTTTTTCTTGGATTCTCCCAAAACACCGTGTATAGAAAGATGATCAATATTCCTTTGAATTCAAGAAATGAAACTATAGATTGAGTTATATATCTACCAAGGGAGAGTGATCCTTTTGAATTCAAAATGTGTGGGTTTAATGGATCGACAAAGAGTAGTATCCAACCAATAAAAATTCATCATTCTTCCAATTTCCAACTCCGCATTCAACTTGCCGGAGGCTTAGATGTTGGAAAGAGAGATTTCTTTTTGTTTTCATGGATGCAAATTAGAAGAGAGATGCCCATTATGTAAAATTTCAGCATTAAGTAGAATAGGAAGCTTTCTGATTTTGTTTATAGGTCGGGCCGGTCACGGCTCCATTTTTTTGAATCCTTTGCTAATGTTCGGATCGGATTGATCCGAAAATTCATTTAGCTAACCCTATCAACTTCAATGGCTGCTCTTACCCACATAAATATTAACTCCAAAGGCTATGGTCTTATTCTCCCTCACATATTGTTACTAATTACCACCCATTGTCAAGATTAAATTCTCCTACCAATATGTATTTTTAGACAGGGAAAGAATTATAATAGTAAAACAGAAATTAATTACACTTAATTATTCAAAACTACATGCATATTGCTTAATGTGAAATTCTTCCGGGCGATACAAGTTGGATCCTGTTTGGTTTCTTGGTTATAAACAAGGAAAAACGTGGCCCATGCTTTATTATTCATTTGGATACTCGAAACACTCCCCTCCCTTGATTATTGTTTCCTACCACTGGGAGAGAAAGATCTAATTTGATCCACAAAAATATGAAATGGTGAGCATGAGAAAGTGAGGAAGTGATTGGCTAGCCAACGGCTAAGCTCGATAGACCTCACTTGAATATAAAATCAAACAAATCGATGTCAAGGGGTATAAGAGATTCGAAATTATTATTTTCATTGAAAAAGGACAGATTTGCTCAATTATCTCTATCAAAATTGAATATTACCTCTTTGGCACCGACAAATTGACAAATAATTGGCTTTATTTGTTTGCCCTTCTATCGCAAATGCACTCTTCGTTCCAATAATGCTTCTCAAATGGATTAGCTACAATATAGGAACAAGTCCAACTTTTATTTGAGATTTGCAAGAAAGTAAATCTATTATTCTTCCAGATTATTGGAATTCAAGGATGTCGCCCTGTATCATTTAAGTATTGCGATTTATCATTCTCGCATATGCTTACATTAAAAATATTGTTCTGTAAGAGCATCCACAAATCTTGCAAAATTTTGTCCCCAAAAATAAGATTCTCTTAAATGAGAGATTTTCTTGGTTGGCACATCTTTGGAGGAGAAATTTTATGAAATCTGTATTTAAAAAAAAATAATACTTTTGATATAAATATGCATAAAATGGTCGATAAAAAAAATTATAAGGAAAAAACATTGTTAGACTTGATCATGACGTTCCCTCAAAGATTGGCCTTTGATATTTCAATTCTAGTAGGCATCTGTCATTTGTTAATATTCAACTTGATGGTGGGAGTAACATAGGAAGGTAATAGATAGAGCCTACGCATGAATGACATGGCAACTTTCGATCCTATCAGCAAGAAATACACGGTATTGATCAGGTTAAGAATTCTGACGTAACTCCTTGATTAAATGGCAGCACAATTATACCATGTAAAATCAATGGAACAGTTCCAACTCTGAATAGATCAATGCAAAGGGGAAGAAAAGTCTAACCAAAAATGAAGCATACGTGGACTTAATTAGAGCCACATGCTTTTGGCAATTGAAAAAACAGACTCCAATTTTCTTATCCTAAAAACCGACCAAAGCCAATAACTATTGAAATCCTAATAACTTGTCAGCCACAGAATTTGAAATATGCAGCACAAAACATAAGCCAAAGAGAGGCTAACTTACTCTATGGAGCCTGCAGTTATATTATTTGGAATCCTATTTAAAAAAATAAAATAAAATTTAAGTTTGTGTTTAATATAATTTTAAAAGTTGAATATATAAATATCAGATATATCTTTGTATCTTATATTTATTTTTAAATCGAAATAGAGTCTACCACCCCTGTTGGTTACCAAGCTAATAATTTGATTGTAAGTTTGTAACTAAATTAGCAAAATTACAGTTTCACTCCGATTGTTGAGTTGGATTAGGTTAACTGAAGAAATATACAGAAAATTAATTTCACTTCCATGTATAAGTGAATAAGTGTTAATTTAAACTTTGGCTTGACTATGACTTCTGCAATTACCATGTCAGTTAGTTGAAAATATCTCTTCTGGAAGTTATTTCAGAACTCTGAAACTTGATTTCAGTAAAGAACAACCAATGTATAAATTTCAAGCTGCAATGGGGACCGAAATAAACACCCAAACAACATTTTAACCGTTTAGAAAAAAAAAAACTTGAAGAAGATAACATGAGCTTGAAAAGTTGGGCTGACTAGTTTTGATCCTTTGCACTTTTTTCCCCTTCAAAGCAGAGCCCACCAAATTTGTCTCCTTCAAAAAACTTAACCCAAGGTTCCAATTTTTTATAAATGAATGCAAGCCATCTTCTTTTTAACCCCACATCTCTTCAGAAAACTGCAAATTGAAAATCATGGCGTTAACATTACGTTCTTCTACTTCTTTCATCAATCTAAAAGAAACCAAAAGCTTCAGAACTCCCGATGATTTCTTAGGCACCATTTCCTTTGCTCGAATAAAGCCGTCATGCCATCTCCGAGCAAGGAATTCGATGTCGTCGATGCATGAAGTACAGCTCTCCCGTGGCAAAATCTCAATCTCAGAAGGAAGGAACAGTGAGAAAAGGGAGAAATTACATGGTTTAACAATTCCTCGTGTTGAAAATAACCCTAATAAGGTGCCTGTTTTCGTGATGTTGCCACTTGACACGGTAACTCTCGGAGGAAACTTGAATAAGCCACGGGCAATGAATGCCAGTTTAATGGCCTTAAAGAGCGCAGGCGTGGAAGGAGTTATGGTTGATGCTTGGTGGGGTTTGGTTGAGAAAGACGGACCATTGAAGTACAACTGGGAAGGATATGCTGAACTTATTCAAATGGTCGAAAAGCATGGTCTAAAGCTCCAAGTTGTCATGTCATTTCATCAGTGCGGAGGCAACGTTGGAGACTCTTGCAGGTATATTAATTTCTTCAACTGACAAAGATCTATGGATTTTATTGTGGTTCTAGGAGCATAAACAATTTCTCTTTTGTTTTGTTTTGTTTTTTTTTTTATTGGTGGTTGAATGTTTAGCATCCCGCTACCTCCATGGGTGCTGGAAGAAATCAGCAAGAACCCAGACCTTGTGTACACTGATAGGTCAGGGCGGAGGAATCCTGAGTACATTTCCTTGGGTTGCGACTCCTTGCCCGTTCTCAGAGGACGAACGCCTATTCAGGCTTACACAGATTACATGAGGAGCTTCCGTGAGAGGTTCAGAGATTACTTTGGACGAGTTATAGTGGTAAGCAACTATAAAACTCAAACTACTTGGTACATGATATTACATGGGCTATTTTAAAGCTTCGATCGATATTTATTATAATTAAATTTAATAAGATATATTTTTTCTGCAGTCCCAATAACAGAATCGAAAATGCATATATTAATGCAATTTAAATCTCCGGAAAGAATAGTACAACCATAACTTCAATTCTCTAACTCTCCTACAAGTTATTTAACATCAACACTCATTTTTTATTTTTAAGGCAAAATTTCACTGTTTTCTCCGCATGATCCAGTGGACTAGTGATCTTCCTAACTCAGATCATATCAAGCAACAGGATAATCTTTTTCTCACTGTGAATGGATGGAAGGAGATAGACTTAAAAAATACTACAAATACTAAAAAAAAAAAAAATTTATCACAAATGGAACTAAACAAAGTTGTCAGCATCATACCACCCATCGATTCCAATTAGAGTCTCAAATCCGTCCAAATGACGGACCACAGGCGCCTAGTGGTCTACCACCATGTTAAAAATATCAAACTTCAATATCAGGTTTTTTATGCACTTTTTATGTCTTTTGGCGAACTCTTAGAAATCTAAATGCAATTTTTCTTTCAGGAAATTCAAGTTGGGATGGGCCCTTGCGGGGAACTGAGATACCCAGCTTATCCAGAAAGCAACGGAACATGGAAATTTCCTGGAATTGGAGAGTTCCAGTGCTATGACAAGGTAAAAAAAAGAAATCAAACAGTGTCGGAATATATATTATCCGTAGTTTAAATTATCAAACTTAGGTTTGTTGTTAAATGTTGAAACAGTATATGAGAGCTTCACTTGAAGCAGCGGCAGAAGCCATCGGGAGGAAAGACTGGGGAAAATCTGGGCCACATGATGCTGGCCACTACAAGCAATTTCCTGAAGAAACTGGGTTTTTCCGAAGGGATGGAACATGGAACACAGAGTATGGGCAGTTCTTCCTAGAGTGGTACTCCGGAAAACTGCTCGATCATGGAGATAGATTACTTGCTGCTGCGAAAGGAACATTCCGTGGAACTGGAGCAAAACTATCGGCAAAGATTGCTGGAATTCATTGGCATTATAGAACAAGATCTCATGCTGCTGAACTAACAGCAGGCTACTACAATACTAGATATCGTGATGGTTTTCTTCCAATAGCACAAATGTTGAGCAAACATGGAGTTGTGTTCAATTTCACCTGCATGGAAATGAGAGATGGAGAACAACCTGAGTATGCAAACTGCTCGCCTGAAGGATTAGTCCGGCAAGTAAAGATGGCGACGAAGTCAGCCGCAGTCAAACTTGCTGGAGAAAATGCGCTGGAGAGGTATGATGCCAGTGCATATGCACAAGTTTTGGCAACAAGTAGATCAGATTCCGGCAACGGATTGAATGCATTTACGTATTTAAGGATGAACAAAAGGTTGTTTGAAGGGGACAATTGGCGGCACTTTGTGGAATTTGTGAAACACATGTCCGAAGGAGGTCGGAAAATTTCAGAGTTTGACTCCCGAGAAACAAATCTTTACATTGGGTTCATCAGAGAGAAGAATGTAGAGAAAATGGAGGCTGCTCTTGCATAGAAACTTTATACAAAGATATATAGTGTCAGCGACCGGGGTGACGATCAAATCTCAGTTCGTAGGGTGACGTGGGAAATGTTTCAAACCCGATCATCACAGTTTTAGTGTATCATATATAAGCTAGAAAAGAAAAAAGGGGGGGGGGAGAGGCAAAACAGAGCAAAAACTATAGTTCATATATTATGCCACTCATATGCCAAACTAGCAGATGGGTGGAACCAAAAATGATTGTATTTCCATAAATGATAATATATGAAGATTTTATTTCAAATATATAAATATATGTATATATATATATATGGAGATTTCCTTCAATGTGCATAAAAAAATCATAACAGTCATAGAATATGAATCAATACATTCGCATTTTACATTTCTCATAGCATAATACTATAAAAATTATATCATACTTAGAGCTGACAAAACTGATATGAATTCTATAGCCCATTTAGACTAACCTCGAATCTGATCCATCTTAGATTGGCTTAAAACGTTACAGATTCAAATCTGAAAAATTAGAACCTAAAAAATAGAAAAACTTAAACCCAAAAAAAAAAAAATTGATGGTATCCTTAGAAGCCCCAAAATAGACGTAGAACAATTTGGTATCAGCAAACAACGCCCCATTTTTGTTTTCTTTCGTAAGGGAAAGTAGTCCTTCGTATTTTTCATTAACAATGGAGTTTATATAAACAATTTAATACACAACAACTTACAATGACTATTGTTCATTTACAAGCATTCTTGATTCTAAAAATCTTGCCGCTTTTAATCGCTGCCTCTTCCATCCATGAATTGAACAAAAGTAGCATAAAAAAATGTAAGCTAAGACCAAAGTCCCGCAAATTTGAGTTGAATGGATTTGAACAATACAAGTGCTCGAAGGATATCGACAATACTTAATTAAGCTGATATCGAGGAATTCATAGCTCAAACCTCTCAACCAAAAAAGCAAAAGATGGCTAGTGTCTAATACAAGGCTGTGCTGTTGCCTGTTGGCTCTGCCAAAGATCAGAAATACCATACACACAAACCTTGTCCGATCATCACCTGCTCGATCTAGATGAAGATGTAACTGCAGATTTTTTGACCGAAGAGGTTCCCTCCTGTGATTCTTGTATCGCTTGCTTCAAGCTCTCTACGACTTGACTCATTGTTGGTCTTTCCTTGGCATTTTTGTTTAGGCAGCTTTTAGCCAGCTTTCCAACCTTTTGAGCTGCACTGAACGAGTAACTGTTTCGAAGTAGAGGGTCTATTATCATGCTGAATCGTTTGCTGTTGGGAGGGAACTGTTTCACCCAGTCTAGAAGCTTCTGCTCCGATGTTGGGCGGTTCCTTTCCACCGTTCGCCTCCCGCTGAGGATCTCATAAAGTACCACCCCAAAAGTCCATACATCACTTTGGATTGTGAGATGGCCTGTATCAACATATTCTGGGGCGGCATATCCATAGGTTCCAACCACCTTTAACAAAATCAAATGAAACAATACTGTCAACCACCTTAATTTTTAACAAATTAAAATGTTCTGAAATGCATCGTGCTTCTCATAAATGTTTACAATGCAACACTGACTCGTGAATCAGAGACTCAGCATACACAGCTCGAATCAGACTCGATCATCCGAATCTTTAACTAACACACGCACAAAAATCTTGAGAATCCAAGTCACAGATCATGAAGTAATGTGCTTAAATAGCTGATATCCACTTACTGCTGTGGATATATGAGTACGGTCGCCTGTTGGCCCCTCCCTTGCAAGCCCAAAGTCTGAGAGCTTCGGCTTAAAACTTTCATCCAACAGCACATTCGAGGATTTGAAATCTCGATATATCACCTATTCAAATGACGCAAGGCAAATAAGAGTATGATCTTCAGATAAATAAAGAAATTCACCAATGTCAATCCATTCTAAAGGATGCATCCAATGAAGTTCTTTGCTCATATTTTCATCAGGTAGGTAAATTATGTGCATTAGTTTGTAACAGATACAGAATCAGAAGCTGATCCCAACAAGATTGTACCTTAACTTCCAATCCCTCGTGTAGATAAGCCAATCCTTCGGCTGCACCAAGCATAATTTCCAATCTTGTTTTCCAAGGTAAAGTGGATGCCTTGTTAAAAAGATGAACTTCTAAGCTCCGATTAGGCATGAATTCATAGACAAGCAGTCTTTGGATCCCTCTTTCCCCATCTACACAACAGTATCCTAATAGTTTTACAAGGTTCGGATGATTAACGACGCCAAGAAATTGAACCTCCGCTAGCCATTCCTTATGACCCTAGTAGTTGAGGTTAACAAAAATATCTTAAGAACCAGAAATTAGTTCTCAAAATAAAGTGCAAAGATTTTAGCAAGCAAAAATAAGAACCTATAAGTATAACTAGCAAGTGACAAGGATAATACGAGTATCATATCCTATATCCATATTCGTACATATGTCGGACTCGAGGCAAGGCAACATAGCTTACAATATTTTCAAATTTATAGTTTTTTTTCTTCAGTTCTAAAACCCGTAATTTGGTTTCAAAGGAATTTGCAGTAGGCAGCAAAAAGGCAAATTTAAGGAAAGAAAAAAGATTGCAGCAAATACCTGTAAACCCTGCGTGTTGAGCTTCTTGATAGCAACAACTATGGGGTCACCTCGGGCATCGAGTGGCCTAATTGTTCCTTTATAAACGCTCCCAAAGCCACCCTCTCCGATCTTCAACATCCTACTGAAACCGTTGGTTGCATCTTTCAGCTCTTCTAAAGAGAAGACTCTCAAATTGTGTTCCCTTGCTTTGTACAACTGTGGTATGGTGGTGGTACTTGGAGATGGCAAAGATCTGGTTGTCTGATTCGATGCTGAATTATCTGATTTACTTTGGTTCCTTAATTTAGGAACAGATCTCTTTGATTCTCTTTTCTTATTCTTTGATTTTTCATTGATGAAGATAGAAAAACACTTCATTTCTAAGTTCTATATTTACCAAAAAGAAAAACTCTTCCAGTTATCCTCAAAATGGTTGGATAAAACTGCAATCTTGTCCCCATAAAGAATCCCAAGAATAAAAAAAATGAAAGTTGAACAAGAACATGGAAAATTAAACCCAGAGAAGTTCAGGTGCAAAGCGGTGGTAAAATGAAGAAATGAAGCAAAGAAGCATAGATAAGGAAAAGAACACTCTCCGATCGTCCTTTACATAAAGATTAAAAGAAAATAAAAAATGGCAATTGAGAAGGAAAGGAGATGAGACTGAATTTTGACTATGGAAACAGGGAACATGACCAAGAAGAAAGAACGAAATGTTCAAGGGAATTGACATTTATGTAAATGAATAGCATAAAAAAGATCTTACGGTTTGGTTTCTGACATTGTATTTTCTCTTATTGGTTTAACAATAACAATGACTTTTGACCGACCTTTACAAAAGATGAAAATCCGGAACGCAGAAGGGTGGGCTAGGGTTATTTTATTTTTTAATTTATAATAATTTTTAAATTAATTTTTAAAATAATTTTTTTAAGTATATTAAAAATTTTTATAGGTAAAAATAAATTAATTTATTAAAAATTTATCATATTATGCGATAAATTTTTAATAAAATGGTTATGAGCTTACCATAACTAACCGGAGTTTCATCCACAATAACAGAAAAATTTTTTAAAAAATAAAATTATTAAATAATTATTAAATAAAATAAAAATAAAAAAATAATTTTAAATAAAAAAATAATATTTATTGAAATTATCTCTCTTTATATATATATTTTTACATAAATTTGTATGAATATATAAATTATTTATCTTATCAGAATGAATTTGATTTTTTATTCATCTGTCACATCCGTCAGGTTCCAAAAAATTTAATAGGCATTAGTTAAATATTATCTGTCACGTTAGAAAATGAGTTCCCAACATATATTTTTTTAATAATAATAAAATAAATGATACAATTTTATATTTATATTTAAATAAATAATATAAATTTTTAATTTTTGATATGATAGTAATGATATACTGATAGTTTAGAGTTATTGTGTGTTTTTTATATGTTATGTAAGTATATTAAATTTAGTATAAGTATAAATATATTAATATTTAAAAATTAGATATAAAAATTTAAATATATATATAGAGAGAGTCGGTCAATAGACCAAAGAAGAATAGATAAGTAATTTTAATCTCTTTATTAATAATTTAAATAAATATTATTTTTTAAAAAAATTATTTTTTTACTTTAACTTTTATTTAATAACTATTTAATAATTTTATTTTTTTATAATTTTTTTCAAGCAGGAACTCCCATCTCTTACGGCGAGTTTTTTTTTATTTTGAGTTCTTAATACCATGATTGCTATCCTTCGTTAAAAACTCGTCAACATTATATTTGATTTTCATCACTTTAATCGATAAGTTCTCAACATAAAATAAAAAATATATTTATAAAATTAAATTAAAAATAATATATAATTAAAAATAAAAAATTATTAATATTCGTATAAAAAACAGTAGACTGAACAGGGGATCAATGAAAAAGGCAAACTGTTCACGTTGTTGACGTTTGAATTGAATGGAACTGAAAAAATAAAATAAAATTCGTTCAAGTTTTTGTTTCGCTTTCTGGTCTGACTAGGAATAGTCGTCAGTAGGATAAGTTGTAATCTTTTCAACAACATGGCGTCACCCTTTCATTCAACACCGCTGAGGACGCCGCCGCCGCCATATGAAGGTGAACAATAAGGCAAATTCTTCTCTCTTTTTTTAATTAATCTGTTGCCTTCAAAATTAAAACCATTTTTCCCTTTTTTTCCCTTTTTTTTTTATGTGAAAGATTCATTACTGTTCTATCTACATTTTTCACCGTCAAAGTTCAGGGGATTCCAAGATCCAACTAGAGCATTTAAGAAAGAAAGAACAGGAGAATTTGTCTAAAACGATACCTTGCAACATTCTCAAGTAGTAAACAAACCCTTTATTTGATGGAGAATCAGGGATGGGATTAGTTTCTTCAACTGATACACTTCACTTCTTTTTTGTGTGAATGCTATGGAAGATGCATATTTTTTAAGCAGGCCCGCCCAAAGTTCAAAAACAAAAAAAAAAAAAAAAGCCTAAAGTGGAACCGATTCAATTTTTAGTTCAATCGGTTGAAATAACTATTTTCGATGGATTATATTTTTTTAAAAATATTAATTTTCATGTTAAATAATATTCAATGTAGTCAATAATTAATAAGAAATGTATTTGATCTAATGTTGTAGTCTTTAATTTAAAACGAAAAATTAGAGGTTTAAATCTCATAATTTATAATTAAAATTTTGAAGAAAATTAAAAATACGTAAAACAGATTTTTTTTGATCAATCCAGCTTTTTTCAATTCTTTACTTATTGAATCGATTTTCTACCAATCCAATTAATGTTTAATACTAATATATATACCAGATTAAATTTTTAACTAATTTTTTATTCAATCAGTTCAAGCGGCGAAATCATTTTTTTTAAATCAAGGGGCTCACCACTTTAACCAAATATGACAATATACTTTTAATATATAGGTTTGATTATTGATAATAATTCCCAAAAATAAAATAAAAAGAAAAAAATTACTCCACGAATGTTGGCTCTTAAACAAATATATATATATATATATATAAAGTCTTCTTCTATAGTAGAGAAGATTAAAAGTCACTTCATTATTGGGATTACTTTGGACAATGGGAAATTTCCAACAAATGAAAACTGTTGTAAATCAAAGTTTAACGCTATAATAAGTGGAGAGGCGAGCTGTCATAATTATCCAATTCCCCAAAAGTTTAGAGTTTGGTATACCGAACCCTACCTTTTGAAATCTTAAAATTTTTTTTTTGGTTAGAAAAAAACAATCAGTTTGAACAAACTAAAGTCAATTGTTTGTTTTCCCCAATTTTTACATGCCCCTACAAGACAGATATTTTTGGCCATTGGCTTTTTCAGGTTCAACATGCAGACTGTTGGAGCCCCTATGGGTCCAGGCCTAATTCAAGTCACAGTCTTTGATCGCTTACAGAGTCTAAAACCATGTTCTTGACTTTGCCAATGCCCTCCCTTTCAAAGGACATTCTGCTAAATTCAAAACTGGCTCCCAAAATGTAGACAAACTTCTCATGGGAAGAATTCTGTTGCCATATTCCCTGAAATATGGCTTCCAATTTTGAGAAATCGTCACTTCTGGTCCATAGTTCACCAAAAAATACTGTATGGAACTGTTTCATGTATCCTGCTTTGTTTACTTTGCAGATTGACTCGTGATTCGGAGATGGGTTATTGGCTTAGGGACAACGGACGAGCATTACCAGTTTACCAGGCTCTTAGGCACCTTAGTGCCATCCTTCACTCTTAAAACTCAACCTTTATACAATACTAAAGCCATCACAAAAAAAAAAGGAGGAGGCCCATTTCTTGCTCCATGATCAGCCACATTCTTGAATGACAGAACATGGTTCCAGCAAGGTACATTAATGATATCATGATTATAACAGGAAGGACTGATGAAGAATAAAAAGTTAAAGAGAGAATCAAGTGAAGACGCTCATATGGTGAATTAACAAACCAAAACAAAACTGTGAGTGAGACAAGGAAAACAAAACTACAAAGAGTTTTATTTTTTTTCCTTTGTATTAGACTGTGAGTGAGACAAGGAAAACAAAACTACAAAGAAAAATGTGAGAGAATGCCAATGGTATCAAGCAATTGATACCCAAGAATAAAAGCGAAGGGTCTTTCATTTTATTTCACGGTCAAAGGGAATACAACCCATTTTAAACTTGACGGTGAAAGTTTGGAAGATGAGGCAACTAGTATTGTACCATCTTGCGAAATTTTGCCATATGGAACATCTAGATTTGGTGTACATAACGATGTTGTCTAGTCTATCTTTTCAATTAATATGCCATCTCCAAACTGAGAATGGGACAATTTGATCATGACTACTGTACGAAAAAGTCAAAGGTTCGTTGAATCCAATCCGCCTGCTTTTCTCTAGTTCTTTAATCACTATCTTAGAATCTAAGATTAAATTTATTAAATACTAATAAATTAGGTGACCTTGTCAAAATTGGATATTTAATCATGATTTAAATAAAAGGGCAAAAATTTGATGAGATTCTCTCCGCTTATGAAAAGTATAGCTCTTAATTTTAAGTTTACACTATTTGAGCAATATTTTCCATCTAGTGTTTAGCATTCGCACGTTTGATCTGCCGCATGCCTTTGGCAAGTATCATTGGTTGCATCATGGTCCATGGGGGTTGTTGAAAATAAGCACAAAGCTAAGCTCATTACAAGACTTTGATTTAGGGACTATTAGGACTACTCAAGATTAATGTAGAACAAAGCCAATCATAAAAAAGTTCATCACCATAAGAGAGAAAACCTAATATAAAGGTTCTAAAATCTCTGATGTGTTACAAATGTAAGAACTAGAAAGGGTATGCAAATTGTTACAAACACATTCTGGGACAATATTTATGGGACAATTGATCCACCAGTGAATGCTTATAA
>JBBYHO010000005.1:16440842-16453846 GCA_038382025.1 Adansonia gregorii
TATTAAATTCGAGTTCGGGTTCAGGTCGGGCTCAGATTCGGATTTTTTCGGGTTCGGGTCGTTTTGGGCTCGGGTTCTTTCGAGCTCGGGTCATTTCGAGTTCGGGCTATTTCATATTCGAGCCATTCGGGTTCGAATTTTTTCGAATTCAGACCATTGACTTTTTAATCAAATCAGATTTAGTTCGAATTCGAATTTATTTTGCCACCTCTATTTGTTTGCAACCGTCGAGAGCTTCCTCCCAAGGGAAAAAAAAGGATGAATATAAGATACCCTTGGGAAGAATAGCGTACCTTGGATCAAGCAATTTGATTAGAGATTAACTTACATCACCTTTGGTGTTAGTATATTTGAAGTAATATATATTTTATATAAATTTTAATATTTTAATAATTTACATTATATAATTTTAATATATTTATATATTTTTATTATGTGTTATTATATCTTATTTAATATTATTAAATCTACGTATGATACTTCACTGCAAAGAAACCTCTTCTTCCTCTGCTTCTACTGCTCCTTTCTGTGTCTCCTCACCTTCTAATCTAAAAAAAAAAAAGAAACTATAGCCTTTAAGTTGCCAAAACTGAATAGTTTAATCACATATTTTAGACTTAACTATAATTACCTATACAAGTTAATCTAATTCCTAAGAAGAGCTTTTCTTTTATTGGCAATCAATGATTTTGAGAGTAAAATTATGAATGCACCAAGATCTATATTAGAAAGTACCTCAGAAGACTGTTTCAAAAAATAAATAAAATTCAGGCAAAAATCTGAAAACACATTTGATCATATTATTAAAAAAATATTAATTATTTTTTGTTTACCTAAAAAAAATAAGAGAGATGAAATGAAAAAAGATTTAGACAAGCAATTCATTTGCTTATCATTGGTTGCATGCATGATGGAGTCGTTGCAAATAAGAACAAAGCTAAGTTCATTACAAGACATTGATTTGGGGAGTAGAACCAAGACATTTGGGCTTAGCTTTTATCGTTTCTTTAGGACAGGACGGCAAATAAATTTCCACATACACAAACAACAACTGCTTTTATCCTGCGGCAGCTGAGTTAATAATGCCAAGTCAAAAGAAGGCCATTGCTCAAGCATTGCGTAACAGCGGGCCTCCTTGTTGGCTCGTTAAAAGAACCTATATTTACATTTCGGCTTAATTGGATCTTTTTTAAGAAGGGAAGGGAATTACACTTTCCATTTTCGAGGCACTTGCTTAGCCTTTCCACTGTTATATATAAAATGAAAAGCTCAACTGAATATGAAATGGACTAATTGGATTGTGTTGGTACAAGAGCTCAATACTTCACTCTTAACTTAAATTTCCCATTCAGAGCAAATCACCATCCTCAAGGCCTAGTTTAAGCTTAAGCTCTTGAGTTTTGCACAGTTTATGTTGCTTTCTCACAGAAAGAGTTGCCCTTCCTCTTCTTCTTTTTTCATAATAAACCAAAATATGCTTCGGAAGTCAAATCACATGTTGTAAGTTGCTGCTGTTAGACCTTAGAGCCCATAGGCCGCATGGATCCGTTCCTGTATTCCATGCCCATAATGTCTCTTTCTCTCGTTGGCATTGAATGTGCAACATACGTAAGTAGTAGACTACACAGGCGGGCAAATTGTTACAAAAAGAAACTTTCTGTGAGAATTTATATAAGTAAATTGATCCACTAACTGAATGGCTGAATGCTTATTAAAAACATATAATACACTAACACTGATAAAATAATCAAATATAGCAGCTATATGGCAATTTAATAGTCGCTATACCAAGACAGGATTCGGATGAAAAAACCCACAGGAAAGGCTGCTAAATTGAAAATTAATACTTGCTGATTGCTAATATGCTTTTATGTTACGGTTATTCTTATAGAACATATAGGAAAAAAAAAGGACCTAAAAATATGATCTACTCGGACTATCGAACTACACCTGACGTTTCAAAAGCATTACTTCCAAACTGAAGGCACTACAAACTCATAAGAAGAACCCATTGCCCTAAAGAAAGCTTCAATTCCGCTATCATGGCTTGTGGATTTTGTACCCAAATACTCTTGGAACATAGCTTTGAGATGCCTTTTGTGGCTTCAGGTGCCCGTATGTCATCAGGAACAGGTTTGGAAATGTGGTCCCAAAATACGCTCCATCAATGTCTAGATAGAATAAAGGTAAACTCATTACATACCCAATGCAGAACATTCTAAGGCATAAGTGCTGGAAATGTAATCATTGATTATATGAAAATAATATATCAGCACCTTCATGTGACCTATACTATGATGTATCAGCTGATATCCAACTCATTTGTTAAAGACTGAATTTGTTCCAATATCCTTATGAAGTTATGATCATCATGCCACGTTTTGAGAAAATAACCTACGAACTAAGAATCAAGCCCCACCTCCTCCCAACAAACACTCTCTTATAGATACTGTGAAATGAAACATATCCTTGAGCTTTACTACAATATCTCAGACAAATTTTGATATTCAAACTTTCTTCTTTTAATAAATTGTTATTTAGTCATTAATTTTCCTTAAAAAAAATGAAACCTTAAGTTATCCTTCCAAATAGTTGGTCAAAGCTTTTTGTGTTCTCTGGCCAAAAAACAAGTTATTCCATGGAAGTTTGCAAGATGCTGAGTGAAGAAACTTAAGACCCCAATGGAGGAACAATACGGAAATGTCCAAAATGATATATGGATATCACAAATGCATAGAAATCGCAGAGAGGACAGACTATTCATGACATGCATGTTAGTTCCCCATATAATGCATGAAAAAAATAGCAAACAAGAGCAACGGCCAAAAGGATACTGCCTTGATACTTGGACCGAGGGTAGTAGATATCTTCACATCTAGGGCAGTATATTTTTACGGTGCTTGAACGAGGGATATCTGATTGACCGACTGGAAGACAAGGTTGTCCACAGCAGTAAACTCTAGGGCATCTTCCGAAATCGTAGTTCTTGAACTTGTCTAGCTGTAAAAGTTTAAAAATATTGGTGTAATCAGTTTCCCAATATACATATATAAAAACATGAAACAATCACATTGACAATCACAGTGTACATCTCACCATAGCAGCCATTCCTTTGCTTGTCAATATGTATCGGGCATGAATCAGTCCATAAAGCATCTCTGCCGCAGATTCAACTAATTCATTTTGCTCCTCTGTAAACATATCTCCTATCAATTTCAGCCCAACACAAATTACTCATTGCATGAAAAAAAAATAGACACTTGCCATGTTGCTAGATGACAAAAATAATATGTTCCACTTAACTTGAAGTGCAAGAATTTTTTTCTTTTAAAAAAGAATCTGTATTTGATTTAATGCAGTTACAATAAAACTTTATCATGAAACTAGCTGCTTCAAAGAACATAAATGAGACTAATGTTAACACTCTCAAGTCCTAAAAACTAATAACAAGAATGGCACAGAAAGGCTTCAACAAGAACAAGAAGGAACAATTTGACATGAGAAGAAACAAAATGTAAGCTTACCGTGGGAAGATTCAACATCCAAAATCAAATCAAGTGCATAATCATAATAAGGAACTTGGCTGCTAAGCCCACAAAGGTTAAAGTCATCCTGTATGTAGTCATCATCAACTTCACAAAAGAATTCATTTCCACGTAGGTTGCAAAACCATGAAATCCAAGATGTGTCATCCCCATCAGAACCACTAACGTCTGACTCTTCACTGTCCGTTTCAGATTCATCTGCAGTCCAGAGAAAATTTGCATCAGCACATGTCCATAACCAGTGAAAGAGGATACCAATGTTACCAAACACCAAAAGGTAACAACCCTCAGTTTGAAAACATGGCTCACAAAATGGAACTAGATAAGGCAGTTAAAAGTGTAAAGGAAATGGCAAAAGAGAAAAAAAAAAAAAAAAAGCATTTCTTTAAACAAAACAATTTTTGCAATACTTTTTCAATCAAAAGAAATCCACTGGATGCATAATCATGAATAAATAAAAGTGAGACCTTATAAAATAGAATATGTGGAGGTTTATAAAACAAATTATTTGCTTTGGGAAATTGAACAAAGCTTAAACCAACTTAATTTCAATGCCAACACTTCGGTTGAGGTAAAAACACAAATAATGAGCAAAACATATTCATACAAATACAGGGTTTAGCCAATATATATAATCTAATCACACAAAACACCATGAGAATCTAATCTAAGAATGTTGGCGCAACAAAATATGTCTCTTTTCTCACTTTAGAGAAAAAGAATGAGATCTTGTTGAAAGTAAAGTGCCATTGTTGGCAATGTCAACTGAAATCTTTGGGCCCTCTTACCTTCTATTACTCTCTTTCAAATTAAGGCATAAAAATATTTTTCTTCCTAATTTGTTTTCAACGACATTAATATTAGTAACAATAAGAACTCTCAATTTCATTTTTGTCCAGCTTCAATTACATAAATTTCAAAACCTTTGACCATCCTTAATTTCATTAGAAATCAAACATATTGAAATAAAATAAAATAAAATAAAACTCAATTTCTCATATTTTCCCATATGAAACAAGAAAAATTCATTTTTTACAAATAACATCAAATTTAATTAATGGAAAAGGGAGATGTGGTTATGCATATACCTTCGGAGGCCTTCGCTTTGGGTAGAGAAACGGAGCGAGAGTCGCGATGATGATCAAGTGGATGCTTCCCCATATGGAGGGAGTTCGCGGACTTATCCTTGCCGTTAATCGCCCTCATACTGGACGGCGATGATCGGTCCAGTTGCTTATCAAGCGTCTCGTTGATCCGCTTCCGATCCACCGACCCCACCTCTATCGTGGAGCCACCACCTCTGTACATCTCTTTACCTCTCCTCCCCCTCCTCCTCCTCCTCCTTATTTGTCTATGATTTTAATCGCTTCCGTTTTCGTGGAGTGACGCAAATGACCCTTAAGTCCCCCAAAATCTAGGGTTCTCTCGTTCTTTTTTCGGTCTCAATTTTTCTTTCCCTTTCATCTAATTTCAGAGAGATGAAGCTAAGCGCTAACTAACCCATTTTTATTTTTTTATTGGGTTTTTACTCATTTTGCCAAATGGGGAAAGAAGCTGAGTTGGAAAAGAGAGAGAATGGTGGAGGGGAAGTTTTAGAGAGAGAAAAGGTTAAAGTCGGGAGAAAATTTTGGGCTCCGGTGTGATGGCCGATTAATCGGCGGGCAGCTTTGCTTTGGGTTTTAAAGGGTGGGGAGCATGGATTCGGTGTGATTGCTTCTATTGTATTCTGTCAAGTTTCTGATCTACACGTGGCGCCTGATCAACTTGTTTCATGTTAAAGATATTTTCTGTTATAATTATTTTCTTTTCTTGCCCTTTTTTGTTGAATGTGATCTTTTGTAGAGAAAAATACCCAATGTAAAACAATCCAACAATAGAAATTTACTATGAGTACTACAAATAATTAATGGATAAATTCAAATTCACGTATTTTAATTTTAATTTTTTATTGAGAAAAATACATTCAAAATAAAATTGAATTTATATGTTTAATCATCACTCAAATTTGCAAAACTAATAATATTTGATTAAATTTTAAAAAATAACTCTTATTTAAACTTATTTAAAAGTTAAATTATTTGTTCGATCTTACAAATTTAATTTATTTTAATTACTATTAAATAATAAAAATAATATTTTATATTTAATTTTAATTTTAAAAATAATATTTTAATAATATAATAAATAATAAAATAAACTTTTAGACTAGTTTAATCTAAGCATAAGCAAAAAAATTAAAATGTTTTAATAAAAAACTCAACTCATAAATAAATCTATTCTTATGATGTTATCTTATAAAAAAATTAATTTTGTGGATGAATAATAATAAATTAAAGATGTTAATTATAGAAAGATTGTTGGATTGTATTTTTATCGAAAATTGTCACACCGCTCTCACAATTTTATTCTTTAAAATAAAATGGTCTGTTTAAAAAATTACTTATAAAATCAGCATCTATTAATTGTATACAAGTTATTAATTTTGGAACATTAATATGGGTATAAAAATAGTGCAGTTTGTTAATTTTGGCTCATTAATTATATGCATGAGATGAAAATCTGGAACTGAGGGTATAGGTGAACTGTGAATGTTGGGGACCAGCTAGTTGAGCAAGTAGATAAGCCAACTAGAGACCGCATTTTGATATTATTCATTCTCCACCTTAATTTAGATTCCAGGAAACTAAATATAATTAATCGAATATGATATAAAAAAATTAAAATATGCTATAATATAAATATTTTAAAATATAAATTATTAATATAATAAAATAATATAAATATAATATATTATAAATATAATTATAATATTATAAAATATACAAATATAATATCTAGGTTGATATATGGGACACCAACTTAAAATGCAAGTAACATAGTGAAGAGTAGGACAGTTGGTCAATTGGCAGTTGGTTTTGTTTAAGTTGTGTCAGTTTCCATCTGATCTATGTTTCCAAACAATGATTCATAAATACTGGTCCTACAAGATAAAAATGGAAAAAATGAATGGCTGATGTTTGTAGCATTGCATGCAGCTGAGTCAGAGGCAAGGCTTGTCTTTTGGGGGCTTTGTCTTGTTTTCTTTTTGAAAACTAAGAGGCATGGCGTTGGGCACTATTAGTCAAATTGTATTTCATTAAGCAAACAACTAATATCCATTCTATTTTTGAACAGTCAAATCCAAAGAGGTTTGTTCCTAGATTGGAAAGAATCTTACAATAACATAAAAATCACTCAAAAAGATGACCTCGTATGATCTGCAATGGATTCAAGCCAAACCCATTAAACTATTGGCACATATTAATTAGCATGTTGCATCAATTGTATGCAACCTGTCCTGGGTTCTGATTCGTTTAGAGCCAACTTGTTGTTACGTATCAAGTACAGCATCAAGATCAGCAACATTGGAGCTCTTTTTCTAGATTCCAGATGACTATTCGCGACACTTTTGAGGATTAATTTGTCAAGCCACAAGAACAAGCCGCTCACCACATTATTTACTCAAAAAAGGAATGTTAGGAGGCATCGGTCGTCATGAAAGTTTGATTTCAATTGTTTGCGACAAGCAACCTAGTAGAACAACAAACAGAGTCGGGGATTGCCTAGTTTCATATTCATTTGGCTAAACCCTTGCCTCGGCTTTAAAACAGATTGCAATTCCAGATTACTAAAATACTGCTATAACTGAAGAATGGCTACTAACTTGAATATGTAATTCCATATATAGAATTTAATCGAAACTCTTATAACAAAGAGATATCTGCAGACGTTGGGCAATGAGAGAATGCAACTTTCCATTTTTTAGTCTTCCGCAAATGATTAACTTCCCTAGGCCAGTGATCGTCCAAGGTCTCATCATCGTAGATACAGCTTGTCTTCCGGCCCTTTTCCGTCCGGTTGTAGGCCAATCTGACCTATTGGCACCGGGCCTGGCGGATATATAACTATCAGCCCAACTTACATGTTGCAATCACATTGAGCCCAGAAAGTCAATCATAAAGCATTAAGCATTTAAGTCTGCGAATATTGTTACGTCAGAAAAAAGTTAGGAACCAAATTAAGAAATTTTTATGTTTGTAAGAAGGTGAAGCCTAAGTTGTAATTGCTTAGCCCAACTTTTAATATATGAAATACTTTGAAATGGTCCCTAGAGATGCTAATTAAATTCTGCAGCGTTTAGATATATTGATGACATGTTGGCACTTGGCATGGCAGCCTGTTTCATCGCTGCTCTAAGCCTAAAGAGGGGGCTGGGACCAGTAGCCAGTACTGCAGCACCGTTGTATGGTAATAACAAATAATCAGATTCCAAAGAACTAATTTATCTTGGTTAATTACTATGTTATCCATGTAACAAAGTTAATTTTACATAAAAAATTTTAAAGATTTACTATAATATATATATACATACACATATATAGATTTAAATTCATATTTGTAAGCATTCTTTGTAAATAAAAATCACGAAATTCGATAAATCAAAATAAATAATATTTTTTAAATTTAATATAAATTTTTATAATTTAAATTTGAAATAAATATTAAATATAAGTTTTTGATTATTATAAATATATTTAATTTTTTTTAAATTTTTTTATTAATAGAGTGAAAGCCAATACTTTCGTACTGTTTTAGTCAATCAGATCGATCCACAGATATTTGCAATTTCTTACGTCTCAGTCAGATTTTCTCAGAGATACTTGCAGTTCCTTCAAAGAAATAACTGTAATTTGTAAGGAGCAAAGCCACCCAATTCCACTCACACCTAACATACGGAAATATAAAAATTTTGACTTAATGTAGTCGTACCTATATACCTTTCAGTTACATTCAGTCTGAGTTCTGCCCCCCACTCCAGGTGTGATCGAAGGCTGGGACGTACAACAAAGATTGAATAAAAGGCAGCGCGTGCGAGAAATACTCAATGTCTTTATTTAAGGTAATCAATCAAATGTCTGAAGGTGTTAACGTAGACTTGCACGAAAGCACTAGCAGGGATCGAAGAAGTTTCCTAACCATGGTCGATCGTAAGGGAAATAATACCAATCAGTCAAAGTCTTAAAGCACTGATACCAAAATTTCTCATTTTCCTGTTTGATGACTTGGCAAATTTTAGACGAGTTTGAAAACGATGAAAACTTCGGTTGATAATATCATTCAGTTGGTTTGGGGGTTTTGCCATTGTAGCATGTCATAGCTGGCTATTGGAACTCCCATTTCAACAGAGTGGTGAAATTGCTTTAGAGATTAAAAATAGATAAGCAGTGAAATTGATTCATGAATTCAATACTATGATAATGACGATGAGTATTGTAATAGTAAGATTAGTGGTAAAATGTATATTTAGATATTAAAATAATAGCGATGGTAAGATAAAAATAAAAAAAATTATTAAAAAATATTAATTTAAAAATGTATTAGTAAATTAATTTTTTATATATTTTAATATTAAATTTTTTAAAAATATTTTATATATTTATTTGATAATTACGTCGTTGTGCCTGAGCTGTGAGAGCTCTCAATCAGATGGATAGTTAAATGTGCTCATTAGCACCTGACCCTGAGATGTGGATCATCAAAGGCACATTAGCATGGCGTACTTCTCCTGTTCGAATCGGGATTTGAAACTAAACTTCTTCTCAGGAGGATAAATGGGGCGATTCAGGTGAGATCCAATGTAGATTCAACTTTCTATTCACTCGTGGGATCTGGGCGGTCCGGGGAGACCACCACGGCTCCTCTCTTCTCGATAATCCATTTTAATTAATTAATCATTACATGATTATATAAATTTATTTTATTATTAGATAAGTAATTTTAAAACTTTAAATAAAAATAACAAAACAAAAGAACAAAAAAGTTTAAAAAATTAATAATTTTAAAAATTATAAAAATAAATGAATAAAATTTAAAAAAATTATTGAAAAAAATAAAAAGAGAATACGGGAGCCTCCAATCAAGAAGCGCAATAAGATTTCACTTTATCAAGGTGCACTTCAAATGTATCTCATGATATAAAGTTACCTTCGAAAAGAAAGGGACAAAAGAGGGTGCGATGGAATTTGAACGCCCTTGAGTCTTGCTTGACTCCTTCACTGTTGGTATTGGAGAAGTAACTAGCCCATTTCAAGTGGAATGAATAATTCAATATTGACTTTCGAAAAAACAAAAAAAAGACACAAGTAAATATATATATATATATATATATATCGATTATATTGTTTCAAAAATTATAAATCTAAAATGAAATACTTGAAAAAAATAATAGGTAAATCATATTACGAATTACCAATGATAATTAAGAGAAAAATTAAGAATATAAAAGGTCAATGCAACATTGTTTTAAGTATTAAGCTGCTATAAGTTATCAAATGCAAGTTGATAAAATGATGGTTCCAATATAGTAGTAATATTTTAGTTACCAAAGGGCATATATAAATAATTAAAATTGTTGATGTTAGGATTGTCAAATTGTATTCACTATGAGGTATTATTCACTTTGGAGCAGTGCTCAGATTTTTCTCATGATTTTATCTTTTGAGAAAAGGTACTTCCATAGAGGAAGAGTGACCTTTGCTTTATAAGCCACAATCTATATCTTTATTAATCGATGTGAGATTATTGTTTTACCCCAAAACTAGCTCATAGGCAAGAGTGTAGACTGTATAGGTCGAGTGAGCAAGTTTGGTTGTAAATTGAGTGATTAAGTTACCATTGTATAAGTCGTAGATTGAGAGAGCAACTTTGCCATTATATAAGTTATAGATTGAGTGGGCAAACTGCCGTTGTAAGTCATAGATAGAGTGTGCATGTTTATATGCTAAGTTTTGTATAAGTTGAGTAATTCAAAGTTACTTGCTTATATGCCTGAATAAAATTTTGATTATGAGCTTATGGCTTGTCGGTTCTCGCAAACGACGACATTATTGATACAAAGATTGTCGAACTGTACCCAATATGAGGTATTGTCCGCTTTTGAGTAGTACACAGATTGTCCTCACGGTTTTGTCCATTAGGAAAAGGCACCTCAATAGGGGAAGGGTAGCCTTTACTTTATAAGCCACTGTCCATATCTTTGACTAATCGATTGTGATTGTTATCTTGCTTCAAAGCGGACAATACCTCATAACGAACACAGTCCGACAATCCTTATATCAACAATAGCGCCGTACGTGGGAACAGACAAGCCATAAACTCATAATCGAAATTTCATTTAGGCATATAAATAAGTAACTTCGAGTTACTCGACTTAAATCATAGTAAACTTGTCCACTCAATCTATGACTTACAAGTGATAACCTGATTACTCAATTTAGAAGAGAACATGCCTTCAACCTACATAGTCCACACTTTTTCTTGAGGGCTAGTATTAGGGTAAGATAATCATATATCAATTAGCTAAAGATATTGACTGTAACTTATAAAGTAAGGGTTACTCTTCTTCTGTTGAGATATTTTTTTTCAAAAAATAAAATCATAAGTACAGTTTATGCACTGTTTTAAAACGAATAAGACTTTATAATAAATGTAATCTAAAAATATTTACATTAATAAATATAAAAATTTTATAATTAATGGCAGCTTTTTTAAAGAAAAACAACTACGCGTATTTGGTCCGCAAATGAAATTTAGTAAAAAAAATATTCATTAAGTCAATATCCAATGTGAATTTGCCTAAGAAGTCAAAGAAAGTCGAAAAGCATTCGGCGAGAAAAGAAAGAAAAGTCTAGAAGTATTTGTACTAGGCTAGCTACTCTACGAACGAGTGGCCGGGCTGAGCTGGGTTGGGCTGGCTGGGTTTCACAAACGGTTCAAGCTCCCCATCGGCTATATATATGTCAATGGGGTTAGGTGGTAACCCTGAGAAGGAAGAGTAGGAGGGAGAAAAAAAAAAGAGACACAGAGAATATGGGGTCAAAGTCATTGGCTTTCATGGTGTTAATGGTGGTTGCAGCGGCAGCCATGTGGGAGGTTGAGATGGCTGCTGCGGAACTCAGTGCCGCTCAGTGCGAGGAGGAAAGGAGTCTCGCAATCAACGCTTGCAAGCCGGTGGTTTACGGGAAGCTTCCATCCCCAGAGTGCTGCCAGCGAGTAAGGGTTACCCACCTCGAATGCGTTTGCCCCGTCATCACGCCCAAGATCGCTGCACTTATCGATGTCAACCGTGCCATCCGCCTGATTGAAGGCTGCGGTAGAGCTGTCCCTCGCCACTACAAATGTGGAAGTAAGCTCTTCCATTCCCTCCTTTGAAACCTAAATGCACGCACGTGAAACACACATACGTATATGAAATTAATTACTTACAATTTTTTTAAATATTTAATCTAAATTTCGTTTTTTATCAATATATTTAATCTAAATTTCAAGCATTAAAACCTTGATATCAAGTTTATTTTCCTTTGCTTAATTCTCTTTAAGAATTTGCGATATAAATTCATATAATTAATCATCAACAATAATATTTAATAAATTTAAAATTTAAATATTTAATTTAATTTTTTTTTTTTTGCTTGGCAGGTATCACAACTCCATGAAATTTGCCTTACTGAAATAGTGAAATGGATCCTATGATCTTGGGGGAAGTCAGCCGCTTTTTATGAAATAGAAATAATTAAAAAAAATAAAAATGGATTTTGGGCAACGTATAACTACTTGCATATTGGCTAAATATATGTACGCTATGATGTTTGAACTCTGAATATGATTTTGCATATATAAAAGAGTTTATATATTTTGTCTTTCTTTCTCTTGTATCTGTCACTACTAGACCTCGAACTCTGGCCGATAACTCTCATCACTTCAAACCAAGAAAGTTAAAATGTGTTTTTTTTTTTTTGCATTAGAACAATGAAATATATATATATATAACGTGATGGCTATAAACAACGGAAGATTCGTCTAAATTTAATAATGATGGTTTATCTCTATCAAAGATATATAAATTGAATATTCTGACAGATATTAACCAACAAGCGACCTCTGTTATCTAAAATTGATACTTGTTGGTATTTATAGCACAGAAAAATACTTTATTAATAGGATTCACAAATTGGAAGAAACACAAGATCATCGCCTGCAAGAATGTGCAAAGGTGAAAATTTTGCTAATCTGATAATTAAATTATAAAATAAAAATTATTATGAATCTTAGTCATTGGATTAATATTTTATATTTACTTTCACCGTTATTATACAATTTTAAATATAATACAATTATATAACATGGCATAAATAAATAAACATATAAAAATTTATATAAAATATATAATATTTTACATACGATTATAATACATTAAAAAATTTACAAATACAACATGCGTATATGGTTATCACATATCCTTCCAAATTGACATGTTAAAGGGCCATGTTAATTAGCCAAATTTGGTCAAACATTAACACTTGAAGTCGACCCTGCTTGTGATAATTAATCATCAAGTCAAACATTATCGTATTGCATTTA
>JBBYHO010000005.1:16468167-16479670 GCA_038382025.1 Adansonia gregorii
CCATGAGAAGCTTCAGCCTGACGTGAGGGTTTAAATATGCATTTAGAAGAGAGAGATAATATATTTGCTATTAGCTAGATTCTTTTTCTTCTAAAGTTTGATGGAGAATAAATTGGTGACCCTTAGCTTTACTGAAAATACATTGTTGTCCTTTGGGTGTATTCCCAACTGACAAATCTACCCTTTAAAACTCTCCCCGATACAAACAGCTTTTTATAGACCCAAGAAACTCCAAGGTGGGGGTCCTTATGTTATACAAGCATGCAAAGAAAAAGATAGGAAAAAGGTCTAGCCATTTTGAAAACATGGAAGTAATTATAAGGACAGACTTTGACCTAATCTTTTGGAATTTCCCTTGTCTGAAAAACTTTGAAAAGATGTGACAAGCATCCCCATACTTACACTTTGTTATAACAAGCAAACTAAGGATTGCACCCATTAGTAATGAGAATAATTGGACTTGATTCCTCAATACAAATTAAATCACAGTTTGGAGCAGCAGATAAAGTAGTGTAAAAAAATGCCTCTTTGGTCCTTCAAGAAAATCTTGAAATTTTAAAACCATATTTGGTCCGATTTGTGATTAATTCAAGGATGAAATTCAAGTTTAATCGCGAAACTGTATATCTATAGTTTTGCACTGCTTAAAAAGTGAAACCAGTTGGCATGCATATTGTCTTGGACTATGGTGAATAATGTCGAAACTTATATGATGTACGTGATCACTTTTTAGCTAGAAATTATGCAGGCAGAAAAGCCTCTCTAACAACATGGCTAGGTTAAATTTCAAAGTTTATCGATCATGTGGCCAGGAATATCATATCACAATCTGTAAATCTTCTGGCGCCACTCTGAAGATAGCGCATCAGTTTTTTTTTTTTTTTTTAATTTGAAAGCTTTTTCTTTCTTTTTTTCCCATTGAGATACAAAGCTTTCGGCGCTTCATGTTACTATATACGAAATCCATTCCTTTTCCTTATTAGGCCTTAAGCTCTTCAGTGCCTGTTCAAATTAGAATTCAATTGCCGGTCTTAGTTCATCATTATGCTGTGCTTTTGCAAGGAATTCAATCACATGAACAGGAAAGTGAAACAGCTAAAAGCTCGTGTTACTTTCATTTTCCACGTAAAAACAAAAGGAAAAAGGACAAAGGAAAAAAAGAAAAAAAAAAAACAGAAAGCAAAAAGATATATATGAAGCTGATAGCTTCCACCATCAATAGGATAGATGAAACAATCAATTAACTGTCCGTACATTATGCTTTTGGTAATACAAAATGTTGCAAGTTTGATGATTCTCTAGCTATCCTTTTGGTAAAGTGCATGGTTTTGAAAATTGGCTTCAAGAATCATATCAGTTGGAGAAATGCATGCAGTAAGTAAATAATATTTTAAGCATCTCGAATATATCATTTGCCAATCTAACCAAGATTTGGTTTGATCTTCTTCAGTGTCCTTTGTTTTTTTCTTTTTCTTTTTTCATCTAGTGAATTCATATTGCTGATAGGTCCATAGAGTAGATGCCTGTTTTTATCCATTTTCTTTACCCCATCTCTAAATAAGCCTGGTTTCAGCCTATTCTGTCATTTTTCACTAGTTGATTCAGTCGATAAGCCTTTCGATTAAACCGCAGATTCTCTAGCTCCCAATCTCAAAATTGTGGGAAATAAATTAAGGTCTTTACATTAAATCCTATAGATAAGTCTCCAGGATACTGCATAAGCATCCTGGAAGAGCTTTATGTAACTATCAGTAAAAGCTGTAAAATGGATGGAAATAAGTTGTGATTGTTAACGGTTGAGATACAAAACTAGAATTTTATATTAGCAGCTTCTTAACGCCTATAAACACAAAATGATTATTTAATACCAATTTAAGAAATTGCATACCACCAATTAACATTTCCCTTAGTATTAAAATGCTAGTGGGGATTTGGTGACATACCACGATTTACCACCATCTCCGAGCAAAGCTTATCCAAGAGCTTTCTGGCTTCTTTTTTCCATTTTTTTTTTCTCTGTTCTGAAGAATCATTATCAAGCTAAAAGTCAACTTCAACTTTGGGGCATGAACAAAATCCAATATTCTGGCAAAACCAAAGAAGTAAAAAGAGAAGAGCCATTGTTGATAAAGTTTACAAGCCACAAATCCATATCATCACAACACCTGAGTAATAGACAACTAGGTTATTGATAATAACAACAGAACCCATGAATCTTCTTTTTCTTGACAGTGATGATTCTGAAAGAATCCATTGTTAAAGAAAATTTCATGTTAAGATTGAAGCAGTCCATTGTCCTCTACAAGTCACACATATCACAATGGGACGATGATTTGACTCTTCATAATTTATATATTATGTCATGAATATCTACAAGGATTTTTGATAAATTGTAGAGGAGAAGCTAGCAGATTACTCCACTTGGAACTGTCCAGATTATAGCTAGGATTCAAGTGGTTTATCTAAACACTAATAAATAGGATTCAAAGTGAAATCATGACTCATGAAAGTGGATTTTGTTTGATATAAAATCCTACTGGATCGTTTGATATGCTTCCTATCATAAACTGCTTCACAAATTGAACCAACTTCAACCAATATTTCTACTGAACACTGAACAGTATTGAAGTAAACCAATGCTTCGTTACATAGTTTATAGTCATAAATTTCCTCTGAAAGAAAGCTTTTAGATGCAGGTTCAAATCTTCTTCCACTCAACTACCGCAGGAAAAAAAGAACTCAAATAGGATAAGTTCCCCCTGATCTCAAATCTGAATCTTCAAAACAAAACCCTAGTGGAGGAAAGAATAGTATATAATTTCTTGATCAATCTTAAACCTTAATTAAAACTGCAAGTTGTATTATTTATCTAAGAAAACTCTTCATTGGAGTTGACTTCAAAAGCAAGAACAGAAAATTATCTCAATCTTTGTAAAAATCCATCATGCAGCTAAACCAGAAGAGGCTGCTATGTATATAAAGAGAATTCATGCGGTTAAATTTCAAGAAAGATAAAGATATTTAATACGCCTTGGGATGAAAAACAGGAGATCAAATTGTTTTATAATGTCCTCTAATCTTATAGTTCCTTAATGATCTGATGATCAATTGACAACATAATGAGAACATGGCTGACTCCAAACATAAAATTGTCTCCTCAACTTGTTAATCTTAATTTCTGAAAATTGCTATACTTTCTCCTCACTTATGATATGATGCTCTTTCTCTTGGCTTTACTCATCCTTGTCCTTACTCATCCTTGTCGTTTTTAAAAGTCCAACCTCTGTTAACCTCTTAGATTTAGGTTTTTTTATCGAAGTAGGCTACAACTTTAGATAAAAAAAGTTATAGATATTAAAATTTGAATATTAAATTTGATAGATATCACTTTATAAAAATCACTCAATAAACTAACTGAATTAGATATTAGGTTCAGATTTAGCTTTAAACTAAAGCATTTCAGCCATGTTTTTGTGTAAGATTACAAACAAATTAGATGATTGAGATAAGGGCATTGGATTTTTAAAACCTGCAAACAGTAGTAAGCATATTCACACAATAAAATGAGCCAAAGCATTACAAGGGAGTGGAATTTAATTTTTTTCAGTGCTTTTCAAAATGTTCGGTACTTAAGTTGCACTCAGGAAAGTAGTAGGAAGCTCTTGAATGCTTTTGCTTTTAATTTTGTTTAAGTGGGTCATCTAAAATTTCCATTGACCTCATTCCTCACCTCTCCCCTCCTTATTGAGTGTTGTCAAAGCACCTTTTAGAGCACATTAGTGTATCTTATGCCAAAGCAACCTACAGAAGGACATGTCTTGAGTGAAAAAGTGTTTTGTTTTTATTATCAGAAGAGACAATCTACTAAAGAAAAAGTTGAAAATTAAAAGAGAGAGAGAGAGAGAGAGAGAGAGAGAGAGAGAGAGAGAGAAACAGAGAGAGAACACTGAGAGTCATTTCCAGAGAAACCAAGTGTTCCTTTTTTTTTTGGAAGGAATCTGCATGGATAATCCTTAATTTATATATAAGGTGCCTTTTAAACTTTTCCTCAATGCAAGCAACTAGCTTTCTGGGATTTACTAGCTAGGTTATGGCCAATGATCATGTATCTTATTGGTATTTTCCTTCTTTGAGGAAATTATTTGAAGTTTTTTGGATTCCAGTCTTGACATGCAGGATGATGTTTAAAGCAAGATTGCTCCATTGCGTAATCAATTTATGAATATAAAAGAATAAAATTATATTGCTAATGCTGATAACATAACTAACTATGATTTTTGGGGTTTTTTTTGGTATAATGGAGGCTATAGTTGGGGATAAGTAAAGAGTTGTAAATGTTGAAACTAAAATTTCAAATCTATTGAATGTCATTGTATGGATTAACTGAGTTAAATTCTAAATTTATGATTTTGAGAGATGAAACCTGAAAGTTTTTAACTTGCCAAAGGAGATACTTAGGAGAAAGGAGGAGAAGAAGAAGCTTATTAATTAGTTAAAGCCCCACAGCAACCACTTGAGTTGAGGTTTATTTGTGCAAGTAATCCATGCAAGGCTCCCTCACTAATCAAGAGTTTGGCATGGATACTTAGCTAGCTATCATTCATGCTTATCATCATTATACTATAACGATCGATTAACAGCGACTAAGCTATAGACAGATCTTTATGAAGGGTATGTATCAGACATCCTTGACGGCCAAATGTGTTGACGATAGGTCCATTATAGCAACCACTGATAGTGAGCAAATGAAGCATATGAAGAAGACACCTTCACGTGGATCATGTTATTATATAATATAAAGCAAAATATGACAACAATTTGTTAGAGAATGATTATAACTTCATTGCCCCCATTCAATATTTTATTAGCGAAAGCCAAAATTCATGGGGTGGGCATGGATAGAAAGTTGAAAAACAAAATGCCTCATAGAACCCAATTCCAAAACCAATTCATTCCCCTAACCAATAAAATACTTGCCATGACTTTGAAAATCATCGACTAGATTAACTTCATGGAGATTAAAAAGGATTATGCCTATTTGTGTGTGGTTTGAATGAACCGTCCCTCATGCAATCCCTGTATTCGGAGCATTTTTTTAATACAAAATTGATTGCAATCCAAGAACAAGAAAAAAGGTTGCTGTTAGTAAGATTTGAACACAGACTTACTAAATATGTTAAATTTTAAAACTAATAACATAAATTAGTTGAATTAAATTTTAAGCTTAATAAGTAATTATGATCACCATTAATTATCAATTTAATTAACAGAAAACAACTACGTCATGTAGAATCTACGTAGTTTTCAATTAGGGTTATAACACATTTATATAGTGAATTTTTGAGACCCAAGCATCAGCAGTGTTTTATGTCAACTTTACATAATGGAAGGCTCTTTTATGTAATCAGCCACATAAGAAACCTACTTTTTTCTGTTTCTTCTTGTTTTTTCTTAGCTACATCAGGGTTTCAATTGGTTTTAAACGTTTCAAACCAACATTCAGATTAGGTGCATCCTTACCATAAGTTAGAAGAATATATACAATAACCATGGTGTGATAAAATGAAATATTGTTAGCAGCAGAAATATGTATGAAAAAAAAAACCTTAACTTAATTCATTCTGGTGATTATATTTAAAAATAATATTTAACAAATTTAAAATATAAATTTAAAATATTTATAATTTTTTTTATTCTTATATTTTAACATTTTTCGTATAAAAAATACAAAAAAACAAATAATAAGTGAAAGAAAAAAGTACAAATACAGAGAATACGGAGCTCGAAAGTATCACTAAGGACAAACTGAAAGGAGAACTTACAGATGTCATAATCTAACAATTATGTTGGATAATACTAAATTGATTTTCGTACGATAATAAGGTGAGATGTTGAGAATTTAATGTAGTTAATTTACATGGTCTGCCATAACTGAAAAGAAAACCCTATTATTTCAACTTGATGAAAAACAATAGGATTAAATAACTCTTTCATGGCCCCGCGTGCTGCTAATTTTTAATATTTTTCTATTTCACATGCGCAGCCTCGCCAATGGAAAGTGATGTAAATGCCTTATTTTGCATGGAAAACCCACATCAAAATTAAAAAAGGAGATGTGGACTGATGTTTCATGCTTTGGATGAGCCATTGGTTTTCACTTTTGGGGCTGTAAAGTTCATATAAGACATTACTTTTGGGGCTGGAAACCATAAGGCTTGAAACATCACCTTTATTCTGTGTCTGCAAAGAGTGCTTTCGGCATCCGTTTTCACTGCTAATAAAGTTTCAAACTTTCATAGCCCCGTCGATGGAGTTATGCCACTTAGCTAATTCAACCAAACATGGGGTTAAAATCTTCCTATGCTTTCTTGCCTTTGTCCTTTCCATGAACACTGTGTATCCATTGGAAAACAAAATGGTAAAGTACAATTCTCTGGACTATCGATGCAATTCAGACATTAACAGTTCATAAAGCGTATATGACTTATGGATAAAAAAATAGCGTATATGACTTTAATTTAAGGTAAAAAGTTGTGTATCTGTCAGCATGTTTTACAAAATCCTATAATCTATGAGTGTTAAATATGGTATATTTAAATTTTTTAAAAATATTTAAAATTTTATTTTTATATTTATATTCGATAAAATTTTTAATATAAATATTTAAAAATAAAAAATCGAAATAATATAATGAAATAACATATAATTTGTAAAGTCCAAAATAAGTAACAATGGATGCTTCTGAACTAAGAAATTAGGCTTCAAATTGGACTATTATTTTGCAAAAGGTTGAAGATAAATGTAAAGATGTAATATGCAGCCGCCAACTTTTGATGACCATAGGCCTTAACTGCGGGTATAAATGTTTCAGGGATCTCTTTTCAAGTGAATGCAGCTGTCACGAATTGACATTTATCATTTATTCACAACAAAAAAAGAATTGACATAACATTCTCTCAACTTTCACTGAACCAACAACTAAAGTCCAGGTCAAATGCCAACTTGCATAATGTTGTCGCGAAAGACAAACTTTCCACCGAAGCTGACTATGTTAGTGTAGAGCAGAAATAGATTATGTTGTTCGACTTTTCATTTAATTTTGTTAAGTATTTGATATATTTAAATATAAGTATAAAGTAAAATTATTAAAATATATAAAAAAATTAAAAAAATAAATATATTTATATTATAAATATATTCATTTTTAATAATGACATCTTTCGTTAGTGCTATCAGATATAATAACTGGTTTAGTGAGATATCTATACATGTTCAAAACTTCAAATGGAAAGCATAATGACTGATCCAAACTTATCGATATCCAACAAAACAGTCCGATGTGTGGTTTCGGAAGGTGATTGGGCTTCACAAAGCAAGTTATTTAGCTTTTCTAAATGTGCGTATCTTTGTGATCTTCTTGTTCTTCAGAAAAACAACAAAATAAGACATGGACAAGAATGATAAAATCATTGCATTACATTATCTTAACTTTTCTTGGATAAGTGGGAGTTTAAAATCAAGGTACGCAGAAAAAAACTCCTCGATTTGAATGACTTCGATCTTTACAAAACTACACCGAAAAGCAAATTCATTTGGAAAAAAAAATTACAAAACTACGCCGAAAATCAAATTCATTTGGAAGAAATTTGCATCAGGTTGCAAAGCCTTAGTGCACTTGTTTAGCAAGAAAATGCTTATGAATCTTTAATAGTTGTTATTGTAGTTCTATGGTGCTACTTGCTACACGTATTTATGTGGAAAAACCTGTCTGACTGATAGGGAAAGTAAACAAGCTATTGGTTCCCTCTCTCGAGAATCATTTCAAAGTTCCTTTTCTTCCACTCAAACTCTGAGTTTAATTGCTTCTCTGCCTATCTCTTTTTGGGCGTAGTTGCACAAGTTTTAAATGTATATATATAAAGTCTTTTAAAGGGGCAAAAGAATCGAATATAAAAAGATGGAGGCGATTCTCAAAAATATATTAAGGAAAGATAGATGTAAGAAAGCTAGCTTAAGTACGGTGCTCTGATTTTTTATATTTTTTAAATATTAATTTTCGATATATATATATATATATTTATATTTAAATACGAATATAAAAAATATAATCTTTCAAAAACTCTTTAAATATATAAAAAAATTTAAAAATTAAATATATTCATATAAAATATATAACTATATTTGATTTTACATCTAAATTTAAGTATAATGTGTAATTTAAAATTAAGAGGTTTTAATACTTGGGTAAGAGTATTGTTCTAATAATTGAGGACACTCAATGTACAGGTGGCGTCTCTTCATCCTTTTGATCGGCTGGGGTAGGGTGGCAAGGAAACGTGTAAAGCTACTGTTTGATTTTCTGATTGTCTCGTTTAATACAGCGAACACTTTTTCGCAGTCTATCCTCCTAAAATTTCAATTAAGATAAAAGGCGTACAACACAACAATCATTTGTTTTCAAATCAAACAAGCCTGAAAGGAATCTCCGATTGAACTTCCCAGATACATGACAATAGCAAGGACAGCAATGAGCCACAAGCAACAAGCATTTGTATAGGAAACGAAAAATTACATACGATATTATATATATATATATATATATATTAGTTGAACCCGTGTAAATATCAAATATAAGTATACATTTAATTTATATTTTTAATTTTTTTTAAAAAAATTTATATATTTTAAAAGTCTTTAAGCAATAATATATCCATAATTTTATTCAAATATGTGCTTGACGTAGACATTGAGCGTAAATACTTAAATAAAAGTAAAAAGTCAGGGCATTATATATTAATGCATTTGTTGATGAGATTTAGATGTCTTTTGAAATTTTTGTGAAAATTTCTTTATGTTCCATGGTAACATAGAAGACGATAAAAACTTTCAACACCGTAAGAAATTACATACATTCTGCATGATCTTTGCACTCTCATAAGGGTATTTGCCTTTGCCGACAAACTTTTTCCTGTTTTGGTCAAAAGTATCTGTTTTCATATCTCATATCTGATTGATGGTAAAATTATATATGAGTTTAAGCTTTGCTTCTTTAACAGAAACCATTTTATAGAAATTATTAAGGGAGTATTTCTTTTCCCTGCCTTTGAACAAATTCTTTTCCTTCTCTTTATCCGCCTGTTACAGCTCATGTTTGTCAACGTATTGCATATCATCATACATCACATATGAGAAATTTGTTTGAGGAATATTTTTGAACCATGGTGAGCAAAGTGTGTGTATTTAAGTTACCGTACTTGGATTCAAGTATGAATGTCGGATAACAATATATGATTAGAAGAATCCTTAGAAGATCATATTTTTATACTTAAGTTCAAAAATGTGCTAGACATGGATGTAAAATATAAATAATTTAAAAAATGAAAAGTTAGAGCAATATAGTATTTGAGCATCATGTTTGTTGATGTTTTGATTTCTCAAGACAGGAAAATTCAACTCAAATAGGAAACAGAGTTAATAACTTGTTAAAGGCGCATTTGCAGTATTCAGAATCAAGATAATAATACTATCTTGGAAAGTGAAACGGCTGAGATCAAGCTTCAAAAATCAAAGTGAATGTGGAGTTATAACAACATTCTTCACATTTGAGACATATAAAGGCCAAATATTTCTGACAGAATGCAAATGGATTTTATATATCCAAGGCATAGAAGAAATAGTTGATGATGAAGGAGAGTAGAACTAAAAACCCAAAGATTGAAATGGAAAATCACTCTTAATAGAAGTTTGCAAATGCTAGCTAAGTTGAGCACAGGTGGCAAAGATTCAGCAATGTTAGGGAAAAGATCTTAGTTTAAGTACTAAATGCTATCTTAGGATATGAAAAATTAAATTTGATACTATAATTCCCTTCAATTCTTTTGGTTACCTATGTTACTCGGACTCGGGTCTGAGTTTCGAACGTGGATATATGTTTCATTCGGGTATGTTCAAGTTTTTTTTGAAGTTTTTTCATGTATTTGAAGAGTCTTTGGAAGGTCACTCTTCACAATTATATTAAAAAATGTGTAGAATATAAATATCGAATATAATTATTTTAAGAAAAATAAGGAGTCGGAGCAACATAATTGCTTACACCAATCACATTTTTAAATTTGATGAAGACAAAATCATAACTTTTCTCAATGAAGAAAACACAACCAAAGACTTATATTATTTAGTGTTTCAAACACTAACAAGAATATTGTTTTGGAATAAGTGTTATCTAGCTATTTTATTAGCAAGAGAGAGAGAATCAAAGGGAACAGCTATTGGAAAGGAATTTCATGACCAAGAAAAAGCCATTAGAAAGGGGAATTTGTGACATATTAATGCCACTAATGATAACTTTAAGGAAAAAAGAAGTTTTTAATGAAAGAGAAAGATAATAAACTTTTCTTCCACAAATAAAGTAGATAATGTATATCATGATATTCCTCATTTGGTAAAGCCTAATTTGAGGCATCCCCACCAAAGTGTTGAGAGGAACTGTGAGAAAGGAGTGGTGAAGGGAGTGAATAGGTGGTGGAGGTGATGCTACTTTTATTTGTGGGACCTATCAATACTTTCACCCCCAAGTCCGAGTAACATAGAATCATACAGAGAATCAGATTATCGTTCTCTACATGGAATTATTGGGCTTCAAGGGTTTTGCCCTTTCAAAGGTTAAACACACATGATAATCTTGTTAATTCAAACCACATATTTTTGTACAAATGATTCCAAAATTCTACATGTTTAATAAAAGAAAAAGGTTGTATTTAAATAAGTTAAGATTATGTTTTACTGGCTATCTAAGTATTGATTTGGGCTTAAACTGGTATGTTTTTAATTAGAAAGAATATGTTATGCTTCTTGAAGGCACAAGTTCTTGTGTATCTGATTGGCTATTTAACTGACAAACTTTGGAGTTTGAAGTAGTTTTGAAAGGAATAAATCTTTCAGCAATTTTTATATATTTGGTGGAGATAAAGTTAGATTTGCTGATTAATTTTCTTGATAAATTTACAGGACATGCTACATTAAATCAAACACTAGATACTAATCAATCAAGAACTAGATCCCTATGGAATTTGACCTCACTATTAATTTATGTTTGTAGGGTCAATCTCTAGATTAGATCTAAAGCTTTGTTTTCCAGTTTTTGTTACTACTGTTTCGTCTTATATTTGTATGTTTGCAAGTTGGAACTGGAGAGTCAATCGCAAACAGTTAGTGATTAATTGTGCTAATCAGTTCATTTGAGTTAAAGAGTTTCCACCTAATATTTCCTGGTCAGGGTTACATTAATATTTTCCAATGTTTTCTCCCCCATCTTCCCTAATTCATTAGCTGAGTTTTGCATATTTTAGTTTCCTCATAACCAGTGGCCAGAATCCAGAGTCTCAATCTTCCATTTCACCAGGTTAAAGGGCCACTGAAACTCTGGATGCGAACATGTCCAACACTAATTATACTCAATTTTCAATATTCTTTTATATTTAAAAATTGATGTTTTGTATTAATA
>JBBYHO010000005.1:16484087-16496112 GCA_038382025.1 Adansonia gregorii
AAGATAATTTGATTTATAAGATTATTTGATTTTTATCTAATATTAAAAAGATATTATCTTGTGATCTTTATTATTTTTTATTATCTTTTAAATTTTTTTTTATCCTTATCACTTATATTAAAGGTCTTAATTTGCCAAAGCATATCTGTTTGTTTAAAAATGGTGGTTTAGGCCTCTAGGGAGAGGACTGCATCTAATATATATAGACTGCAAAGAAGGGATGATACCTAGGAGAAAGGAGGAGGAGGAGAAGAAGAAGCAGCTAATAAATTAGTTAAGCCCCACTAATGTGTATCAACATCATTTGATAAATGATTACTAAAAGATGATTTATTAGCAGCCTGCACTTCAATTGACTTAATTTGTGCAAGCAATCCATGCCAGGCCCCCCGCTAATCAAGAGATTGGCAAGTTGGCATGGATGTACTATAGCAATTCCTAGGCTTCATCCATGCTTATTATCATTATACTATGCCGATCGATTAATTAAGGCTACCGACCTATAGACATTGCTTTCTGAGGTTATGCATCAGACATCCTTTAGGGCCAAATGCTTTCAAGGTTAGATCCATTATGGCATTTCAGTGATCAGTGTGCAAATAAAAGTATGAAGAAGACACCTTTCTATTTCGCATGACTCATGTTGTTGTATAATAAAAAGCAAAAATGACAGCAATTTGTTAGGGAATGATTATAAGTTCATTACCCATTCAATACTTTTTAAGCAAAAGCCAAAATTCATGGGTGGGAATGGGTAGAAAGCTGAAAATCAGAGGCCACTAATTCCGGCAAGACCTAACACTTGACGTTTAATAGATCTAATTCAAATTTCAATATTCATAATCTCTTTTCTTACTTCGAATCAGTTGTTTTAAATGATTCCAGAAGCAATTCATTCCCTTAACCAACAACATACCTGCTTCAGATTATGAAGATCATGCACTAGATTAACTTCATAGAGACTGAAAAAATCATGCCAATTTTTTTTGGTTCGAAAAACCCTCTTTCACAGCCCTTATGCATGTACCTAACCGAGTAAATGTATAACCTGAGACCTTTGGTGGCTATCATTTCCATCAATAGCTGGCCGATCTAATTAATGGAATAATGGCTACATCTAGAATCTACATTTTTTTTTTCCTATTGGGGTTAAAGCACTTATATACTGGATTTTTTTAGATCCAACAATCTGCAGAGATCAGTTTTTTATATCATCAGCTTTACATATTGGAAGCTCTTTATACTATCACCTGCATAACATATACCAACCTGATAAAACCTACTCTTTCTGTTTCTTGTTTTTTCTCAGCTATCACGGTTTCAATTGGCTCTAAACGTTTTCAATCAGGATCCAGATTAAGTGCATCCACACAATAAGAGACGAGAATTTATATATATATATATATAATAACTATGGTGTCAAGAAATGAAATTACTTTAAACGCATTCAATTGGTATTGATATAAATCAAATTCAAATTTTGATATTTATAATTTTTTATTTTACGTTACAGGCTTAAAAAAATGAAATTGATGATGTATGAAAACCTAATGAAGTGACGAGGGAAAAGTACAAATACAGGGAATACAGGAGCTCGAAAATATCAGTCAGGACAAAGAGGGTACTAATAGACGTAATAATCTAATAACTATCTTCCATATAGTATATTGATTTTCGTACAATAAAAGGTAAGATCTGGAGAATTTAATCTTGGTTAATTTACATGGTCTGCCATCACTCACTAATGAACAAAAAAGAAAATGGTTTTAAATAAAGTCTTTCCATGGCCCGCATGCGGCTTTGTCTTTAATATTTTTCTATCTTACATGCGCAGCCTCGCCAATGGAAAGTGATATATATGCCTTATTTGCATGGAAATCCTGCATTAAAATTAAAAGGAGAGAGAGGTGGAAGGATTGATGTTCCATGCCTTGGATGAGCCATTGGTTTCCGCCTTTTTTCACAAGATTTAAAGCCAAAATAAATATGTTGAAAGGAAGAGGCAAAAGCAACAAGAAAAGTGTAAAAACCAAGAAAAAAAAATCTCTACAAAGTGCATGTAAGACGTCACTTTTGAGGCTGGACACCATAAGGCTTGCACATGCATCACGTTTTTGTGTGTGCAGAGCTGCTTATTGGTAAGTTGGACTGCAATTCAATTTTTTATTCAAATTTGTTTTTGGCTAAATTTGATTTGCCTGCTTTACTAGTCGGAAAATTAAAAGTATTATATTAATATATATTTTACAATAAATTTAAATAAAAATAATTTTTATTAATTAAATAATGATTTAAATCTAATTGGTTCAACCGAAATAAAAAAATATATGTTCATATCTAATTCAACTTAAATCAAATTTGTTAAATTGAAGCAATTATATAATCTTTAAATAGGTTTGATTTACGAAGGGTGATTTCAGCGTTAGATTCTCTGCAAATAAAGTCTCAATTATCATAGCCATCAGTGTAATAGCCACTTCAACTAATTCAACCAAGATAGGGCTAAATCTTTCAATGCTTTCTTGCATTTGTCCTTTCCATGGCCACCACTAAAATCAGATATCTCTATCCCTGTATATATATATATATATATATATATATATATATCCGTTGGAAAACAAAGCGGCAAGTACAATGCAATCAACTATAAATGCTATTCAGAAATAATCAATTTTTGTGCTACAGAATTCCAAGTGGCCTATCATCTATATAGCAAAAATAAGCAGTACCAGATGAATGAATGTAAACTGGGTTGAGAATCAGTTAACTTCCACTAATTGTCAGGGAAATGATGATTATGAAGATAACTGTAAATATGTCCTCAGCTATAGCCGCCAGCCTTTTTGATGATCAAAACCTTAACTGCGGCTATTATCAATGTTTAAGGAATCTCTTTCAAGTGAAATGCAGCTTGAAATTTTATAAATCATTATTTATCATTATTCATAACCAAAAAGGAATTGAAATTTTAACATTCTCCCAGCTTTCATTGAACCGGCATCTAAAGGCCCGGTCCTATGCCACCTAGCATAAAGTTTCAACCAAAAAAAAAAAAAAAAACCTAAACTTTCTGCTGAAGTTGTCTATATCAGCATAGAGCAGAAATAGATGCCTTCCCCCTCCTCTCCCCTACCGAATGCATATATAAATATATATATATATATATATACACGCACACACACTTTGATATACCAATTGCTTTACTCGGAGATCCATACATTGAAATTGAAACCCCAATGACGTATCCAAACATTTATATCCAGCAAAAACAGTTAGTGGAATATGGTTTTCATCTATATTATATGAATGAACATTTTATTTTTTTAAATATTCATTTATATATATATATATTCAGATATGATTACAAAATATAATTTTTTAAATATATAAAATATTTAAAAATTTTAAAAAAAATTAAATATTCTCTATCTGACATATATCCATCTAATATTTATCTCAAATTTAAATAACATAAAATTTTAAATTATGACTTCATAAAGCGAATTATATTTTGTTTATGCTAAAGATGTATCTTTTTGATCTTCATGTTCTTCAAAAAAAAAATAGTAATATTAAGACATTGACAAGATTGACAAAATCATTACACTTGTCTTCACTTTCCATGGATAATTAATGGACTTGAAAATCAAGGTATGCAAAAAAAAATGATTTTAATTGACTCAATTTTTACGACTTCCCAAAAAAAATCATTTGAAAAATTTTGCATCAAGTTGCAAGCCTTAGCGCATTTGTTTTGCAAGAAGATATGCTGAATCATTAGTATTTGCTAAGTTTAGTTCTATGATGCTTCTAGCTACACGTATATTTTGCAGAGAAACCTCTTACAATGTTAGCCTGAGGTTTCGCCATTTGAGATTTGAGTTAGAATGTTCCAACCTTATCTAAGACTCTTAATGTACAGATGGTGTCTCTTCATCCCATTGATGGGGTGGGGTAATTAAAGAAAGCTACCATTTATTTTTTCTCATCAATAAACACTTTCCAAAGACTACTTAACCTGCAGAATTTTCAGCTAATATAAAACGGTGCAACATGACAATCATTTGTTTACAAGTCAAAAGAACCTCAATGCGAATTTGATTTTGAACCTTACCCACAAACTGGACATTATCAAGAGACAGTAATAATAAGCTGCAAACTACAAGCATTTGAATCCTTTTCCTGTTTAGGCCAAAAAATGAAATCAATTTTTTTTCCTACAATCTTGCAATATTTGAGTAGTTGAAAATTCTAACCTAACTGATGTTCAATTTGTATATGAGTTTAAGTTTTGGTTCCTCAATAGGAAAGCAATTTTATAGAAAATGTTGCATTTGAACATATATGTATATATGTTACTTAAATGTTGTGTTTAAAGTGATATTGAGAAAAATATTGTTCTAGGATAAGTGTGAACTAGCTATTATAATAGCTAGAGAGATAACCAAAAGGAAGAGCTATTGGAAGGGAATTTGATGACCAAGAAAAAGCCATTAGAAAGGGGTGATTTGTGACATAGTAATGCCACTAATGATAACTTTAAGGAAAAAGAAATTTTTTAATTAAAGAGAAAGATAATAAACTTTTCTTCCAACAAAAAGAAAAGTAGATAATGTATGTATTATCATAATATTCCTCATTTGGTAAAGCCTGATTTGAAAGCATCCCCACCAAAAGAGTTGACGGTGAAAATGGGAGAGCAAAGGAGTGGTGGTGAAGGGAACGGGTCGGTGGTGCATCTGGTGGTGGAGGCTGATGCTGTTTTTTATTTGTGGGGCCTTATCAGATACTTTCACTCCCAATAGTCATTCCGTCAAAGAGCAATTTATCCGGATGTCCTTGAACCAGATTTTCAGTACTCCTCATGGAATTTGTTGGGATGCAAGGGTATTGTTGGCCTTTCAAAGGTTAAACACAGATATGACAATCTGGTTAATTTAACCCCATTTTTTGGTTGTTGAAATGATTCCAAAATTCTCTAATTCTTTAAGCAAAAGCTGCACTTAAATAATTCAAGTTAAAGATACAAGTAATTGTATCTGATTGGCGGGTTAACTGATAGAGTTTGGGAGTTCAAGTAGTTCTTCAAAGGAATATAAATCTTTCAGCATTTTATATATTAATGGAGACAAAGTTGGATTGCTAATTAATTTTCTCGATAATTTTTACAGGACATGCTACATTAATCAAACACTAGAAACTAAGAATAAAAAACTAGACCCCTATAAGAATTTGACTACAGTATTTAATTATGTTTGTAGGTTCAATCTCTAAATTAGACATAGTTCTTGTTTTAGAGTTACAGTTTTCTCCTATGTTTTATGTTTGCAGATTGGAAGTCAACCGCAAACAGTAATAAGAGGATTCTACGACCAAGTGTTTTACTGATCGTAGTTGCATTGTTTTTCAATGATATTTCCCCCCTTTTTCAAGTTCATTAACTAAGTCTAGCATCTTTCTAGCTAGCCCAAGAAACGGTGCCCAGAACCCAGATTCTAAATCTTCCTTTTTTACCAGGCTACCTGGGTTCATTACCAGGTATTTAAGTGGACTTTTTTTTTCCTGTCTGAATATATTGATAGGATTTGGGCCTTGGGGTGTAGCTTCCAAGTTCATGGCTTCCATCATGTCAGCTCCACTGCTATGACCCATGTTTCGCGGACACAACTTTCTGTCAATTAACAGGGGCATGCTTTTCACTCTTTTTTTTTTTGTAATTTTTAATAATTATTGTAAATTCACAAATTGTAGCGGAGTAACAAGTGAATTTAATTTTTGGCAGACAAGGTTAACGAAATGGCCATTGCACAAGCAAATATATCCCAGAAGTTGGGTTATCGACTCTTGTAGTGCATAAATACAAAAGGATAAATGGTAACCATTTAACTTAATGGTTACAGGCCATGAATTCATACTTTAATTCACTGCAAGTGGGTCGCTTGTTACTCAGCAAATAACGTGACCGGGTTTTGCCAAGTGCAGCATATGTGAAATCCCAGTCAAATGTATCAGTCTTCCAAGATCTGCAGAAATTGAGGGAAGAGAACATTCCGACATCCTAGAAAGTAACATTGAGATTGCTCACCATTGCGGCGCACATGGTGCCATCCAAATTACATCCAGAGTTATGATCAAGCCATTGAACCAGGACTCACATTCAATGCCAATTTCAAACAACATGCTCAATTTTTTTATGCTGTTCCAGGTCTGCGAGACGAGCAGCAGGAGTTGGGTGCCCCAATATCACGAAGTTCTGGTGCTCGGATTTGAACACAGCAAGTGTAACAGTTTCAAATTTAGTTGAATCAAGGGTGGTGATTCCGCATGTAACAAATGTGGCTTATATGATTAGCTGTGAATGTTACTTTCTTGCCAGCAGTGCTCAAAATCAGAGGCAACGCATCAAGGCGCCTAAAGCTCATATATTCCAAGAAATTGAGACAACAAATGCTTACATAGTTGAGGAAAATGGTATTGACAGAGTATGCATTACGTTTGACAATGTCAAAAGCAAATGAAGATGAAATGTTTGACATGCCCCATCAAGCAGTCAACTCTTATGCATTTACAAGTTTACACTTCCAGAACCAGAAGATCACCGTTATTACAAGCTACCAATGAATGATCAATTACAGGGAAAATAATGCCATCTTAATTTGTATGTAGAAATTTTTGCTAATACACACCTCTAATGTTTAAAGTACTAATCAAGCCGAATAGTCACATCTCGGGGAGACCAGCTAAAATTGGGGTTTTACCGCTGCTGATTCTTATGAAACATCGAGCTCGGTCTTGCAAAGAATCTCCACTTGTTTTGCATCTGAGAGAGAAATATGGGGGGTCAGTTCGTTTACAACATTTAACCAGGTAATAACTCGTAAGTCATAAGAAATAATGATAATGTTACAGATTACCTGCAGGCTTTTCATTAAAGCTTTGATCTTACTATCGCTTGATGTTGTGGATGATCCATCATTCTTTTGCTTCCCAGTTTTCTTGGCTTGGAGGTTAGTCAAAGATCTGAGAAAACTTGGGACCACGATTCCCCAATTATCAAAACAAGCAGGAGTCTTGGAAAGTTTTGGCTTTCTTTGGACAGCTATAATCTACAATTGAAAAAAAAAAAAAAAAAATAGAATCACAACTAAACTGTCACAAATCATCTGTGAAAATAAAAACCTATGGACCCATTTTGAACCAAACAACCCATTTATTTAATTAATCCTGGCTTTTCTTTCTCTCTTTAAACCACTTTGCTTCCACTTTAACTTGATTATGACTCGAAAGTGGTAGAAAAGAAAAAGGATCCGAGGATTGAATAGTTTTTTTAGGGGAAAAACACAATGATGGTCAATCACATTGCTGTGCATGTAATTGAATGATGTAAGGTAAGCTTTAGTGGGATACTTTGTTTGAAGGTTGCTGATCAATGGAAGAAACAGGCTTTGACTGTAAAGTTGCGGATGCCGATGATCGAGCAGACTCCCTTAGGCGCTGAGAGTAACGAAGAAGCTCAGCTTTTCTGCTATACCCTTTACCAGCACCTCCATGCTTATGTCGAATCAGCTCTTGCTTGATGGTTTGATGAAGATAATGGTTGCGGTTTGATAACGCACTGCTCCTAGGTTTCTCCACGTAAACGGTTACCAACACCGCCTTGTCTTTACAGCAAGTTGCCTGAAACTCATTTCGCAAAATCATCATCATATAAAAAATACAGAAGCCGGAGATGAAAAATTAGGGAGGGGGACTTACCATTTTGGTCGGCATGATGTTGTTGTTGACAAGGAGAGAATTTGAGTTGGGGAAATCATGGGAAGCTAACATAGTTGATGTTGCAATTACAAGATATCACAAAAGCCAAACAAAGAAAGCCGACTTTGGAATCATTGGTTGAATCGATCAACTGAGCTCATTGTACACTATATGCTAAACGGGTTCCAAATATAAGAACTACACGATGAAATTTATGCAAATTAAAGAGCACCCTAAGATGGTGAATCCCATGGAAGAAAATCGTGATTGGATATAGGTATAATTGAACTATCTTCAACAATATTAATTTCTAAAGTAAATGGTACAACAACCAACGAAACTTATTAAAAGAAGTTTCAGGAAAAAAAACATAATTTGAGAGCGAAAATCTCATTATCAAACGAATTGGTTGATGATGAATCACCATTCTTTTGTCCCATTGCTTTCTCCTTGACGTTGCCATCTAACTCAACAAAAAAGATTGCACCTAACAAAAATATCTTAAGTTTCTATAAAAAGAATTGTAAAGTTCTCCATTATCTGCTAAATACTACTATAAATATATAAATACGAGGGAAAAAGTTGGATGTCATTCGGATGTTCAAGCATTTGCTGAAACGTTCATATACTAGGCATTTCATTAATCGCTAAAATCACGCTTACAACATAGCCAGGCACTTGGAAAATATTCAGATTTCAAATTCTGCTTCTTCACAAACAGAGGGGAGCTGCAACTACAGCATCAGCGAAAAATAACATAAAATAAAATAAAATAAAAACATGAATTGTTTAAAGGACAAAAAATTGAAATTGAACTAGTTATTATTGGAACTGGGGTCATCCTGCCAAGTTGCTTGCCATTGCTTGTCGTAAAAGGTTGTCTCTTCAATCAGCTTCTTGATGTTATCTAAATCCTCATTCTTCCTGATTAAAAGCACTCCCACAACAGCTACAAACAAGAGGGTTTTGCAAAAGAAGTTGCCCATTTGGTCAACCAAACCTACTCCGGTCAAGCTATCAACCAGATAGGCCATGAAGAACCCTATCATTGCTGCACGGCCTGCGTAAAACTCATAACAATGAATCGAGGTTAAACAAAGCAGTAATGAGGCTCCCTGAGCCAAACTGTAAGAATAACATAGATTTGTACAAACCGTTAAGCAATTCAGCTTCGGGTAGATGGAACCTCTTCATCCATGCCCACCAAGGTATGATGGAAGTATCAAACACTACAGGGTCATCGTTACTGGTAGTTTCTGGATTATCCTGGAGCCATTTTCTCCTCCTGACCTCTGAGAAGGAGTTCCAGGAAGTTTGTTATAGATGAAGGAATGACAGAATCAACAGGAAATATTAGACTAGAATATCAACCATTGCATGTATATGCTTCAATGGCTCCACCCTTCTAAATCAAACAGAAATAACAAATGCAAACAAACATTTAGCGTTTAGTAAAAACGTGGGGCTGACACTAATAACCTATACCTGCTTTTTTCCCTAATGACTTCCATTGATGAACTTATATATGAATTTAGTGAAAATCAGGATTTTTCATGGGAATCCACTTAGTTTAACTCAACAAGTGAACAAGAATACAGAGATGGGAGATGCCAAAAGAATAATAAGGCAATTACACTTACAAATGGGACAGTAAAGTTTGCATTGAAAGAGTTCGTTGAAGTAAAACATTTCATTAATTCAGTTTCAGATAGGACGGCAAAGCTTGCATTGAAACTCTAACCCAAGCTATAGCTCCTAACAACTACCAATATTCATGTCGAACCCTTCAGAGCTATATAGCCTTTAAGGCTAACATGTTTTGAATCAATAATCAACCACTTGATGCATATGCAAACAGTTAATTATTCAGGAAGTCGACAACCACCACAATAATAGCATTACTATTCCTTGTACCACCTTTCCCATTTCAGTTAAACAACCTAGCTGTCCAACATCCAAGATGGCAACTAACGGAGAGAGCTTTACTCAGCAACAGTTTGAACTACTATTCTTTCCCGTATTTGTGATAGCTCCTAACAAGTACCAAATATCTAACCTTTCAGAACTTCAAGAAAATATAGCCTTTCAGGGTAATCTGTTTTGTATAAACAATTAACCACTTCATTTATCTGCAATCAGTTGATTATTTGTGAACTCCAACAACATAATTGTTTCCCATTTCACCAAAACAACCTAGTTGTACCCTAACCAAGATTGCCAACTGCCAGTGGGAGAGAAAGATTCTCTTAGCACTCTGAAGTTTGAACTACCATGCCTTCCTTCTCTCTTATCAAAAACCAGAAGGAAACAAAATGCTTAAGCTATTTAAAAGGAAAAATGTATTTCACATTAGTTGCATTAAGACACCTTTCAAGCAACCAAAAAAAATTAACAATTACATTAATATTTACGACTTTAATCCATAAATAATCCAGCAGGTTTTGCATGCAGAAAAGGGAAAAATTACAAAACTTGTCACTTTACTATGATATTGTGTTTTCTTGGGCAGAAACCAAGAATTGGTTACCTCATCCATGCAAAATGGAATTATTAAACTGTCAAGAAGCACTAAATTAGAAATCACCAACTAAAATTATTTTTATATATAACTAACCAGCATCAATAACAGCATCCCAGTCAGTGCTCCCTTGTTTCTGAAACTGTTTCAAGTCCCAAGTTCCACCAATCCACCTAGGGTCCTCAAACTTGCTCAAAACCTCAGCTTCTGCGCTCGTAGCCATCCCGTTAGGCCCAGCAGACCCCTCCACGGCCTTTTCAAGTCCAGGGTCTTTCTGCTTGGATTTTGAGTCTTCAACAGCAGCAACCGAAGCGGAAACTCCAGCTCCATTGTCTGGTAAAGACTTCGGAGTGGAAAGCAAAATAAAGGGTCTCCTAAGAGGGAGAAAAATAGTGGACTTGTGGGTGAAATTGGGTTTGACACAGAAGGATGATGGAGGAGGAGGAGGAAAAAACGTGGCCATGGATATGGACATTGATCCGTTTTTCCAGTATTATTTTGCTTTTTTGAGGTTTGGGTTTTTGATGATGATGAAGTGAGAAGTTTTTTTTTTTTTTTTTTTTTTTTAGTTTCAGTTCATGGCTGAGTTTAGTTTGTTTGGATTTGGTGTTTTGAGATGGGGGCTGTCTGCTATCCTACATTGACTTAAATTAAATGAAAGTGGGCAACTGGGGCTTTGGGCTCATTTTACAGCCCCTTTTTTTATTTAAATTTTATTTCGAATTATTATTAAAAAATAATTTAATTTAATTATAAATATTAATATAAATATAAAAAAATTTAAAAAATTTTAATATTATTTTAAATATTAAAATAAATTTTTTAAATTAATTAAAATTTTATTTAACTTGAAGTCAAATAAAAAAAATTTTTCATTGTAACTCATATCGAGAGTAAGTATATCTTATTTTTTAAAAAATTTTACTAATAATAAAAAGAAAAAAATAAAAAATAATAGAAAAGGTTCATTTTATAGTGATTATAATTTTTCTTTTTGTATTTGGCATATAATAAAACCTATTAAATTGGAAGAAGGGATTAAATTGGAAGAAGGGACACTTGGTCGGATGCATGAAATCTTACCACTTTGATACATGTAAATGTAATGGAAATTCAATTCAAGTAGACAATCTAATTGCAAATTGTAAGACATTTGTGCAGTTTGATTTCAATTTTAAACTTTAATTGGGTCATCATCAAGGCATTAATTTCAAATTTCTTTTTTCAATTTGATATCTTTAATTTGTTTTACATAAATTTTTAATTAAAAATTAATTTTTTATTTAAATATAAATCAAATATAAAAATTTATTTTACAATAAAATAAAAAATCTTACTTTAAAAAAATAGAATAATTCAACGAACTTCAATAATTTAAGCTTTAAATAATAATGAACGATTAAATTGGAAACCATTTTTTAATAATAAAGGTGGCTTTGAGCCTTTGAATTAATGCTTGCCTATCTTGGGCTCCTTCCTTGATGACCTTGACTGGGCTTCCTGCTTCCAGCCCAAAAAAAATTCTCTTGGATCAATTTTTTGAGTTTATAATTATAATCCTAACACGATAAAAAAAATTAAAATATAATATAAAAATAACATAAATATAATATAAAAATATAAATATTTTAAATTTATTTTATATAAATTATTAACGTATTAAAATTTATATAAATATAAAATATTTTAAATATGATTATGATAAGATAAAATATATTAATACAATACGAATAAATAAATTGTCGGCTGGGG
>JBBYHO010000005.1:16504669-16519511 GCA_038382025.1 Adansonia gregorii
ATACTCAAAAACAACATGTGAAGTCTACAGATTCCTTGTCTTAGGTGATCATTTTGCTCTTTTAGTACATTTCTTAGATATATGGTAGTTGAAGAAACTACATTTCTTTAAACTATTTATTGCAGCCTTTTAAAAAATTCATTCTTCCCCATCTCTTTTTCTTTTTACCTTTTATGCTTTGTGGTTGAACTTTAGGTCCTTATAAAGTCTAAATAATTGTTTGGGTTGAAGGTGATGAAAGATTTAGAAATTTTAGATCACTTAGCTTCATACTGAAATTGATCAGCCTTTCCAGTCATGAGTTGGTTACCCTAGAATTCATTAAATTCTCACAAGTGTGCTGTTTTGATACGGTATTTCTCTTTTCATCTAGCTTTGGGCTCTAATGAATCTACATTTTCTCTGTAAATAAAACCTAAAACATTGTTTTTTGAGTGGGCCACTGTGGGTGTAGATGCATGTATGCGCAAATGAAAATGAAAGTACTGAACTTCTGGGGCTATGGAAACCTCTAAGCTGATAGATGGGGCAAATACTGTTATGTTTGATGCTTATATGTCTTAATCAGTTTTTCCCCTCTCTTCAGCCTCTGGGCTTCAACGTATGTTCATTTTGTTTCAGTGAATAAGCTCCATAACAATGTTTGCTAGTGGGGCACCATAGCTGTATGTCATACCTATTATTGCAGTTATATACAAATGAAAGAGAAAATACTTAATCTCTGGAGAAGCAGAAATGCCTAAATGATGGATGGACAATTACTGTTCTGTTGGGATATTATTGAGTCTGATTTGTTATTGTTGCAGGGAAACAATTATCTTTTTAAACAGCTTAGCATCCCTTGCCAAAAGGAAGTCTTTCAGTAGAGCTGGATTGATGGGTCTTGCAGAATCTATTGCTGCATCTGCTTCTCGGGCCTGCAAATACAGTGATAATAAAGCGAAATTTGGAGAATCTGGTGTTGTTGATAAGGTACAACCGGAATATTCTTTGGAGATCTCTCCACATGATGGTACGGAGTTGCTTGATGTTTTAAGATATCTTCTTGAAAGCAGCAAACAACATTTCAATCCTAATTACCGTTTTCGAGGTACCAATCTGGTTAGATTTCGATAAATTTTCTCATAATTGCATATTTACTACGCAATCATTGAAGGCTATAGCAGAATCCTTGTGACACCTCTTTTCTGTAATTTTCAGTCTGCGAAAAAGTAGTGGAGGCTGCTGCTTTATTGGTGCCTGCAAGTGCTGTTCCTCTTGAGATACTTTTGCACTTCATTTCTACTTTGCCACGAGAATTTACTGATTATGGTGGTAGGAAAAACATTGTGACTTATTATTTTATAAACTTAGCTATTTGCTTGCTTCCTTCTTCATTTGTTTCCTTATGCTATCTTCTCCTTGTTGCTGATGCAATTTTCCATTCTTAATGACAATTGCCATGCATAAATGAGGTGTGCTATATGTTGTTTCTCTTCTTCTTTGGTAAGATTAGGTTGAGTTGATTAATTTTATACAGAAAAAGGAGCTGAAAGCTTTAGCTGTTTCACTCCTCTTCAGTTTCACTTACTGACTTAAAATATGTGTTTTCTTTACTGGAGTTCAGAGATTGGAAGTTGTACGCATAATACTTCCAAGAGGGCTTTATTGTGGAAATGACTGTTGCATAATTTAGTGAACAGTTTTGGTGCTGTGTGGCAAGCTTTTAGTATGGAGACAACTGGGTTCAGAAGATTCTTAGGTTGGATGGGGACATTTTAGGTGATGTTTTTCTGAAAAAGTTTCAGAGGTGGATGAGATTCATTGTCAAATGTTCTTATTTTGCATGTTAGATGATGTGGGGAAGATGCTTAAAATATATATTTAGTCAGAGTTATCCCTGAACTACTGAATTTTGTTTTACTTGTTAGCTAATGGTCCAGAATTTTTTCCTCATCTCATATTACCTTCTCATGGATCTTCTTCAATCCTCAGTTCATGAATTTATTTTCTAAATTATATTTGCTTGTCTACCATATCCAAGGATGAGTTTTTTTTATATGTATAAAGTCCTGCATCTCTTCAGGTTCTCTACGTGTAAGGGTGCAAGACTGGCTTTTACAAAATCATCAAGCTGCTCATTCTGGTGGTATCGGGATGCAGCTTTTGGAGAGTCTCAATGATTTTCCTGAAAGGTTCATTATTCATCGTTGTTTGGTTCAACATTTCGATGATGAAGACTTGGATGCATGGGAACTTGAAGTAAGAAGATGGGCAAGAGTACTCTTTCTTGTAATCAAGGAAGAACATCAATTAGCACCTTTAGTCAAGGTTTGCCTTCAATGTTCCCTTTATATGCTCAATCTTTTTATTTAACATTTCGCACTTTTTTCTTTGTTGATTGGTCTATATTTTAGGTTATAGAATGTAACTGAAAAAATTTTGATCATATTTTTCTTAAGATCTCTTTCATATCAAAGTTTTAAAATGTAAGCACGAATACTCATGTACTTTAATAAGCTGTGTCTTTTATTGTGTGAAATATGAATGTTCAGATATTAATTAAAAAAATAAAAAAACTCTAGTTATCTATTTAAGTATCTTTCTCCCTCCATCTTGGTCCTTTGGAGATTCTCATGTTTTCATCTATCTCATCGTGTTATGTTGCTTGTGTTGTTCACTTATTCTTTTCCATAATGTCTGTGCTTCATTGACCATCGGGTCCATTTTGTCTAGTTGAAGAGTGCATATGTTTTCCATGGAAAATGTTCCGCAGGTTGACTGCATGAAGAATTAATTGCATAGATTTCCGTTTGTAATTGGTTCTCTGTACATGCTGGTTTTCCTTTTCAAATATCATTTGACAGTTTTGTTGTTTATGTTGGATTGTGCAGTTTATCCAACATCATGGAACAAATATCTGTAAACAAAATAACCATTCAGAGTGGATACCTGTGAAGTTTCTCACCCTTATATTGGGCTTGATTCAAGAAATCCAGTTGATGCAAAGCAGAACTTCTAAACATGATGTCAAATTTCAGAACAAATTTGAAATTGGTCTGCTAGAGACAGAGGAGCAATCAAGTGATGCAGAAGCTTCAAACATTTACAAGATGTTTACTGATCCTTTACTTTTTATACTGGTATTTTGTGCCTTCATAAGTTATTTTACTAAATGATGAGCATTCCTAAGTTATTCTATCACATGATGAGCATTGCGTATAACTTTCTATTGAGAGAGCTCTACATAGATGTTTTGTCTGGCTGTAGGAGGAACTCCTGTCCTTTGCCAACTTGTCTTGTTCCATATTCTCATCCAGTTCTGACATAGAGAACAAGGTTCTGCCTAGTTCTGTGAGAGGAAAGCTTGGAGGTCCTAGTCAGCGACGATTGTCAAATTCTTTGACAACTGCTGTGTTGCAAGCTGTATGTTCCATTCTAGTATTTCTTGATTTCATTAATTGATTTCTTCTTTAGAACTATTTTAGTAGCTTCTGTTGATCACATTAATATACCTTACCCCCATCCATCGCAGAAAAGATAATTTGAACGATTGCATTAGGTGCTCATTAATTGTTGTCCCTCTCGATTTCTAGTTTATAAATATTTTCTTTTACTTTTTGCCATTTATTCCTTTTTTTTTTTTTGAAGAAAAAGGCCTAATTTGTCTCAGTTTCATATATATGAACAGGCAATATCCATTAAAGCTGTTGCATGTATCTATGGCTGGTGTGCACAACTTAGAAGTGGCATTCTATTAAATTCTGCCTTTACTGCTGTTTGGAAATTCTTCTGTAACACTATTGCATCTCTAACTTGTGACACTGAGGTGAGTTTTGGGCATTCTGTTGCAAAATATGACATTTTTAAGATTTTTTGTTTCACAAGTTGTTATAAAATTCCACTGACTGATATGATTGCCTCAAGCCAGACTGAAGCTGAAGTATGTCTTGCTGCATATGAAGCATTAGGACCTGCTCTGAATGCACTTTTCTCTGTATTGTCTCCTCAAACTTTGGTCCTTTTGAGGGAAAATTGCAAGTCATTGCTAGCTGCAATAGAAGGTGAACCTTGGTTAGATTCCCTGGTTCTTTCTTTTCTTCAAAATATCAATAATCTTCTGGCTGTTGGATTTATGGCACGCACTAGGCGAGCAATTTTGCTCAATTGGAAGGTAATGCTTTTTCTGTTAATTTAACTTTCGTCTCCCTTTGTTCTTTTTCCTTTAGTTTGGTGTCTGAACTCATTCACAGTAACAATGTCGATTCTGATGGAACCCGATTCTGGATGACAGATAATGACTTAAAATTTCTGTATCTATAAATTTTTGAAATCCATATCATGTTATCCTTCTAATTTCGCCTTGAACAAACATAGAAAATAACTTGTAATGTGTAGCTTTTTGTCCATATTTTTCAAATTCATGTTCTCTTTTCCCTTCTAATTTTGCCTTAAACATAAAAAATAAAAATTTAATGGTGAAATTAATGAAAGAAGTTCGCTTGTTAGTGTAGTTATTTTTATAGCTTAATGGACTGTTCAAATTGCGTTAGTATGAAGTTTTGAATTCTAATGTGAGCCAATCAATATGTCCCTGTTTAGATGAATTTTGAAGTTTTCCATGTTTAAATATCCTTGCTAATGTATAATGTATTATTTAAAAATTTATTATTGTGACCATAACAAAATGATGATTAAAAGGAAATTTTTTTTTTAAGTACTTTTAAGATTTTTGTTTGAAATTATATTTTTGTAATAAGCTATTCAATATTTTAATTTTAATCCTTATAGAGCATAAAACTTTCTAATTCAAATATTCTTGGAAGACGAGTTTGGTAAATTTTAATTTCTAAAATGCTACAAAGTATATAATTTTAAGGTTTTGAGAGGTAAATTTTCCTAGTCATGCATCAAAGGTTTGTTCCACTGAATGCCATTTTTTCTTTTTTTTTTGCTGGAGAAAATAAGTTCTTTTCATATAAAACTTTAAGATAGGTTCTTGGGATGTGAAGTTTGTCTTAAATGTTGCTTTTTGTTCAGCTTTTAATTAATACATATTCATGTATTTTTTATTCTTAAATAACGACTTTTGTGATTGGTTCAGTGGGTTATCTTAGAGTCTCTACTCTCAATTCCTTGCTATGCTTTTGAGAGTAAGCTTCAACTAGAGGATGGTAGCTTTTTATTCTCAGATGCTACTGTCAGAAGCATTTTTACTGATATTGTTGAGAGGTAAAAAACTCACTAAGCTTAATTCTGTCATTACCTATTGTGGAAGATGGTTGCATGGTGAATATCTTAGAGTATTTAATTTTTGATCTCTTTACTCCGAGTTTATTGAGATTCCTACACCCATATAAAGACATATATTTGTACCAGCTTATTTGTAGTAAGCAAAGTGTTCTATATACACATTTATTTGCACAAAATGCACTTGGACACATACTGCTTCTTTTTTTTATATCTGAAGGTGAGTCATTTAGCAGTATTTCTTTTTTCTTTTCTAATTCTGTTCACATCTTCTTTTTTCCCTATGCTTAATATGCTGACATCAGATTCTTATACTAGTTGATTTCTTCCTAAATAACCTTGCAGTCTTGAGAATGCTGGTGAGGGTTCTGTTTTGCCCATGTTGAGATCCATCAGATTGGCCTTACAGCTATTTGCTTCTGGGATGTTGTCTTCGGTTGTTTCCAGATGCACTGATGTAGATTCTCAGGTTCACATAATTTTTCTCATTTTAAGCTTACACTTATATGAACTTTTGTCTGTGCATTTTGAGGGCACCTTGTGCTTAGGAAGATTTATGTTGTTGCAGGGGTCACAATTGACTGGGGTGTTGCTATCCCACACTGTTTTGGAATATTAAGTTGAGATTTCAATATTTGGTTATCATTTCTGCACTTTTTATGCATTTAAAGCATTTACTTGCACAGCCGTACTTCAGGCTGATTGAATACCCTGTTACACAATCGTGGAACAAGGTTATTCAGTAATGGGCCAGAGAGGCAGGGTTTTGTTTTGTCTTGAAGTGATGATAAGAGCCTTGAATTTTATAAACACTAAAATATTTCTTCCTTTACCAATGTGCCTCAAAATCAATTTGATATTTTGTGAGGCAGTTCACGGTTTTAGTAATTTATGTGTGTCAGATATGATAAGCAGATGGAGTCATGCTGTGCCTCAATGTATGGCGTTCATCTGTATTCTTTCCATCAGTTCTCTTTCTTGTCAGTGTTATTGTCTTTGGCTAATGGGACTGATTTTCCATTGGGGTATTCACCTTTTGAATAATGGATTTTGCTTCCGGTAATTAGTCTGTGGAATTAATACCTCATGCTTATAATCCAATGCTAATCTCTAAGTATTATCAACTTTTCCTTTTTTCCCTTTAATTTCTAAAGATAATTCCAGTGTTGTTTGTATGTTGTTTCTTTCTTTTAAAACCTTCATTGATCTTTTCTATATTATTGCCTTCGTCAGCTGCATTTTGACATTGCCATTTTTTTGTATGTCTTTCATTCATAAGCATATCAGCATGAATGCTGAGAAAATAAAACAAATAAAAACGTATATGGATATGGAGGAATTTTAATTCACCCATAGCATTTTCCATTTATGACCTAGTCTTGTAATATGTTTGTTTGATTGAAAGAAGATATAGTCACATTTTGTCTCATGAATTGATGCAGATGATTTGGCGTTTGGTTCGTTCCTCTTGGATATTGCATACCAGCTGCAACAAGCGGAGGGTTGCTCATATTGCTGCACTCTTATCTTCAGTCTTGCATCCTTCCTTGTTTAGTCTGGTGGACATGCATGATACTGATAAGGAACATGGGCCTCTGAAGTGGGTGTGTGGTTCCTCTCTTTTGTATGTGCATACGTGCATGAATGTAGGGGTGTGGGTGTGGTTGTAAGGGTGTGTTTATTGTGCATATGCATTGTTTGTGTCTGTGGTGGTTCTATAGTACTATATCATTTGTCTCTTCACATCAATGGTGCAGTTTGTTGAAAAGCTTTTGGAAGAGGGCACAAAAAGTCCCCGGACTATTCGTCTTGCAGCTTTACATTTGACAGGGCTGTTACTCTCCAATCCAAGGACCATAAAATACTACATAAAAGAACTGAAGCTTCTAACACTCTATGGCTCTGGTGTTGTCTCATTCTTGTCCGCTTTTTGGGCTATATTCATGTTATTTATTTTCACTTGCCTTCTACATAAAAATAACTTATGAATCTGAATTTAATCCTTCAGTTGCTTTTGATGAGGATTTTGAAGCTGAGTTAACCGAAAACCAAGATGCAAGAATTGAAGTTACATTATTGGCTAAGATACCTGACTCTGAGTTGACTGAAGTAAGCTCTTCAATTGATTAATTAATTGTTTCATCGTGTGTATGATAATTCAATAATTTTCTTGACACTTACAAAAATTTTAAATATTGGCATTTGGCTGAAATGTTACCCTTTGTTTTGGAATGTTATTATTTATATCTTATGTATCTAAATAAGTTTCTATATTAAAAAAAAAAACCACATTTGGTTTTGTAAAATTTCTATGCTGCTTCTATAGATTACACTCTGAAACTTTAAATAGATTCTCTAAACTTTTTGATCATCTTAGAGGAACTTTTTTTTGGATTAGGAAAAAAAAAAGTTTAGAGCGTAATCTATAGAAGCGGCATAGAATAATTTTCTGGGCGTCTCTAGACTTTCTCTCATCTGGGAGGAACTCTAAATAGATTCTCTAAACTTTCTCTCATCTTAGAGGAACTGTGTCTAGACTTCTCATAGGCTTTTTGGGCATTGTATGGACTGCATGCTACTGGGCATTTGGTAATTTTTTTTCTTGTGATTTTCTGCATAAGAGTAGCAGTTTGTAATTTTTTTTTTTTGTGATTTTCCGCATTTCCATTGGATTAAAAATCGTAAATAAATTTCTTTCTTGGAGTTACTGAATACATCACCTTCTCCTTACAGGTATTTATCAACACAGAGTTGTATGCACGTGTGTCTGTTGCTAATCTCTTTTACAAGCTGGCTGACTTGACAGATAGGTTGGGATCATCTAGTGGAAACAAAGATTGCCGGTCGGCCCTTGAATCTGGAAGATTATTTCTGCTAGAGCTTCTGGATTCTGTGGTATTGTTCTTTTTGATCAACATCAATTGATAGTTATTCCACATTTTCAATGAGAATGCTGTCCCTAATAAGTTAATATGTTCAAGTAGGCAATTAAATAAGTCTGTAACCTCTTGTAGATAATTAATGATGTTCTTGTTGGAGTAAACTGAGATTGTTGACAATGCGAAACAAATTGGCAAAGGAGGAATTAGGGTCATGTTTTATGATTTATGCTTGCATGAGTCTTGTGAGTAATTGGTAAGTTTATTCTCGAGAGAAGTGTGTGGTGCATGTTTGTAGAACCCTATCACAAAGTACTCATGTTATTTTTCCAATAATCATGTTTTCTCACTCTTGCACTTACTTAGCACATCTACATTTTGCTGGTTACGTGGCTGCTTTAATTAACCAGTTATATCCAACTTGCATGAAAAGAAAGTATGTTGTGCTCTTATGCATTCATTGATAAGGGAAAATTTTCCACCTCAAATGATTTGGTTCTAGCTCTCATGCCATTCTTTTCTGATGCAGTTAAATGATAAGGATCTTGGAAAAGAGTTGTATAAGAAGTATAGTGCGGTAACTGATACTTTTCTCTTTATTTTCTTTCTTCTTTTATTTTTTTTTTTCACCAAGTGAAATTGAGAATAATAAATGAAGTAAACTTTGTGCCACAAGATGTAAAACACCAAATGAAGGAATTTGAATTGTAGTTTGGTTCTCTGTCATTCTAGGATTTTGTTTGTTGATGTTGCATGAAGTGTGAGGAAATAATTTTGGTTACACTTGGATAATGCAAAGTTATAAATCATTAAATGTTTTAGTAGTTCAAAAGCTTCACTTTACAGAGAGTGTAGGTTCCTATTTCCATGTTTCCATATTTATTAGAATGGTTATTACCTGTCCTGTCATTTTTCAACAGATCCATAGGCGAAAAATACGTGCTTGGCAGATGATATGTGTTTTGTCACCATTTGTTGATGATGATATAGTTGGAGAAGTCACACATTGCTTGCACATAGCTCTCTATGTAAGTAACTGTTTCTTCTTTTAGAAGAATCTGGTAGTTCTCTCCTAAACTGGTGGCAGTGTGACTGAAGTTTCATGATATGGTAAGTTTGGTAAGTTGTTTTGGGGAGAATACGAGGTGAGTTTTTGTTTTTGGTAGAAATCTCATGAAAGCTTTTCTCAAGTAATTGTTTCTGAATGTTTGCACCATATGCGTGTACATAATATTCAGTTTGCTCTAGTTTCAAAAGGCAGAATACTTCTATTTGCTGCTGGCAGAGGTTGCTGTTTAAATTGATGTGCTTGGATATATATGGTGCAATTTGTAAACTAGTTCATTGGCTGCCAGTCTCATTGATAGTTAGAAGGGTGTAATAATGTTGAAGGTCTTTAATTAAATATTTGACTCTGGATTGTGTAAAAATGCTTATGCATAATATATTAACAGAACCTTGATTCTTCAATTTTTTCTTTTAATCTCCACTGATTTGCTTCTTATGTCTCATTTGCAGAGAAACAACTTACCTTCTGTTCGCCAGTACTTGGAAACATTTGCAATTAATATTTACTTGAAGTTTCCATCTTTGGTAAGGCATTTTCTTTATTCAAAGGGACATATCTTAAATTTATTTACAAAGAAAAGCTTAACATTCATGCATCTGATGTGTGCAGAAACACACATGTTCTAACATTCTACATGCCTAAGTTGTCAAACATGTATTTCAAGTGAGAGCGAATTGAGCCTTTACATACACCTGTAACAAAGAGGCCTCTTTAGAATTTAACTTTACTTTTGCATGGCATCATTTGCTAAAAGCTTGAGTGATGCTATTGCCACATATAATGAATAGCAACATTTTCCAAAGTCATGTTTGAATCCTAATTACTTGCATAAATGTCCCTAGCTTCTGTTAACTTAATAGGTGTTGTGGAGTCATTCAGCTGATTTTATTGATTCTTATACTTATATATCACAGGTTGCTGAGCAATTGGTTCCCATATTACGGGATTATGACGTGAGGCCTCAGGTAAATAACATAATAAGAATAACTGTGCTTTCTTAGCTAGTTTTTGCAGATTTTAGATTTATAAGTTGCAACTTTCATCCTTTCTTCAGAAGCCCCATTTAATGATTTTTTTTTTTTTTTTTGAGAATCTTGTGAAATTTCCCATACAAATGACATAGCTTAGCATCTATGAAGAATGATTTGTATTGACTTCATTAATAGTTGAGTGATTATAGATTATATGCTGCATGTTCTATACTATATATACAGTTAGAAAAGCCTCTACCTCACAAACGCACAGACAGAGACACATGCATACAAATGCAGCTATGTTTTTAACCAATTTCCGTGTCTAGTTAGATGAAGCGGTACTTACTGTAGGTGGTTAATATTAACTATTTCTTTCACTTATTTACATTCTTGATTTTGTGGTGTATGCAAATTTCATACCATTGCTGTATGCTTACTGTATTGAGCTTTATGCATTAAATGCAGGCACTTTCTTCCTATGTCTTCATAGCAGCTAATGTGATCCTCCATGGTTCTGGAGAGATTCAACGCAGGCATTTGGATGAACTACTTCCTCCCATACTTCCATTGTTAACCTCGCATCATCATAGCTTGCGTGGCTTTACTCAGGTCTGTTTCATGGAAGTTGATGAGTGCCACATTCTAAATTTTGGTCGTCTTTACGTTGTTAAAGCTCTTTTTATTTTGACATTCTTTTTCAGGTTTTACTACACCAAGTGATTAGCAAATTTTTTCCTCCTGTTGATCATAGAAGCTCTGAATACATACCTTTGGAAAAAAGATGCTTTGGGGATTTGAAATTATACCTGACGAAGAACTCTGATTGCATGCGGTATGGTATCTATCTGCATTTTCCAGTATCATACATTTGGCAACTTTGTGATTCTATGAACTTCAACTTCCTAAAGTTGTCAATTAAATTCCATTTGCGATGTTATGCATATTTTGTTAAGTTAGTGAGCATCTGTAGTTTTGCCGTTTCTTTGGCCGTGTTACAAAGGTAGATAGATGGATGGTATTAGTATAGAAAGTTCATGTTTTCCAAGCATTTCAACTGTTATGGAAATATATTATGCAAAGACATTGGAAATGTCTCTCAGGGAATAGAGGAATAAGATAAGGTGTTCCCTGAATCTAATAAAAAATAAAAAGTGATGGTACTGGGATAGAAATTAAAAACTTGAAAAGATATTTTTCATGTGCCAAACATTGAGTAAGATTCATCAATGGAAGTTTAAGTAGAGACACAGAGAGATGGTGGCCTTTAATAAAGTTTAGTAATTACAATGTGCAGAAATATTGGATGAATACGATTTGCTGTACAATGCTTTAGATGTCTACATTACATGCTGCTGATGAGTTTTATGTTTGAAAGTTTAAAACGCCCTTGACATTTTCATTGCATTGCCTCTCAGCTTGCGAGCTTCAATGGAAGGCTATCTTGATGCTTATAATCCAAAAACCTCTGTTACTCCTGCTGGAATTTTTGTTAGTCGGGTAGAGGTATGGTATTTCATAAACGCAGCTGCCCAACTTTTTAAATTTTTATGCAACAAAGAGTTAGGGTCTCAATTCCTAGTTATGGCTTTCAGAATTTCTTTCCTACGTGAATGAGTTGTAGCACATAATGCCTTTTTTCTCTTGATCTAATTGATAAGGTAATTATGATCGTTGAAAAATCATCACTGGATAAATGCTATTTGTGGAAAATTTTTCTTTGGTGTGGATTTGCTTAATGCCGTGGCTCCGTAACATGTTGACAGTCATTTGCTTCATGAAATTACAAGTTTTTATGGGAATGATCAGGTTTGCAAAAATTGCTTGTTGCATATTGATTGAGAACTGTGAGCTCAAAAAGTTAATATGCTGTAGCATTTATTCTTCAATTATAATGCTTCTGAGAAAGCTTTCTTTCTTCTTCTTTTTCTTTTAACGCCCCTTTTCCTTGTATGGGCAAAAATGCAGGAAACCGGGTTTGAATGTGTTCCAACATCCCTCATGGAGCAAGTGCTCAACTTTCTAAATGTAAGCAGTTGCAAGCTTCTATTTGTTTTTTCATGCTTCTATTTGTTTTTTCATGCTTCGTTGATATCAAAGTTCTGTTACTGTAGGATGTCAGGGAAGATCTGAGATGTTCCATGGCAAATGATATAGTGACAATCAAGAATGAGAGTCTAAATATTGTTGATGGTCCTGGATCAATTGAGAAACTGTCTACTGCTTGCAGAGAGGCATCGAAGTTGCCTAAGGACGCTCATTTGGACTTTCAGAAAAAGATTACTTTCTCTAAACATGAGAAGCAGAACTTGGGTTCCAGTTCTTTATCGGGCAAGGCAGTGTACAAGCAACTTCTAGGTATGTATTGACCTTTAGAGTAAATAATTTGAAGGATAAAGTTCTTGGCAGTTTTATTTACATCGCATCTGTGAAATTTCATGTTTTGGGCTAGATTGGGGGCTATTTTGATACTGTCGATTGCATTTTAAGCAATAGAGTTGGTGATATTCATGTTTTGACCCCTTCTATCTCCCTCTTCTTATAATAAGAAGCCAAAGTTTTTAATTTCTATATTCCATCAATAATAATATGAAAAACAGAAATGGAAAAGGAAGATGATCTCCTTGATCAGTTGTGGAAGTCTAGAAGCTTGGCTATGGAGAGAGTAAGAGGAAACGGGCAGCATATTATCCTAGTAGCATCATTGATTGATCGCATACCCAACCTTGCTGGATTGGCACGTACCTGCGAGGTATGTTTTGCTGGATATTAAATTATATTTCATTGTGTTTAATGGCTTGATTCTTTTTTAGAATGTCTTCATATTTAGAAGCTAGTATTGGCATTATGCAAACAAATCCAATTTTTGTTCGTTTCAGGTTTTTAAAGCACTGGGATTAGCTGTTGCAGATGCAAAAATAGTACATAACAAACAGTTCCAACTCATCAGGTTTTGGCGATAGTTTTCTGTCATTTGTTCCGTAACTCTTCATATCACCCATATTTGCTTGGCTTTTATCATATAAGACTAAAAAGAGTCCTCTTTATGTTAGGTGAATGGTTGAGTTCTTCAGGAACTTAGAGTTGTGATCTGCTTGGATTATATATATATATATGAAGCTAGAAACAAATTCTGCAGAACTTAATAGAGTAATAATAATGTGTTTTTAAGGTTTGTAATAAAAGGCTGCTTTACGTTAGGTGAATGGTTGGGTTCTTCGGGCATTAGAGTTACGATCTGCTCATTTTTACGAACCAAGAAGGAATTCTTAGAACTTGCAAGAATAATAGTAATGCCCTCAGAGACTGAATATTGCTTGTTTTTAAGGTTCCTAGAAACTTGAAAAAGCCCTTAGACTTGCGTGTCTACACATTTAAATATTTAATTCATTTCGAGACTAATTCAAGTCTCTAGATTTATGATAGATTTTAATGTATCAGAGTTTTGAAAAGCATGAATACAAAGTAGGAGCATATGTGGGATATAGGGAGGGTAAAACCATGGAACAAAATTCAAAGTTCTAAGCGCACGTAATACATGGTTTTTCTGTACCTTTAATTCGGAGATCCTCTTTTGCCTGCAAGAGCTTGAATAAAAGTGTGGTTTCATGATTCTGAAGTGCGAGTAAGATTCAAATATCAGGCCTTCATGTAAGAATGGCCTTTTGTCTCTCAGATTTATTATGGAAGTCAGATAGATTGGCCTGCCTACTGTCTGGAAACTTTTGTTTCTATAATTTGATTCCAATGTGCTACTAGTGTTTAATGACCATCGAGAGAATTGAGTATATTTTACCAAGTGTAGAGATTTTAGCTTTGAGATATCAACCACTCACATAAATTGTTCTCTGCAGTGTGACAGCGGAGAAGTGGGTTCCTATCATAGAAGTCCCCGTAAATTGTGTGAAACAATTCTTGGAGAAAAAGAAGCGTGAAGGTTTTTCGATCTTGGGATTAGAGCAAACTGCAAACAGTGTACCTCTTGATCAGTATATCTATCCAAAAAAGACTGTAAGTCTTCTTTAAAGTAGAAGTCAATCTGGCATTTTGCTATTAAGTATTTTTTTTCCTTTCATAGTCTTTACTTCGAGTTAGTTTCTCTAGACTAATAAATATTAAGAAAGTTTACTAGGCCTTGTTTCCAGCATTTTTACGCAGTTGTCCAGGTATTATTTCATCATTTCCATTTATCTTTGCATTTTCGGTTTCCAATTCAATTATATGTTAGCAGAAGCTGCTTGTCTAGAAAAATTTACTCGGGATTTAAATTGACGCTGTAAATGAATTCATGTCTCTGTTCCATTGTTTGGCTAGGTCTTGGTTCTTGGGCGTGAAAAAGAGGGTATACCTGTGGATATAATCCATGTTTTGGATGCTTGCATCGAGATTCCTCAGTTGGGGGTTGTTCGATCACTTAACGTACATGTTAGTGGAGCCATTGCACTATGGGAGTACACTCGACAGCAACGATTACAATAGTTCACTACTCAACAGGATATACTTTAGAAGTAACTTGCAATTCAATTATACGTTAGCAGAAGCTGCTTGTCTAGAAAAATTTACTCGGGATTTAAATTGACGCTGTAAATGAATTCATGTCTCTGTTCCATTGTTTGGCTAGGTCTTGGTTCTTGGGCGTGAAAAAGAATGCTTGCATCGAGATTCCTCAGTTGGGGGTTGTTCGATCACTTAAC
>JBBYHO010000005.1:16521631-16558553 GCA_038382025.1 Adansonia gregorii
AAAATTTAGAAAATATAAATTATTAACGTGTTAAAAATATAATTTTTTTTAAGAACAATTATAACATGATGTGTATATATATATATATATATATATATCTTTCTATATTATATATAAAATTGTTGACAAAATTTAATATCACTAAGTTAAGTAATATCAACTAGGATTTGACAAACAAATCAAATTAAAACTATAATAATAAAATAAAAGTATGAATATTTAAGTCTTTTTATATTAAAAAGTTACATTTAAAAAAAAAACTGAACAATTTGAAAACTATTTTCTTATTTTTTAAATATAATAATTTTATTAAAAATATATTTTTCACCTACATAAATTCTAGTAAAAATTATGAGGTCAATTACCTATGTTAAGACAAAACGAACTTTTTTCTTCTCAAGAAAATAATATGAAATAAACACTCATCGAAACCACAACGTAAAGTAGAGCGAAACAAACTACCCGTCCTGGAAACATTAGGGAACTCGGCAGCACACACTTTCTTCCAGTCATTGAATTTGGTTGCCACTTTTAGATACAATCCATTAATCCAACATCCCCTTGCTATATATTTTTTCCATATAAGCCAAAACCTCATAAATAGCTAAATACCCCTTTTAATTTTTGCTTTTTATTTATTTTGCTGTGTGTTTCAGTTTCTGGGTTTTTAATGTTCAAATTTATCAGTTTTAGGTAGCCATGAATGCTCTTGCAGCGACGAACCGCAACTTTCGACATGCAGCAAGGATACTTGGGTTGGACTCTAAGCTTGAGAAAAGCCTTTTGATACCTTTTAGAGAAATCAAAGTAAGTTATGCTTTGCTCTCAAAATATTGGTTGGTTTTAGATTCTTTCATTGTGTCTCTTTTTTTTTTTTTTTCCTTCTCCCCTTGTTCTCATTCTATGGAGTTTTTGATCTTTTCAGGTTGAATGCACAGTTCCAAAGGATGATGGTTCTCTTGTCTCTTTTATTGGCTTTAGAATCCAACATGATAACGCTCGTGGACCCATGAAAGGCGGAATTCGCTACCACACTGAGGTTATCACATATATTCTCTTTTCTTTACCCTGCCTCTTATATTCATGCATTTTAATTCTTTGATCGATGCCTGATGGCAAATATAAGGGCTCGAATTGGGTTCATTAGACAAAAAAGAAAATATGTATGCTCAAGTTTCTGCTGCTTTTTTCCTTGGTTCATTGGACTCCGTCTTGAATGAATTAAAATGGATTTATCAGTTGAATTTATGTAACTTTAAACAAAATTGGCTGATTCATTAACTTCTGACTGATAATGGGGTCTGTAATCAGGGTTTTGATAGTGAATTGGCCTAGTACTTTATTATTAGTTCAAACAGTTATGTGAAGTTGCACAAATTCAGTTCTATTTCATGAAAAAAAAAAAAAAAAAAAAAAAGAAAAAAAACTTTATAATTTTCAAATATTTTTGCATGCCTTCTGTTTCACGGCTGGGTATTGGTAGTGGAAGAATGCATATCTTAAGTTTTACTTTGAAGCTCTCTTGTGATGATTGGATATCATATAAATGCATTAACTTTTGGTATAGCTAGACTGAAGGAAGTGGTTTTCTTTGCTTTGAAGATGCTTTCTTTTATTTATTTATTTATTTATTTACACTAATGACTTGAGCAGTACATACACGAACTTGCAAAATGGATCTGTTTATCATAAAGAGAATCGTTGTTCCTGACCCTGCTTCACTTAAGTGTTATTTGAGCAAGTCAAATTTATGTGTTGGTCTGAGCGCGGATAGTATTTCTCTTCTGCATGTCCATGGAGTTTTGAAAAATCCAAACATCTCAGAGATAGATAGAGAGGTAAGAATTTAACGAACGAACTGCACTCCCTCGTATACATCAGGAGTCCATTGTTGAGAAGGGCCTGGAGAAAGCTTGATCCCAATTCCTAAAATGACGAACATAAGCCCAATTGAAATTTTTGGGGAGTTATACATTTGTGTATTGATAAGACCATTCACTATTTTTTGAAGCTCAATCTCTCCCCTGGATGAACCATATAGCCAAGAGAAACCATGAACCAAAATAGAAGGATGATGTGAGACATGTTACAATTATGAACTTATAGCTGCATAAATATTAATTATAAATTGCAATATTCTTGCTTCTTTGAAAGTTTCAGCATTTTGTAAAAAATGGCAAACAACATCTTATTTTGTATGAACATGCTAAAAATATAAGATTTGACTTGAGATAACTCAGTTTATGCTAATGTTAATTATTTAAAGACAGACTAGTGATGATAATATACTTATATCATTTATAACAGCTAATGAAGATTATATTGGCTTACTCCAAATATTCCAATCTGTACTATGTATTAACATATTGTTTTTCTTGTTCTAGGTTGATCCAGATGAAGTTAATGCACTGGCTCAGTTAATGACTTGGAAGACAGCTGTAGCAGATATTCCATATGGTGGAGCAAAGGGTGGAATTGGCTGCAATCCTAGAGAGTTGAGTGTAAGCGAACTAGAACGTCTTACACGTGTTTTCACCCAGAAGATCCATGATCTTATTGGAATTCATAGAGATGTCCCTGCACCGGACATGGGAACTAATTCACAGGTATTTTATATTTCTTGCCCAATGAGTTGCTTATCGGTTATCACCTAACTGTATTCTGTCAGCAATCACATTTGGAATTTACATGCTTATCTGTTACTCTCTCATGTTTAACAGACGATGGCATGGATTCTGGATGAATACTCAAAATTTCATGGGTATTCGCCTGCTGTTGTTACTGGAAAGCCCACTGTAAGTTTCCCTGTGAGAGACTTCCACCTGTACTAAGGCAGAGCTCGATAGAGTAGAAATAGATTTTAACTTCTTTTATATTGATTTGGCATTGTAGGATCTTGGGGGTTCACTTGGTAGAGAAGCTGCAACTGGACTAGGAGTTGTTTTTGCAACCGAGTTTCTTCTTGCTGAATATGGAATGGCCATTGCTAATAAGAAGTTTGCTATCCAGGTATTCTGAGGTTCTTCCTCTTTAATATAGTTCTTTTTCTTATAATGTTTGGTTCAAGAATTTGAATTACTATTATCTTAGGGATTTGGAAACGTGGGGTCTTGGGCAGCATCATTTATTCATCAGAAAGGTGGAATGGTTGTTACAGTTAGTGACATTACGGGTGCAGTAAAAAACCCAAATGGAATCGATATCCCAGCTCTACTGAAACACAAAGAGAAAACTAAAAGTTTGAAAGATTTCGAAGGTGGAGATGCCATGGATCCAAATGACTTGCTTGTTCATGAATGTGATGTTCTGATCCCCTGCGCCTTAGGTGGAGTTCTTAACAAGTAAATACTCTGCACTTGTTGCAAGAAAAAAGAAGCTTACCATTTATCAATTCCCTGCCTTGTTTGTGTTAACGAAACCTTAAAGCTAATCTTTACCATTGATTTCTGTCATGTTCAATTTCTTTTAAAGGGAAAATGCTGCTGATGTGAAGGCAAAGTTTGTTATAGAAGCTGCAAATCATCCTACCGATCCTGAAGCAGATGAAGTATGACGGGCAGCTGTGCCTTCAATTAAGCTTATCATGAAGTAATTTTTCTATTTTATCATTGTTACGTAATGATGTTTATGTTTTGTGCAGATTTTATCAAGGAAAGGAATCATTATACTCCCTGACATATATGCAAACTCTGGTGGTGTGACTGTAAGTTACTTTGAATGGGTTCAGGTAACACAACCAATTCACTTTCCAGCCCTACAATCTAACTTGGATGGGAATTTACAGCCTGATTAGAGCTGCATTCCCAAACACCCCGATTCCCGACTCGTTGAAAGTGCCTTGTGGTGCGACACAATCCAGGCACAACAGGGCTCTCACCACTCTATCAAAGCTAGTTTGTATAGCATAGGTTCATTAGGCATTAGAGTTTTACATATCTTCCCTACTCTTTTAGTTTCAGCATTTTAGTTCCACGTTTGCAATAAACGTGACCGACCATGTTGTTGCAGAACATTCAAGGATTTATGTGGGAAGAAGAAAAGGTCAACTTTGAGCTTAAGAGGTACATGAAGAGAGCTTTCCAAGACATTAAAGCAATGTGCCATACTCATAGCTGCAACCTTAGAATGGGAGCCTTCACCCTAGGAGTCAACAGGGTCGCTCGTGCCACGCTTTTAAGGGGTTGGGAAGCGTGATATCATCCATCCTTCATTTGTTCACTGTTCGCTCTGTAACTTAATCTGCTGTTTTTTTTTTTGGCCCAAACATATATACTTAATTTATACCTTGTTTTCCAATCAGTTATTTTTCTTGACCACGGCTAGAGCTTTAGATTCACGACAAAGTAATGCATAACTTGACAGCTGAAGTTCTCTGTCATTTCGGCGCTGCTAACAAATTCAAGGAAACATCTGAAGTTTATTGGGTGCTAGTGAACTTTAACCTAATGTTAAACCTTTCTTCCACACTCATTAAAGAGACTTAGGCAAGACTTAGCAAAGGAGAAAATAAATAAATATAAAGTGTAAAATATCATGTCATTCAGATGTCGAAAGCATTAACTCAAAACTTCATATATTGAGCATTTCATTGACGCTTAAATCATGAGCTAAGTCACAACAGTTCAAGAATGCTACACTGCTAGGCGCTTATAAACAGTTCAGGTTCCAAACTCTGCTTACTCACAAATAAGGGAAAACGATAAAACTAGAGTAATGGTTAAAAAAAAAAAAAAAAACCATGATTGTTAAAGGGACAAAGAACTGCCATTGAACTAGTTATTTATTGGAACCGGTGTCATCCTGCCAAGTTGCTTGCCATTGCTTGTCATAAAGGGTTGTCTCTTCAATCAGCTTCCTGATGTTATCTAAATCCTCATTCTTCCTGATTAAAAGCACTCCCACAACTGCTACAAACAATAGAGTTTTGCAAAAGAAGTTGTTCATTTGGTCAACCAAACCCACTCCAGTCAAGCCATCAACCAGATAAGCCATGAAGAACCCTATCATTGCTGCACGGCCTGCACCAAAACTCGTAACAATAAATTATTGGTTAAACAAGCCAGTAATGTTGCTACCTGATCCACACTGTATCAATAGATTGATCTCTGTCAAGAAGGAGAATAATGTAAATTTTTCACAAACCGTTGAGCGATTCAGCTTCGGGTAGATGGAACCTCTTCATCCATGCCCACCAAGGTATGATGGATGTGTCAAACACTACAGGTTCATCATTGCTGGTGGTTTCTGGATTATCCTGGAGCCATTTTCTCCTCCTAACCTCTGCGAAGGGATACATGAAGGATGCATGAACGAAGAAAGGGCTTTTTGTTTTGAAAAAGAGTGAAACACTTGAGTACAGTATGTAATTTTCAATATTTGGTAGAAATATTAGAGGTAATATACTTTAAAATTTTTTAAGTTTGGGCTTATTTTAATAATACGGGCATAATCTAAAATGCTATTTCGGATCTTATTACTATATCGTAACATATCCTTGTTTTTACCTTTTAAAATTACCATGTCATTATTTTTGTGTCATATGCCGGTGTCGACGCTTCATAGATTACTATTCTTTTGTACTACCTTTTTACCTAAACAGCCTAGGTTTAGGTCCTTCAGGATAGTCTATATGGGAAAGTGGCAGTCAGAGGCCGCTTTTCTCAGTGACACTTTGAACTACAATTCTTTCTCATAATATCACTAACTCCTAACTGCCCGAATATCCATCTCCCTAACCCTTGGGAACTTTGAGAAAATATAGACTTTCAAAGCAATCTGGTTTGAATCAAGTAATCAACCACTTCATGCACCTGCAATCAGTTGATTATTTGGGAATTACACCACCCTAATTGTTTCCTTTCCTGTTCTCTGCACCCATTTCACCTAAACAGCCTAGTTATGGCCACCCAACAGAGAGAGCATTTTTTTTTAGTACAAAGGAACTGAGATAAAAGAAGGGTTGCACACGTTAAGATTCAAATCTTGAACTTGTTAAATGATTTATGATATAAACTAATTAAGATAACCTCTAAGTTTCGAGAGAAAAGTTTTATTCAGTAACACTTTGATATTCCATTCTTTCCTATACTGTCAAAGAACAAGAAGAGAACAGTATGCTTAAGTTTGAATCTAAGGAAATGTATTTCAATTAGTTGCATCAAGACGCCTTTCAAGCAACCAAGAAAAATTAACATTATATTAACAAAGTAAAATTTTAATCCACATTATTATTTCAGGTTTTGCAGGCAGAAAAAAGGGGGAAATTCACAAAAATTGTACTAATATTTTGTTTTCTTGGGCAGAAAACAAGATTTGGTCACCTTCATTCATGAAAATGGAATTATTAAACTGTCAAGAAGCAATTATAAAAATTAGAAATCAACAATGGAAATTTCAAAAAAAAAAAAAAAAAAACTTACCAGCATCAATAACAGCATCCCAGTCAGTGCTTCCATTTTTCTGAAACTGTTTCAAGTCCCAAGTTCCTCCAACCCACCTAGGGTCCTCAAACTTTCTCAAAACCTCAACTTCGGCGGCAGCGCTCACAGCCGCTCCTTTAGGCCTAGCAGACCCCTCCATGGCCTTTTCAAGCACACTATCTTTCTGCTTGGAAGTTGGGTCATCAACAGCAGCAACTGACGCTGAAAACCCAGCTCCATTGTCTGGTAAAGACTTCGGAACGGAAGGAAGAAAAAAGGGTCTTTTGAGAGGGAGAAAAAGAGCAGAGTTGTGGGTAAAATGTGGTCTAACAGAGAAGGACGGATGAGGAGAAAGCGAGGCCATGGATATGGACATTGATTTGTTGCGTTTTTGATGAGTGATAATAAAGTGGTGAGCTTTTCTTTTAGTTTCAGTTCATGGTTGAGTTTGGTTTGTCTGAAGTTGGGCGGGGGTGTTTTCAAGTTGTAATTTGTCATCTACCCTACTTCTGTGACTTTAAGAAACTAAATGAAGTTGGGCAGTTTGGCTTCATTTAAAGATTTTACAATCTACTTCATAACTATATACATATATATAAATATACACAAAATTATAAATAAAATTATTAAATATTATATTTAATGTAATAATAATAATAATAATATTAATATTAAATATTATATTTAATGTAATAATACTATAAATAATATATTAATTAATTAAAAAGATGTGTTAAAAATACTTGTTGGTAAAACTCTCGTAATAATACGATAGCCAGTGGCTGCCTCCAACCTTACCTTACCTTACTTTGCCCTTTTTTTAATTAGAGAAATAGGTACTTCTCGTCCTTGATAATCCTTAACTTCAAAAAACATTTTTGTTCTTAATTTAATAAGTGTAAAAAAATTTAAATAATAATTATATAATATTTAATTAATATTTAAAAGCATAAGTTAATAGAATTTTTCATACATTCATAAATAATACTAGCTACCTTCCCTTTTTTTCTTTTTGATAGGAATAGGTAAATCTTGCCTTTGATATTTTAAATTTTAATAATAATAATAATAATAATAATAATAATAATAATAAAGAACAAAATCAAACTAAAACGAGTTTAAAGGCTTATAAAGTTATTAGTCACGTTATACTCTTATAAAGTAAAGAGTTGCAAATTGTAAAATAATAGTGAATAATAATAGTGTCTATTTACTTAGATACTATCATTTTCCATTTACATACACCACCAAGGTCCAAGGTTATGAAGAAGATGATGAATGAAATTGATTATTATAATACTAACATATAAAGCAAAAAGGAAAATCATAAATGTAGGAAAGTTATGCTTCCTAATTGTTTTAGCGAATAATAACATATGGAGCTGATGAATAATAAATGTCACATTCATCCAACGATATTAATAAATGTGGCTGGCTTGTCTAATTTTTTTCCTTAAAAAAAAAGCTTTGTACTAAGATACAGTACCAATAAAATATAATTATGAATTTCTTAGTATATGTACTCTCTATCTAAATACTTGTGTAATCGAAAGGTTAATATATTAAATATCTCTTGGTCTGTAGGATAAAATTAATAAGTAAATTTGACCCAAAAAAAAGAATAAATAAAATAAAAAATGAAAATAGGATTGATGTTTGAGTAATTAATTATAATATCTATTTTTTTTGTCTCAATTGCACATGTCATTTTCCTGATGTGTTTTTCAACTTGAATTTTTTTTAATTTAGGTTCAATGCCCTTGATTTCCTATTCACATTGTAGTCTTTCAAATTTGAAATTTCCGAAGTGGTAAGGAAAATCATTAATGGAGTTAGCATATGAAAATTAATAGGAACTATTGATTAGTTGAAATCAAAGAGTTTTGAATTTATCATTATCATCTTAAGTTACATATTTATATATCATTTCGATGAATTTTGACATATCTTATAGTTATATCATGTTCTCTCTCTTTTTGTGTGTGTGTGTGTGTGTGTGTCGGCTTGTGTTTTTTTCTTGTTTGCTTATTCGTCTTCAGTGGCTTACAAGTACCCTTATTGGCCACAGGAAAGTTCAACATACGTAGTTGTATGTATTATATATTTGCATGTAACTTATTCAAGGTCATGGTTATTCTGATTACTTTGGTGGCATTTCTTCGACAGAAGAGGCTGTAGTGTAGGATAGATTATCCGAGAAGAAATCCGGAGGGATGCTATACAAAGATGTGAAGAGATTGCGGACAATTTTGTTAAAACATTTATCCCTTCCATGGAGGCTGTTCAAGTTCATGCTGTAACTGATATCAACACGAGAATTCGATTTTACTGCTAGGATTCGAACCTTATATTTAACTTTGCATTGATTGAATCTGCTAGTACATATATTTAAAAATTTCAATAGCAACAGTTTAACATTGACTAAGAAATTGATTAAAGTTTGTCTTCTTTAATAATTATTTTAGAATTGAATTCAGAAGCTGTTACTTAACTAGATTGTTTGATCATCTCAAGCTAATGTGAGTTGTTCATCTTCTTCTTGTGGGCTTATCTGAGTTGTTAATCCTTTCGTTAACTCCTTCCCCGGTTTCACATCGATGGTTTTTAAAATAATTTTCCCTGGAGAAAAAGTCAGTCAATATCTGAGGATGATACCAATAAATATATAGTGTTGTGCCATACCAACAATCGGTTGACGTGACTCTGCTGACATTTAATGCATTACTCTACAAGCAATACGTGAGATATCGCCACCTGTGCCGCCAATCATCGTTGTAAGAAGGTAACCGCCTCCAGTTATGGTTGTCAACATGCAGGTATAATGGATGAGCAGTTGCAGATGGCAGCAGAAAATGGAGATGTTGATGCATTATATACAAAACTTGCCCAGGATCCATATCTTCTAGACCGTATCGATCAGACACCGATCGTTGATACCCCTTTGCACGTGGCTGCCAGGGCAGGAAAGCCTCATTTTGCCATGGAAGTTGCAAACTTGAACCCATCCCTTGCTTGGAAGCTGAATCACATGGGACTTAGTCCTATCCATCTTGCTTTGCAGCAAAAATGCACCAAGATGGTGAGAGGGCTAATCAGAATCAACAGTCAGCTTATCCGCGTGAAAGCTAAGGGGATGATTACACCTTTACACTATTTAGCACAGACTGAAGATCCCGACCTATTAGCCGAATTTTTATCTGCTTGTCCATCATCAATTGAAGACCACACAATTCACTGTGAGACTGCAGTTCACGTTGCTATGAAAAACTGGTCCATTAGATCTTTCAAAGTCCTTCTGGGATGGCTTCAACGACTTAACAGAGAAGACATTCTGAACTGGAGGGATGAAGATGGTAACACTGCACTGCATATTGCCACATCGACTAACCAAACCGAGGCATTCTTTATAGATGTTCATTATTTGCTATAAATTATTTCAAATCAGAATTATAGTTAATAAATTAAAATTTGTTTTGATCATGAAGGTGGTGAAGTTGTTGGTTAAGAATGCCAATGTGAATGTCAAGAACTTCAATGGTTTGACAGCTATAGATATATTTCACCTTCAATGATCAATGCAAAACGAAGAGATATGTAAGATTCTACGTCAAGCTAAAGCAAAACAAGCATCAGATTTTACCTCAAATATGACTCTCGAAGATTGCTTCAGCAAGGAGCTAACCCTGATTGAGAGACGAGACAAATATTTCGGAATTAATCCCCAAAATAATCCGAGTGATATCCGTACGGCAATTCTTGTGGTGGCTATACTAATTGCAACAGCCACCTACCAAGCTGGACTTGGCGCTCCTGGCGGGTATTGGCAAGATGATTATAAACCACCAGCAGCAGCAGCAAACAATGGTGCCAACAACACCGACACCAGCAGCCTTGGGCAAGGGCAAAGGCGACACCGTTCAGGACAAATGATCGTGAGCCCTTATAATCTTTTCTATTTCTTCGCTCTCAACACTTGTGCTTTTTATTTGTCTGTGTGGACGATTCTCGTCATTATAATTGGCCTCCCATTTTCAAGAGCTCTCTATCCGTCCACATGTCTTCTTCTTTATGCTTATTATGCTTCCTTGGATGGTACCTTTCCATCGCCGGAAGGCATGGCTTTCACTGTTGGGAAGTCTTTGCCTGTCCTGAAAAACAAAGAAGAAACAATTTTAAACAGGGTATTTGCTTTTATGTTACTTATTTAGAGCTGAATTTATTTAGTTAGTTGTTCATCTGAACTCTAAATTTTGTACCCTGGGTGAAAACTTGTAAGATATATGCTAATTTTACCAGAATGCGAGACCAATATAATGTAATACCAAAGTGCTGGATATTTCGGGACTTGAAAATATTTAAATATCTAGCAGCATTTCCTTCTATCTATATGTTTTTGTTGAGTAAAAAAACATATAATTGAGTTTCCAACAACAACGCCGTTAAAAGACTTCCTACGAAACGACAGCGTCTATTGTGAATAAAAAGCCAGGGGGAAAAAACGAAAATATTTCGGGCTAACCCGAACCATTTCCCTGATTCCGTATCGGATTTGATTCGGACATCAGTTTCTCGTTTCTTTGTTTCGACTATTGCCTTAAACTCTTTTCTAAAACGCTGATATCTCGAAGCACCATTGCCATCAAATGGAGGTCGCAACTGCAGCCGCATCGAGCTTCGCGCTCCAGGCTCACATGTTATCACCACCAGTCTCCGCACGAAGCGCAAACCGCAATCGAACCCTGAAGTCTCCTCCACTGATTTCTCTCCGAGCTTCTCTCTCCACTAACTTCCTCTCTCCCTTTCCCGCCTCCGGCAGCGTCTCTGGAGATTTCTCCGGATTCAAACTACGACCCGACGGTCTCAACCCAACTTCTGTCTCCGGGTCTAAGCCCAAACGAGGTGTCATCACCATGGTATATTTTCAAATAATTTTAATTTAATCTAAATTTCCTTACTTTACTTGTCTAGGGTTTTCAAATCTTTATTAGTAGTGCTAATAGTTAGTAAGTAGGCAATTTTAGTTTGTAAGACAGCCGAAAATTTATCCTTAATGCTAACCTTAGTTCTTAATTTAAATTGGAGCATTATATGACAGTTGAGTTGCCCTATCTTAGGTCAAGTATTGGTAAATTATGAGATTCGAAAAGAGTGCAATTGCATAAATTCCTTTTTCGTTGTTGGCCTGGAATTTTGTGGATAGGTTATTCCGTTTTCGAGGGGAAGTGCATGGGAGCAACCTCCACCGGACTTAGCATCGTATTTGTACAAGAATCGGATAGTTTACTTGGGAATGTCGCTTGTTCCTTCTGTCACAGAGTTGATATTGGCTGAGTTTCTTTACCTTCAATATGAAGATGAAGAGAAGCCTATTTACTTGTACATAAACTCCACTGGAACAACCAAGGTATGATTTTCTTATTGGAAGTTGACCGTGTTCTAGAGGCATAGATGTAGTATTTGCTATGATTAGTGGCATCATAATTGGCAATTTGGCATTGGATGCTAAATGAATGATAAGAAATGAAAACTTTTGTTAAAATGTATTGAATGTGAACTTCGTCAGTAAAAATATTCTCTTTTACTTTCGCATTATTAATTAAGATTAAAAGATGAAACAACATGTTGCATTATTTTTCTACCTTTTTAACATTATTAATGGGATTTTTCACTTTTTTCAGGGTGGTGAGAAGTTAGGTTATGAGACTGAGGCTTTTGCAATCTATGACGTTATGGGGTAATTACGCTTTCCACTTTTTAACTCATGTTTTATTTCCAATGAACTTCTTTTATAAGCTGCACAAAATATGCGTTTATTAAGTGCTAGAATGATCTGAATTCTCTTCCCAAATTCAGGTTGGTAGTTTCCACCTGGATGCCAAAATCCAACAGTGTGCATCATCCTTTGTGAATGATGATAGGGCCATTATTTCTATAGGCAGTATGTTCTTTTAGTCATCATGGGGCCTAGTTTACATGCAGACTTTCTTCTTCCTAGAGACTACGTAGATACTACCAGCCTTAAGCTTGGAAATATTTCGGAACTTATAACATTCTGCAAACGTCTTTACATCCTTGTCCTTCTTGAAGAGCTTCCAAGCTTTATTTTTTGTGTTTCTGAATATTTTTCTTCACTGCAGGTATGTTAAGCCTCCTATTTTTACTCTCTGTGTTGGCAATGCTTGGGGAGAAGCTGCATTACTTTTAGCTGCTGGTGCAACAGGAAATCGTTCTGCTCTTCCTTCATCTACAATAATGATAAGGCAGGTTGGTTGTCGGACAGTGGATCTCTGATGCTCTAAACAATCAATTTCTTCAAATATGTTGCTTTGAATTTTGACATGTTTAACCTGCATGTTTAAAATTTATTGTTTTCGCTCTACCAATCTGCAGCCAATTGCTAGATTTCAAGGTCAAGCAACAGATGTTGACCTTGCACGAAAGGAAGTGAAGAATGTGAAAACAGAGTTGGTAAGAAAATGATCTACTTGGTTAAGAATTCTGATTATGCATCAAACTTACATTTGAAAACACCATGGTCCTGCTTAAACTGCTTTTGTATTTGCATGGACTTCTACGACTAAACTGTAGGCTGTATATAATGGTTATAAATTCACTCATTAAAGCTGACTTTACAACCTTTGCTGTTGGATTTGCATCCCAATTTGGGCTAAAACAACTGCATGTTTTTTATATGTATTATTCAAGGTTAAACTCTATGCAAAACACATGGGAAAATCTACCGAGCAGATGGAAGAAGATATAAGGCGCCCAAAATATTTTAGCCCCAGTGAAGCGGTTGAATATGGCATCATAGATAAGGTTCTTTTACTCGAAGGAGTTATTTGTTCTGTACTAGTTTTGATGCATTGCCATACTATATTTTTCCAATAATATTCTGCAGGTATTGTACAATGAAAGGAGGGCTGAAGATCATGGTGTTGTTTCTGACCTAAAAAAGGCACAACTTATCTGAACATAGAAGAACTTGTACTTGTGACTGCTAAAATTTCTCAGGTAAAAAAAAACTTGTTTTCTCTTGAATTATATGATTGGTTATGTTGCATGTTATTCGTTCTAGACATCTACATATACCATGATGTAGCTAGGTGTTTTGTTATTTTGTGTGAAATCTCTACCTGTCAAATGAAATGATTCATTGCCCGTTTCTTGATGTATAAAGGCTTTGACTGGTAACTGAGGAGTACGAAAGAGGAATAAACCTATATGGACTTGTTCTGCCTTTATTGAAACATGAGCTCTTCAATCTCTAATTCTCTGTCTTGTGCCTTTCTTTCCACTTCCACAACCACAAAGGTTATGGTCTTCTAGGTTCTGCCTGTACATAGAAAATTTCTCTTACAAGCGTGTTCTGGAATAGAAAAGTATTTCCCTGTTTGTTTTATTGTCTCAACACTTTTGCAATAATTGCTCTTTTTCCACCACAAAAATCTGCAACGTGAGACACTTGGAAAAGTGCATCAGCTATTGTTCCTTGTTTGACTATGTGTTAATAGATAGACGTATTTTGGTCCCAATTCTCAACAGTGTCTATTCCATTATTTGCTCAAAGCGGCAAGGACTTGTTAATGGAGAGTGATCTCAGTTTTTAAGCCAACAAAAATGGCAGTCACTATCTCAAAACCTCTCTCTCTTTCTCTCTTTCGTTTATCTTTCTGAAATTTGAAAGTATCAGTTTAATTGAAACAAAGTAAATCAGATTTTTTGAAAAAATTTATCTAACTTTTGTAAATATTTTTATTGCTTCTATAATTTTTTTACTGCAGCAGTATAGGTTGAGTTGAAGGATGACTAGAGAAGCAATAGAATTAGCCGCAAAGCCATAGGAATGGGAATCATAGTCAAGGATGCACCTGTATCAGTTTCACAATTTTAGCACAAAGTTACTTGGGGCTCTGTGTATCCTAGGTTCAATAAATTCTACTTCTTTTAGTTGTTTTAACATAAAATTAATTGCAGTTAATTTTTTTTTCTTTTTTCCTTTCTTCTCCCCCTTTCTTATGCTGTGCTTACTGTTTTTTTTTTTTTTTTACTGTGGTACTTAAAGTCTATTTACATCATGAGTCTTTGCTGAGATAATCTCCTTTGATGATATAACGAAAAAGAAACTTCTCTGTATTTTAACATTTAATGATATAAATACTTATGTCTCCTTGTGTGCGCACGCGTGCGTGTGTATATCCTAACAGTGTTTTTGGTTCGAAGAACAATTACAATTCAATTAATTCGATTAATCAACTGAATAATCGAAAATGTTGAATTTAGATTTTTCTTTTTTAATAATTTAATTCGGCTACTGGAAATGAAAAATCAATCAATAAACTGTTGCAAACGTAAAAAGGGGGGTATTTAAAAACATCAAAGATGAATGAAAAGTTTCCAAAATTTTGATAAAAATTGAAGGCACTAACTTGCCTAAAGAATTCAATTGAAAAAGGCAGTCAAAATGCTCAGAAAGTGACATATGATTCTAATGTTCAAAGTGGAAGATATATTTAGTCAGGCGCCGCAATTTGCTAGGATCTAATTTCTGCTTACTCACGGTAGCTTGCTTCGTCACAGTAAGCATTTGAGAAGCAGGATCGACTGCCCAACCTCGCCAAAGTACATCTGCATGCGACAACCATAAACAAAGAGATATTAATACATACAATACAACCAATAACTGTTGTGTATCAAGAACGTAACAAGCAATGTGGATACAGTAGCACACACTAAATTTTAAGTAAAGAATTCTATTGTAGAACAGACAGCTGAAATACATTTTGCATGTCTAGGCTATAGGAAGCACAAATGTTCCAGTTTTAGTAATGCAAAGGTTATGAAGTCTAGAGATGTTGACTTCTAATCAAACCATACTCGGTTGATGCTTTTGACATTGTTTTCAATGATTATTACTCATAGAAATCAGACATGTCTCCAGCTTGAACTAAGGCAGTTAAACATATATAAATGAGACTTACACTATGCAATATCCTTTCCAATTTCATATGTTTATATTTATGCTTAAAGACTCGTAGCTAATAAAAGAAGATTATGTTATGTAAAACCTCTATAAATAAATAGTAAAACAATAGAGCCTTCACAGCATAAACATAATAAGCAATGTGGGTACTTAAAATTTGCCGCATCTTCCTCACTCGTTCCAAGAAACTGAGCTCCATCTTGGATGCTTATTGTTGAATAAGCAGATAGCAGCAGTTCAAACATTCTCTTAGTGTAAAGCTCTATAAAACAGACACCAAATAATCCCCTAAACAGCTATATTGCCTAAATCTTTATTGGAAATTCTATGATACTAACAAGTGTTATTTTTTTAAATGATTTTGCTCCTTCTATTCACGCATTTCAGTCGAAACAAGCATTTCAACTATCATTGCTTTCATACTGAACCATAATGTTTGCATTGGATATTACTCTTTTATACTAATGTTTCCTTTATTTACTTAATTCAGTGTTCATCTTTCACATACAAATTTAATTATCCATCTAATAACTTAAATTAGCTTAAAGCTTGGGTAGAGAAAGCTTGCCTCAGAAAGCAGCAACAAGGACTTGTGTCTCTTGAGACCAATCAAAAGCACGAATAGCCTCATAGACACCAGCATGGTCCCTTGTCCAGAGATTCTGACCTCTTTTTCAGGTCTAACCAACTCCGGTTGGCTCTCCTTGATTGCCAGAGGTATTGATTGCCCAAAGAAACTTTGCACTATTACTGCAAAAACCTCCCACTCGACGTATCAAATCCCAGACTAAATCTATTTATTTCTCGAAATCAACATTTAATGTTTTTGAAGAAACTAAAATCACATATTAATTAATCCCAAATATAATTTCATTAATTAAACAAAGGAAAAAAAAAAAAAGAACAACTGGAATTACATATCATCAACGGAGATGTGGCCGAGAAAATGAATTGCGAAAGGCCATTCGTCTTGAAACCCCCCCCCCTTTTTTTTAATATACACCAAAGATTATTATTTTAGAATGTTGAATGAGGGTTTTGATAGGGTTTAGGGAATTTTGAAGAGAAAAACTTGAACTATCTAAATAAGATGAACCAACCGACACAAAAATGAATAATTGAGAAAAAAAAAATAGAAGAAGAGAAAGTACCTGAAGCATAAGATTGTCCCATAAATCAGCGATCTTATCAAAGGATTTCGAGGACAATGCTTCATTGAGAACACTAAAATCCAACTCTGCTTTTCCTCTTCCGATTTTCTTGTTTATAATATATATATATATATATATTATATTTTGGATAAATTTACAAAAGCTGTTATTTTCTGAAGGGATTCTCCTTTTTCTTCTCCTTATTTGCCTTGCAGAACCCAATTCGATGGGCCGAGAAGAAAGACCATATAAATGGGCTGGTCTCCCTTCGAGCATAAACATTTACTAAAATATATACCGACTTAAAAGGCCTGGTCTTTGTCCAATTGAACCATGATTTCGGTTCTTGACTGATGCTAAAGGCCTAGTTCACGACCCACTCAATCTCAATTTATTGATCATGATATAAATATAAAAATAATTAAAATATAATATAAAAATAATATAAACATAAAAATATATCAAATTTTATATAATAAGTATTATTTTTTAAAAAATATATATATAAAATATAAATAACTTAAATACAATTATAATATAACAAAATACACACATTTTTAAAACCCCACACCCAAAGGCCATCCTTTATTTGTTTTCATAATTCAAAAATAAAATAACAGGTTGAAATTTACCAAGTTGGTGTATTTTAGGTGTTGATCACTTCAAATTCTTGGCGGTCTACATAATTTTACTGCGACGTAATAATTTTTTATATGATATATATATATACACACACACACACACACAAACATATAAGGGGTCCTTCTATTCGACTATTTTTCCAGATTTACTCGAGGTATAGGTCTACATCATCATTCATCAACACTACAGTTAGCTTCCTCATATGCATCCTAGAAGCATTTTGCCAAAAAGTTAAATTCTAGGAACGGCTGTGAAGAATAAATTCATCAAACCGTTTTCCAGAAAATTAAGCCAAGCAAGGAAGGATGGAGGTCATGATCCAATCTTCTCAGGCACGAAATTCGAACAGAGCATGAAGCATACAGTGTGGCATTCGGATATTGCAATGCCTACAAAAAATAAACTGCAGAAACGTTAGCTGTTGCTAACATGAGCAAAGATGTTCTAGCAGAGCACCATCTGCAGAAATGACGGCCACATTATTAGCTTTATGTCGGGAACTTATACAGGTAAGTGAGAAGAAATGTGCAATTAAATTGTCACGAAACAAATCCACATGGTACAGAAATGAAGCAAGCAAAAATAGTTATGCATATCAAAGTTTTGAATCCATCGAGTCATATGAGTGTAATTTACAGAAACGACGACTTGTCATGTATTAGAAGATCTGTGAATTAGCATTAAATGACAAAGACATGGCAATTATTGTGTGTGCAAGAATGCCCTAACATATGATCTGAGTATTGATCAGAGTTCATTCATATGCACATGTGAGCATCCGTAAACAGTATGTTTACTAGAAATGATCAGGAGCAACAAATCAAAATCGAAAGCAACATTAATTTCATGTACATGTATACAAAGCCCTAGCAGATTCATATTTAACTATGTCTATGCGCACAAATACCAAATAAATTTTTAGGATATGTGAGGGAAAAAAAACACTCACAGCTGAAAAGGTCAATGATTCTTTTCAGTAATCCACAAGGTTCTTGGTGGCCTGCCTTAATACAGCCTACCAGTGCACTTTGAAGAGCCACAATAGCAAATTTTCTTTCTTATGTCACCATTCTGATCATGCACCTGATCTACCATATAATTGTAATGGTAAGTCAACTCTTGCAAGGGAGGAATATTCCCAGCAGCAAAGAGCATTATGTGTGGGATTCTCTTGTCGTCATGATCATAAAGGATATTTTGTGCATACAAATTAGGTGAACAACTATGGTTTATGAATCTCCCCATATTGCCAAACCGTGCTGCATCAATGGTGAAACCACTGTCCGGCACAACTTGGTGAAAACTTGAATGCGCATCAGGCATTAGGGTTGAAAGATCATCCCACAGAGAACTGTCACCGTAGTTATTTCCAATATCAAACAGATACTCATCATTCCCTGTTCTTTTTTCAGCTTCCCTATCTTCGAGGAGCTCTCCAGCATACTCACAGATAAAACTTCCGGAAGGGATAGAATTTAGGGCTCTAACACCCCAGCCCCTTGATTTTGTTTTAAAGATTTCAAACTGATATTTTATGCCATGTTGGCTGACTCTATTGTAGCAAGAAGCAGGACACTTGCAAGTAGGACCACATTCATAGACAAGGGGCTTAGCTTCAACAATGGCACCATTATGGTTATATGGGATCCCTCCTCCATTTTTCATCACACAGGAACATTTCCCAGATTCTAAACATCCATTGATACAATCACAACCTTTGGAAGGAATAGGGCGGCACCAATCAGGGTATACCATGTGAGGTACATACACAAATGGTGGAGGTTTTTCACTATCTATGGTGTTTATAGCACAGATGGGGATTATCTCCTTCCCTTGTGAGATATCATGTACACAGAGCCCTTCGCGCACTTTAGATTTCTTTACAACTTTCCAAGCAAGCTCTGGTTGACCTGGAATTCTGACCAGCTTAAATTTATAGACCAGCTTACCATGTGGCCCTGGTTCCTGCTTATACTCCTCCACCAAATAGAGTCCATCATAAACATATGTCTTACCTCTACCTTCTGACAAACCAGAAGACCTCGTCTCACCACGAATCACCCTCACTGGATTCTTCACAAATCTGCTATTTGCCAAAGCTAGGTTTCCTCTTTCAAGCTTCTGGTCTTCAGGTTGCTTACCTTTCTGCATCACATTTCCTCCCTGACCCATGTAACTCAAGACATCTGAGTTATCTAAGTCATCCTCATAGCCACCCGATGCTATAATACTGGTGGCAATGGTCCTCTCACCTTGCTTTACATAATCTATACCACCCTGACTTAGGCGATGAAGGCCAACAATATTGAGCTCAACAAAGTACTGAAACTCATCACCAACTTCAACACCTGGAACAGGTCCAATGATCGGTTTTCCAGTGTTGACGTATTTCACTTTCTCTTTGAGAATCTTTGCAGCTAGGCAATCCATCCTCTTAAGAGTCTTTCCTTCTCCCTTCAGCTTCGATTCTTCTTCCTGTAAAAGCTTCCGACAGATAGCTTGGAATAGACGTAATGTCTCTCTCACTTTGTTCCTACTAGTCGTTGCATCATTATCATGACCTGTACTCCTTGGACAAGGAGGAAGACTCACATCACTACTGGATGATCTCTGAGCCAAACTATCGCTTGTGTATTGCCCATCCGGCTGGAATAAGTCTTTCTTATTCCAAATACCCACTTGGCTGAGACCTTGATGAGCCCTTTTTGTCAGAGAAGAATTCTTCTTGGTTTTATCTAGAGATAGCAATATGAAGTTGTTCTTTCTTTTTCTTTTAAACGAACCACCAGCTGGGTCAGTATTCCACGTGACTTTCCCATGCTGCCAAGAAGAAGTTGAAGAAGCCACGAGGCCTGGCAAAATTGACCTATCTGATAAAACTTCTTGACTCTCATGATTCTCCTCCAGCAATTGATCCTCACAAGCAGATGAATCAGCAAGCTTTTTCTCAAAATCCTTGTCCTCTGCATCAAGAACAATATCACATATTGGATTTTCCTCCAAACCTCTAGAATATCCATCCCTTGTCTCAGTTACTTCCTTGGAATTGCGATCAAATTCATTTGGAAAAGTTTCACAAAGGGAGTCAATGCCTTTTTCAATCATATCTTCTGTGTCTTCCATATCATTCCTGGAAGAAGCTTCGTAAGCAACTTGATTCCTCATTCTTTTGGAAGCTGGCTCCTCTGGTTTAGATCGAATTTCTTCTGCAGAGAGTCTAGAAGCACTACCTTCAAGAGCACTTACATCCCGAACATCCTCTATCATTTGTTTCACATCAGTACATATGGTCTTTTCCGAGGGTTTTTCTTCCTTTACTAACTTCCCTAGGTTGATACCCTTGTTCTTTAGAGAGGTAAGCCACTTCACATGTTCCTTCTTGCTAAGAGGTGGAGCATTTCTTCCACAAAATGGAGGGAAGTCTCTCACAACAGTGACTAGTCTCCAAGGACGATAACATCTTGCTGAAGTCTTCTTCAAACTGCTCGGACCAGGATAGGATTTCACACCACTTTGTGGAACCACCTCCTCTTCCGGCATAGCAACATTCTTCTGAGGCGAATCCTTCTGCAAACAAGAAATTTCGTTTACCATAAGTGTTGGAAATTCAGAGTCACTTGAAAACCTCCTTCCACACTCAACCTCATCTACCCAATCAGACAATAATCTGGGTTTTCGGACTCAGAAACTACCTGCCATTGTGCTTGCTTACTTGGTCTATTGATTAGTGCAGCGAATCGTCCACATCCTGGTGGAAAATCCCGAACAGCAAAAACTTTACGTCGCTTACTTTTGGGTGCGGGGGCAGAGTGACCATTTTCAGTTTGCACTCTTCCAAAGATTCCCTCAGAATGCCTACCACTTGCAACCTTTGATATCTTTTTATGCAGCATGTTATCATATCCACCATTTCAACTTACATATCATAAACTGCACCAAAAGAAACCTAAAAGAAACAACATAAATATCATTGGACTGCAATTAACTCAAAGAGTAAACAACCATTAACCTAATTCTCTATTTCTAACCATGAATAATGATAAAACAGAAAATTTTGAAAATTGAACTCATGGCCATGAGACTTTTAGTTTCTAAAATTAGCAAAAAGAATCAAATATTCAAACCAAGAAATAACCTAAAGCTATGCCCCAATACTGAAGAACATGCCAACTGAAATGGAGGAAAAATAACTACGAGTAATTTCATAGGAAGGAAAACTCATATTCCACATTCGACCAAATAGTAACAAAAAAGGAGGAAAAAAAAGCAATGTATTAAAATAATGATGCGTTCATAAATCTATTTTCTAGCAACTTCTCAAACACCTAATGACAGTAATCAAGTATTTATATATATATATATATGTGTGTGTGTGTGTGTGTGTGTGTGTGTGTGTGTCTGTGTGTGTGTGTATGTGTGTGTGCGCGCGCGCGCGCGCGTGCGTGCGTATTGTTTTCATGCACTTTTCTTGGAAAACAAACAGGACAAACTCACACTCTGGATTCATGAAAACGGGAAAAATAAACTAAAATTAAGGGGAAAAGAACAAAAGGCAGCATGCAAGAAATTCGTCACAATGTTAACGACTAAAAAACCGATAATAGATTCTTAAGTTTGGATTGGAAGTGATTAAAAGTTTGAGAAACTAAGAAGGGGGGGGGCAAGGTTACCCGAAAATCTTCGAGAAATATTAAAACAAGTACGAGAGAACGAAAGAGAAATGAATGAGGAAAGAAACGGACGGTTACTGGTGAAGAATGAGCAGGCATTAGAATGAAATCAGCGGTGGTGAAGATCGTATGAAAGATAGGAAGCTGAATCGTGAAATGAAGGAAATTTTTTTTTTTTTAATAACAAAATAAGAGAAATGGAGGTGTCTTTTACCTTTGTTTTTTTTTTCCTTCATTTTAGCTCGTAATGGAGAAGGAAGACATCAGAAATGTGTGCATTTACCGTTTTGGTATTTTGGATTTTGCCTCGGTCACGGGAAGTTCAACAAAAAGAGTAAAAGCTGCTATAAAACGGTGTCGTCCCTCAAAAGGAGAGAAATGGAGGTGTCTTTTACCTTTGTTTTTTCTTCTTTCTTTTTAGCTCGCGATGGAGAAGGGAGACATCAGAAATGTGTGCGTTTACCGTTTTGGTATTTTGGATTTTGCCTCGGTCACGGGAAGTTCACCAAAAAGAAGAAAAGCTTCTATAAACGGTGTCGTCCCTCAAATGATTGTTTGCCTCCCTCTCCTTTCTCGTTCTGTTTTACGTTACTTAATTTAATTTTTTATCATCTACTCTATAATACATTAATTAAGAGGTACAAATAATGTTGGCATTGATTTTTCACGTTTATTCCTAATTTGCACATATTTTAGGACAACTTTTTTAATTTCCCCAGATAAGTATTTACTTCTTTATTTTCGTTTTATAAAAGCAAATACCTTAGTCTAATACCCTTACTTACCAGAATATGCTTATATTTCGAAGCTCAGTCCAGTAAATGATATCCGACAACTTTATTCTAGATTTTTAATGCACTGAGTAAAGATGTTGTTGTAAAATGAGTGACAAAAAAATGTAAATAATTATATTTTTGAATTTATTAAAATTATGTATTAATTGTAAAACCTACTTTAAAAAGATTTAATTAACAGTGTTTTTAAGCATTGCTTTTAATTATTAATTTTTCTATATCTAATGCATTATTTTGATAGAAACATAATTTATTAATTGTAATTTTTTTAAGATCATTTTAATCAATGACAATAGGTATTGAGTAACACTTTTTTAAATAATAATTAAATATTCCTCCATAAATGCCTATAAGCACAAGCTACAAGTAAATCGAACCCTAAGTAATATTAATGCATTTTGACAGATTCTATGAGAAATATTAATCGGCGTTAAGTTGATATTTAAAAAATTAAATTAAAAATTTTTTTTAATGTAACAAAAATAATACATTAAATATAAAAAAAACTCTTAAAAATGAAATAATCATTAAGCAATCCTATTAAACACCTATTAACATAATTTTTTTTATAACTTAAGCAACTTACATCCGTTAATCACATCCCTTTTAGTATATACATAAGTGTGAACATGTACGAATATAATTATAAAAAATTATATTACATAGTTGATAGAATTTTTATTTTCTATTAATCTCAAAATTCGATTGCCAATTGTCATTGTGTGCTTATTTAGAAGAAATAGTGTTTTTAAGAGGAATAAAAAAGTTATTTGAGTAAATATGAATCATTTTTTAAAAAGATGGATATTTATCAATATATTTTATATTTAAAAAATTTAAAAAATGTAAATATTCATAATTTTATTTTTTTTATGTTATTTGTAATTAAGTTAGAATCTCCTAGCTGGTTATATTGGAAATTTTATTACAATAGAGATGAATAAAAATTGAGACATATTTTTATTATTATTTTAAAATAATATAATGAAAAAAAACGTATGATAATATTTTTATTTGTTTATAAAATTTTAAGCATATAAATTAATAATTTCAAACTTATATAAGTATTTTGTACATAAAAGCAATATTAGACACGACAAGAGAAAAATTAAATAACAACAAAAAATGAATAGACGTATGTATCAAAAATTATATAAATAAAAATATTTTAAACATAATAATGACATAACAATATATATAAATATGATAACAATATACATATTATCATATATATTTAGACACTATAAGTGCAATTTTTTCAAGAGCAGAGATTAATTTAGATTATTTAAGTTTTTATAAAGCTGATGTAAGAATTTTTGAAATATGCATGGTTAACACTTAAATATAATATATCTTTTGGGTTAGGTACCTTTTATTTTGAGAGATAGTTAATTGGAATTAAACCTTAGATATTCCATCAAATCCACGGTGTCATCCAACGGTCAACATCAACAACAGTAAAAGGGGCGGGAAATTTATTTTAAAAAACAACGGTTCGTGAAAGCCTTAAAAAGGCTGTGTTCTCATCTTAAACAACGAGACTCAAGTGGCTGTTCTTGTTTTGGTCAGTTGTATTCCGATGACTCTGACTCCTACTCGGGTTGACGGAATTCACCTGATTGACCGGTCGCTTCCGCCGGCATCACAATGCTGTCTCCTCTCCTCCGGAATCGCCGCAAAAAGAACAGCCGAATGGCAAATCGTCGAAATCGCTGAAGCAATGGAACTTTAAGAATGTTAGACCTGTCTCCTGGAGGTAATTCAGAATTAAAGCTTGAAAATCAGTAAAATCATGCATTTAGTTTTGGAGTTGGTGAAGGAACTGTTAGGAAAAGTGAAAGAGATATGGAAAGTGAAAATAACATCGGTGAGGGGAAAAAAATTCTTGATGTTTCTACTGATATATTGAATGTTGTACTGAAGAAAGATACATAGAAAGCGATAATGACAATTGTGAAGGATATTCTGGGAGAAAAAAGAACATTGTAGAGGGATGTTGATCGGTTTAGGAAAAGAAGGCCTGATTTTTGGACTAAGGTTATTGATTCTGAGAGTGAAGAAAGAAATATGGAAAGTGAAAATAACAATGGTTGAGGAAGTGGTAGGGGAAAAAGTCTTGATGTTGGGACTAATGATGTCAAATGTGATACTGAAGAAAGAAACATAGAGAACCAAAATGGAAATAGTGAAGGAAATTCTTGGAGAAATAAGAATATTGTAGATCATAAATTGGTGGGAATGGTTCAAATTTGCGTGGAATGGAGGAGAAAACAGGCATTGCTTTGTGGGCTAATTGGATAGTGGGGGATGATGAGAGAGCTGATGAGGAACTGGACGTTAATGAAAAGGAGAAGATCCATCTGGATATGGATTCAGCTAGTTTGAGTGAGGATTTTGAGGAAATTACGCTTTTGGATGTGTTGATGAAACTGGAAAAGATTATGAAGAAGAGGACAATTTCCTCTTGGAGGTTGCAGAGAGAAAATGGGGTACAATTTCCTCGGCAGTGAACAGTGATAAGATGCAGGAGAAATGTAAAGTAAAGAGATAACTGAAAGAGTAATTGGGTCCTTTTGAGGTGCATTTTGGTACGCTAGACGGTTAAACTTTTTTGGGGGTTGTGAAGTTTTCTACTAGGAAATGAAATGGAAGGAAATGCCAAAAAGATCCAGAAGGAGATTGTATGGAGGTGTTTTTGTTCTTCATATGCAGGTAAATTGGAATATGTGAACTTTTAAAACTCTATTCTGGATATTTTGTAGCTCACGTCCGTGATTTATATGGATGGTTTGGATGTATATAGATGCAAATTTTGAAATATGTTGAAGCATGAAACTAGTGCACTTGGTTGTGTATAAATATCTTCAGTTTCTGACTTTGATTACAAATGTTAGCTTGTGTAGCTCACTGCGTTTTTGTGTCTGCGTTGTGCTTTTGGACACATGTCTTAATGCCCTAATTTGTTGGTTGGAATATGGAATTGGACCATTAAGGCATATATCTGGAAACTATTTCTTGTTTAAAGTCAAGCCTTACTCTGTGGACCAAAGTTCAGGACCTGAGATGAAAGTGATTTGTAACAATATTTGTCAAACAAGGAAACAGGTGAAAGGTACTTTTTCTCCTTTTTCTCTCCATCAATTAAGGGATGCTTATTGTGTAAAAGTATTTGCATTTGCATCAAAGCATAGTTTAATGCACTCCATTATTCATTTTCATTAGCTCACAAGTCATACCAGAAGAATAAGCACCCACTTTTGTAGGTCATTCGGGAAAACAAAAGCAAATGTTCCCCGCCTTGGCCAGCAAAACAGCCCTATGGTCGGGCCACTACAATGGTAGATGCAGTAGCATAGTTTATGGTGTGAGCAGAGATAATTTGCCCTGTCTGATTTTACCCTTCCACGGTCCTCTTTCATTGATTTCATATCTACTGAGAATTTTCTATATCAGTCTTTAGTCAAACGGCATTCCCTCGTTGAGGAAGCCATGGAATGGTGCCCTGGTCACAGATTTGATCTGATTTGGCTGGATTGAATTCTCTTGTATTAGAAATTTGAAACAACAAAAGGTCGAGCATGTTCTTCGAGGATAAGATTACGTTTCTGAAATCAGGTCCTTGGTATCTCTATTATCATCAAAGAAGAAGTTTTAACATCCTCGGCTGCCTGGAAGAATTGTCGTGACTTCAAGAACATCTTCGCACTTTCTTTGTGTATCATATTTATAAACCTGCATTCTTCGAGAAGTTACCGAAAATGCGAACTGGAAGAATGGGTTTTCAGTTTTTTATCGACTTTCTAGGATGACCAGCCTTCAAATGGAATGGTCTAAGGCAAAACTAGTCATAGATTTTCCTTTTTGAATTCTGCTTTTCGTCACATATTCACATTCAAAGTCACACACGCTTACCCCTCCTCCTTCTTATTCTAGGGTATTTTTTGTGAAGGACAAAATCATATCAAGATCTCTTCAATCAAATGACATGCAGTTATCATATATCCTCCAAAAGGCACCAATAAAGGCTAGATGTTGATTCCTTAACATGCATCCCATAATGCTATTCTAATATCCCTTTTCTATGTTGCTCCAAACCTTCAAGAAAACTGTTTTTTTTTTCTGAAATGATTTATCTGACATTCGTGTCTAATATATATCTAGACTTAAGTATAAAGATAAAACCCTTCAAATAAATGAAAAACCTGAAAGAAATTAAATATAACTATATCGAACATATATCCATATCCAACACTCACACTCAAGTCCGAATAACAGCCCCTTTTATTCTATTTCCCTTTCCCCACTCAGCAAAACCAATGGAGGTAAGTTGCAAATTGACCAAGGTGTATATAAATTTATGTCCTATGCAAAAACTATATTTGCATACAAAACTCTTGAAATTACCTCCTCTCCTGCATATTTTGAGCTATTTATTACAATCTGTTGTCAACCTATACAAAAAAAAAAAAAACCCACCCCTTGAAAAGGTCAGGAGGACAAAAGAGCAACCATCAAACCTCATTCACGGACTTAGGTGTTCTGCATGCAAAATATGTCGACCCCAGTTATGGGATCTCTTGCAGAAGGAGCAGACTTTTATAGTTCTATTAATTAACAACCATTGCTAAGGATGGACAAGATGTGAGTGTGCCGAGCTACTGCTACAACTACTAGTGTTTGCCCATTGCCCAAAACTCAGTAGGATGAAGCAGTTCTGCCTGCGGGAATGAGCCATTAGGAGGCACGTCTAGCAGCAAATCTTGGTCAGAACTTTCATCAACAAAATGGAGAGAATCCAGCACGAGAGAGCTACCATCAGTAGGCAAAGCGAATAGGCTACTTGGACTAAAGCAAGAACCGTCATTGTCTACGTGTTCTTTGTTTTCACAAGTAGCCTTCACTATCACCCTTTTGGAACTCTTTAGCGTGCTTGCTTCTGAAAAAAAGAAAAAAAAAGTTGCCCTCAATATAGTTTAACAAGATTTATTTCATACAGATCAAAAACAGCAGAGAAAACATTAACCTGGAAAATTTTGGCTATGGCTGCCACGTGATCCCTTCATAGTTAGCAAATTATTCGATGCAATGGAATTTGGTCCTCTGGCAATCACAGCTGCCGCAAAGCTACTTCTATATTTCTGCAGCCCAGAAACACTAAATACTTTAGCATCCGGTCAGCAAATTACATTCGTTGTCAACAAATTCATGTCAAGACTCAAGATGTCCTTATTTAAGAAATAAAGTCAAACCTTTAGTGCATGACGGTGTTCCACCCAATGAGATTTTGTCAAATCAAATAATGCAAGCCTCTTCAAAGTCTTACAGTCTTCAGCTTTCACCCCTCCGACAGAGATATTAAAAACCCCTTCCTCAAGCAGCTGCTGAAAGTAGCATAAGTTCTCCTTGAATTGAGGGCTTTCAAACATGCTTTTGAGGCTGCTGGTGCAACGACAAGTGTTAGTGATTCCACACTATGTTTCAACTAGTAGTCGTCTCGTTAGATAAATAACAGCATTGCTGGTTTTGCCCCCTTTTTATTTTCATCAATTATCTAGTTTCAAATACTATCGAAATAAAAACAGGATTATTATCAGCAAACGCATTCCATTATACATAAACAACAAACTAGAAAGATGTTAGTTTCCCCTTCTTGATAAAAGAGTAAAAGAGATACCTATCAGGGAGTTTGGCATTGTCGAGTGGAGGTAGATACTGCAACAACTGCTGCTGCTCCTCATTTGTTAAATGCTTCACAAACTCCTCAAAGTTGAGAATATCCTGATCCATGCAAAAATATCATCATATAAAGAAGAATGAAACATTTGACCCAGGAAATGAAATTTTTCATGGAACTCAACCATTTTGCTTAAGATGGAGGTATCATGTGAAAGATTAGTGCAACATCCAGAGTCACCAAATGCATACAAAATTACAGGTTCCTAGTGCTCAAGTGATATTCTTTTTACAATATAAAGATTATTCCCCGTGAAAAACAAATAAAGAAAAATGAAACATGGGAACTTACATTCAAATCTATGTTACACAGTGGTGAACTATGACTTTCCAGCATTAGTGATTTTTCATGTTGAGCCCTGTCCCTGCCAAATTTCAAAATAAAAATAAGATACAATAAATAACATCAATCTACATAAGAGCACCGTTCTCCAATTTCTCATCCCATTTCGCAGATATAGCTTATCTTATGGCCCATCACTCATGAGCCAAGATGACACTAGATACTAAAAGGTCTTCCTGAGAGACTGCAGGGTCTAAGGTATTATTACTTGGAGCCTTTGAGTTAAATTCCATCCCTAGTATTGTTGTAGGAAATGTACCTTCTCTACCCCCACAAATATATTTATCTTAACCTTTCTGAGCAGTAATGGTAAAATTTCATAATATCCAATTAAAAAAATAAAATAAAATAAAACCAAAGTGTCGATACTGATGTTAGTTTCATAACTGGCATTATAGGAAAAGATTTACCTCTTAGGTAGCTCATGCTGCATCCCCTGTCCAGCAGGGTACTTAGCCTTTTCAATTGCATGTTCTGAAAATTTGATGGCCTTGCTATAATTATATCCAGGGAAGCTTGAATAATGTGAATAAACCTCATTCTTTGAGTATTGTTTGTTTTCAACTGAAAGAGAGCTAGCTTCTGATTCCTCTTCTCGAGCTATTGAGCTTGGATGTCTAATTAGAACGCTTCCATGTACAATCTCAACAGAAACCATGGGTGTTTCACTCTCAAGAAGCAAATCCTCCTCAGAAGATCCAGAGAAATATGAAGACCGTTGTTCATGTAAAATAGTATATAAATCTTTTGTAAGTTTCTCAACAGAAGATTGCTTTGGACGGTTTACGCAGGTTCTTTTCTTAGAAGGTACCATTGAGTCCCACACGTTAGATTGTGCAGGCCCTGGAGAAAGACAAAAGAGAAGACTATTTAGATGAGTATTTCAGATCATTCTAAAAGTACAAGCATGCAGCTAGAATGAAGTCACTGCCATCAGCCAAGGTCAATTTGGTAATGTAGATAAAATCTAAGGATGGGGTTTGAACAATCAAGATGAACAATTAAAGAAGAAGATTTAATATAACAGAAAAATCTGAACGTGCTGTCAAACACATTGTCTCCACTCACAACTACAGTTTTAATTTAGTGATCAGAAAGATATGACAAGTATTTTAACTTGAATTGTTCATTTGGAAGAACATTAGGAAAGTATGTGCATCATAAAGTGTTAAACCTTTATGATTATATTTTTAGAAAGATATATAACTGTTTTCCATTAACATATTTTGATTATGCCAAGGATGGCATTCAAGAATCTCTAATGCATTCCCTAGTTGGACTGAGATATTCCACCAAATTTAGTGTATTATCTTCGATGACAAAAAATATGCAATTTACTCTCATGCAGTCAAAACAGCGATGAGGAACGCTGGCAGCATTGTGTCCAACCTGTCAAATCACTAGCATCTGCACTGCCGAACTGGGCACAGCTTTCAGAATAAGATATGGCTGATCCAGAACTTGATCTATTACTAGCATCTTCATCCACAAACTTACAGAAACCCTGGTTGAAATCAGGGGCAACAACTGCTGTGTCATGATTTGGTTTTCTTTTCAGCAGTTTCATTTCTTTGTTCTTATTTATACATACGCTCTTCACTCTGGAAGCCCTATGATCCTCATATTCATCAGGTTCAACCCGGGCATGAAGTGGGGTATAATTTGCAAGGGTCCCTTTAGTCCTCCACCGCGACCCACAAGCATTGCACAATACTGGCTTCTCAGGGGGTCCATTGCGCCAAAGAGGAGTGCCTATCACAATGCATTGTTGTTAGTAAGTATGGAATAATTAAGGATAAAGAGACATTATAACTTTGATATATGGTTATGGCAAAAGCCATTAGCCAAAATTTATAGATATTTTAAAAGGCCAAGACTTGAGGGGAGACACTCATCAAATAGATTAATATACTATTGGCCAGGTTCAAAGATAAAAGGACCACCAGATAAATCTTCTTCAAATTATGGCCGACAGGAAAGACATCTTTAGCCTATTAAGGAAAGACTAGAGAAAGAATCAATGTAAAGAGGAACCTGTATGTGTCCTCAAAAGTTGACAATTGACAACACCATTTTTGGGTGCTTCATGTTGGAAGGAATTCCTAAACAAATTCAGGATTGAGGCTCTTGCCTCAGGCAAACAAGGAGAATAGAGCTTCAATTAACATTTGACACCTATGTTACTAGGACTAGGCAGCATTTTCAATATTTTTTAAGTTTTTCTGTATATTTGGAGGATTATATGTATATTCCTACACCCATTTCCGAATATGCATCAAACTTGGGAACTTCTGGGAAAATGAAGAGTCAGAGTACCACACAAACTTTACACTCATCTCAATGACCAGCAAAAGGATACAGATGAAATAACTTGAGTTGCATTAATTGGTGCAAACACACTAATTGTAAGACTATAAAACACCTCAAGTTTAAAGAATGGTGCAATGAATTTAACACTCAGAAGCGATTCAGAATGTTTAAATGCAATGATACTTATGAGGTTGAAGTGTTTAAAGGCTTAAGAGGCAAAACAATGAAATTCAAAATAGAACTGAATGTTATTCAGAACAGAAAAAGAATAAAACAATGGTTTAAAATGAATATGAGTGCAGTTCTGGAAAAGTGTTTCACATTAGAATTCCAGTCCACTAGAGATTGACAATTCTTATTAACAAAGACCAAAACCATGTTTAGAAAATATGAGAGTACTTGCTCATTAGCATTGAAGTTTAAACAAAAGCTTATCTACGAAGAGAAATTGAGCAAGAAATCCATCAAGAACTCAATGGCAAGTGCACCTATAATGTATTCAAAACAATGATGTTGCAAGAAAATACATTCCTTTGAATTGAATAAAAGAGGACTGAGGTTTGACTTGATATTCAGGCTTATAGATATCTATGGAGCAATGGAGAAGCAATACCAATTTAATGTTGAATCTGAAACTGGCCAGAATTCAACAACACATACTCTGCAATTCCCCAGTATCCAAGAGAATTCAAATCTCACTTTCCTTTGTGAGATACGTTGGAACTTTAAACAAAGAGTCAAAGAAGACCAACCCCAAGAGATAAATGGCTGAGAAAATGAATGAGATTGAAATAAACAGTTGAATTCAATAATAAACTCAAGTTCTAAGCTTTACATGGATTGAGAAAAAGGGAAATCTGTTGTCAAAATCCATATACAAACAGAATAACACAAAAAAAAACAGCATATATTCTAAAATTTGTTATCTTTGTCCCTGTAATTTGCTCCTTTTCTGCATACAGTTATTGCCCTTCCAAATTCCAACAATATAATTATTTATCCAAGCATATAAAATCATACAGCAAAAATATTGATTTATAGAAAAAAAAGGTTGAACATTTACATATATCCAAGGACTCAAGATTCTTTTTTTTTTTTTCATTTTTCTTTAGATTTTATAGCCATAAAGTGTACTGGAGAAACAAGAACTCACTTGTAACTCCACAGTGATAGCAAGGCCCTTGCTTGCCCATGTCTTTCTCTTTTGTTCAAGGGAAGAAAAATAAATTAAAAAAATAAAATTCCAAAACAACAAGAAAGAAGAAATAAGAAAATTTTATTATTGACAAAAACTTTGACCAAAAATTGAAAACTTTTAATATAAATTTGATTGGTTTCTTCAAGCTTTATATAACATATTCAACTGGGTATTAAAGGCTTTTCTGCAACAACCCAGAAAGCTAACTTAGTTTGCAGAACAAAGCAAAAGCCACCAAAACAAAAAACTGAAAAATACCCAGAAGATTTTTGTATCTTTTTTATCAGTCCATAGAACAATAAAAACAAGCCAAAAAAATCAAGAAGAAAAGAAAATTTTAAGAGATGGGTATTTGAGCAAAGATTCTATACAATCCAATGAAGGAAAATCTTTTTTAAAAAAGACTAATTGCTAGACAGGAACCTAATAAATGGCCGTGAAAAGAAGAAGGTGAAACAGAAAAGAGGGAAAAAAAGAGAAATACTACTCTGCTTTTTTGTTTTGTATACATGTTCCAAGTAAAAATATGTTCACCTTCCTTTTGCATTTATTATATTTACATATTTATTTATTTTTTTAATTGATAAAAGAAAATCTATTTATTATGTTAAAAAAAGATTAAAGAAATAGTTTGAAATTAGTTTTTTTTTTAAGTGAAATTATTCAATGAACATGGCAAGGCAATGGGAAATATCATTGCGTTTGTGCTGTTGACTATAAGACTTTTCAGCCTTGCTGATGTCTATAAATAAAATATAATAAATTTCCCATGAAAATTGAATTTTGAAAATAAATAAATTATGGTTAAAGAAAAAGTAAAGCCACCTAAGGCAAACAACAATAAAAAAAAAATTTTAAAAAGAGAGGCTTTGTTTTTGCTTAGTATATTATTTGTTTATTTATTATTTATTATTAATATTTTTGCTTGTGTATGCGATAACATATGTTTATAATTTTTAATAAAAAATATCTAATTTACCATCATTTTACAAATGATATTAATAAAATAATACATATTTAAAATATAAAAATATATGGTAAATTCATGAAATTAAAAATTTTTATTATTAATATATAAAAAATATTTTTTAGTGGGTTTTTTTTAAAAAAGAATGAACCTAATCTCCACCGTCCAGCGTGAAGATCACGGACAAAAACCAATGTAAACCGTCCGATTAAAATTAAAAGCGTTGGTGGAATTGGGTCCCATTTAATGGAAATTATTGTTATTATTATTATTGTTTTGCTTTAGCTTGGCGTCTTAGTTATTTAGAGTAACAAGTCATGGAGGAGCTGTGACTCATTGTAAAAGGCAAAAGTCCAAACTCCAAATACAAACTCCGTGAAAAAAAATCACCACAATTTTGTTTTATAAAAAGGTTTAAATAAAAAATAGTTATTTTAATTTAGTAATTTATAAATTTTTATTTTAATTAGGTATTTATATTATAATTCGATTATTTATTTGATATATTAATTTTAATATCATTAAAATAAATAAATATTTGATTTTTTTATCAATAAGATTGTGTCATATATCTCTGACATCAATAATATATATCATGTATCATTATTTAATTGATCAATATTATTAATAAATAAGAGTGTTAAAATAAAATATTAAATTGATTGATGAAACTATATTATAAATATCAAATTAAAAATAAATATTCATAAAAAAATCAAAGTAAAAAAAAATATAATTCAAGAGTAATTTTTTTATTAAACCTTACAAAAATTAAAAAAATAAAAAATTACACCAATTATTGAAAAATCAAGGTGAGATAAGGAAGAGGGGGGGGGGAGTCTAAGCTATCTCAGCCCATTAGTTAACGAATTCTGACAAAAAACCAACTAATAAAATGAAATCATGGTGCCAAATCGGACGGCTGCAATTTTATCAATTACCATGACTTTTTTATACTGCAGTGTATATTGTTCAGAAAATGTTAAAATGTGTTTAGTAGCTATTTTCAAGAAAAATTGAAATTAATAAAAGTAATAATTGAATATAAATTTTTTAAAATAATAATTAAATAATTTAAAACCAATCTTATGAATATTGGTTAATCAATTTTTTTATATACATAAAATCATGTGGTCCAACTGTACATTACAAACATTTTGTTCACTTAAATCTTGATTCATAAAAAGCACCAGCTAATTCTTCAGATGGGTCCAATCATATAATAATATGATAATTCTTTTCAATAATCATAATAATAACAATAAAATTACAATTACCAAAGTTGAATGGGAGAAAGGAGAATGACGGTTAAAAATATTTCCTGAAATTAATAATAAATATTAAAAAGAAAATAGAAAAATAGAAAAAAGTATAAATATAAATATATAAAATAGTATAGTTTGGGTCATGGGTGGGTCCAAGATTAACTCAAAACTACTGCTGCTCTTACTTTAAAGGCAAATACACTGTGTAACCACTCTTAACACCTTTTTTTCCCCTTACGACTAATCAAGTTAATTAAGAGCTAAGCAAATAATTAAATTTCGGACTCCTAAATTATCTTGGAAGGTAGTAAGATAGTATAATATAATGCTTAAAAACTTCAATGTAATTTTAAAATTTGAAATATAATAGGTCTTTTTATTCAGATTATTATAATATTAATTATTGACATATGAATCAGAATTTATTAACGAAAATTTTTAAAATTATCATAAAAATAAATAATAATTTTTAATATATTAAAATGTATAAAAGTAATTAATTTTTAGTAAGTGTTCTAAGGTGCAAATATGTAGTACTAAGGTGCATGATTGGAGCCATGTGCTGACACACAGGAAGTAATTAATTCTTAATTTAATTGAGTTTTTTTTTTATATATAATAAAAGCAAAAACAGAAGCCGTCATTAAGAGGGCAGAGAGACCTAATCTCCGGTGTAACCAATGAACTTATTTCTTTTCATTTTTTAATGGAAATAGATATCCCAAAGCAAAAGCAATGTTAAATTTCCAAATTGGCCCTTATTTTGGCTTTCTTTATTATTATTAATTAAAATTTTTTTTACACTGAAATCCCCATATAACCCCTTCACCAACTCTTCCATTGTTTGTAACTTTGAAGTGCTAATGATACTATGGTGGTACATCAGAAAGAAAGGCGTTGCATTGTCGTGTTTATGGTGTTGTCATTAGCACAACAAAAAAGGGAGAGTTAATCAGATAAAATCCTTTTCCATGACTATCTATCCTCAATACTATTTTTAAAAATAATTACACAAACTATAATATGTTTTTTAATAGTCACATTATCCATTGATGAAAAATTTAAACTATATTTAATTATGATTTTTTTGAATCATATACATATATTTAAGTTATATTCATATTAATAATAATATGGTGTTGTTAATTTTAAGGTTATTTTGAAACTTATAAGACTTTAAACAATTTATTCATTTTTTTAAAAAGATGAATTCTAAAAAGATTAGATTAGGGTTGGATCCTCCACTAGGAAAGTAATTATTTGTGAAAGTCATTGGTGAAAATAAGAGTACTATTTGCATAATGTACAGCACCAAAAAAAGGAGACATTGCTAGAGGGCAAGGCAGGCCAGTTTGGTGGGATCTCTAATGAGCTGTTTTGACCTTAAATTATTTGAGAAAACAAGTTTATAGATTACGTGGTTAGATGTATCTAACAAAGTTTTCGCCCCACTTTCTTCTTCATCTTGCTTATATCTGTGTGTGTGTGCATATATATATATATATATATGTATATAAGATCTTAGTTTTCTGCATAATAAATAGACAAAATGGTCTAGATTTTTGGGTAATGTAACATGGGGATTGTCTCCAATTTTTGAACTAATTTTATATACGCTCTCAAAAAGTAAAAATTATATTTTAAATATAAATGATTCTAAGTACTTTGCTTAATTTGTAAAATGTATTAATCTTCTTATCTAAAGAACCGAGTTATATTATAAGTACTATAAATCTTACTCAAATCTTTGACCTTTTGCTTAAATTCAAATATTCGTACATTTTTTATTATGTTTATGCTATTTTTATTAGAATCATTTATAAAATATTATATATTTATAAAATGTAATATATCAATAATTATAAGACATAAATTTTCAACATTCGTGTATTTATATTATTTTTATTTTATTTTTTATGTCATATTGTTTTTATATTAATTTCCCAAGAAAACTTGCGAAAACCCTGCCATTATTATGTGGGGAAAACAAAGAAACCTAGCTAATACTTTGGAAGAGCTTTACCGTAATTGTTCACCTACATAGTTCGGTCCCAATCTATTTTAGTAAAAAAAACAAAAAAATTGAATTAAATTTATTTTATTTGATTTTAGAACCATTCAAGCAAGTTGACTCATGATTGATTTAATTGAAGGTTCACCTTTATCATCTTTGAAAAATACTTTCAATTTGTTTTCAAGATAAATGCATAATTAAATATTTATCCGTCCATTGAATTCCAAAAAAAAAAAAAGAAAAGAATTATCTAAGAGAGATTTAAATGTGAAGTCGTGGTACCAATCATTACGTTAAACCAAAGTTGTTATGTGGGAAAAAGGATAAAAATATAAGATAATTTACCTTTCAATCAACAAATTCCCAACCTCTTTATTGAATATCCTTTATCCCAAATTATCAAATTACTTTTCACCGCAAATGCAAATCATTA
>JBBYHO010000005.1:16558653-16582824 GCA_038382025.1 Adansonia gregorii
TAATATTAAAATATAAATATTTTAAAAATTATAAATATAAAATAATTTAATCACAGGTATGATACAAATATAAAAATAAAAAAAATCTACTCTGTTATCTATTAAATAAAAAAAATACAAAGACTAATCTCTTTTAATGCTGTCCGGGGAATCGGAATCTTCAGGGTTCATGCCTTATTCGCTTGTTTGTTTATATGTATACATATACATATATATATATATACAAGCACTCACGACATGATATGACATGATCAGTTTGTTTGACTAATCTGTGGGCCTTTGGATTATGATGGTGTCAGTCAGATCTCACCTCTAGCCAAGCCTGCCACATTTTATTTGGGCCTTTGAAAGCATAAAAGGATTAAACATCTTTTGGGTTTGAATTTCCCATTAAAGATGATTTGGGCATTTTTATTTCTCTTTGTAGCCCCGGCCCTAGAGCTTTTCTAATTAGCCACGTGGAATCATATTAACCCTTGATACTATCAATTTTCTTTCGTTTCTTGCTGCCCATTCTCGAAAACGAAACCCCATTAAAGAAATTAGGTTTTCACATTGAAAAGAGTCATTGGATCTGGAATCTGAAACGTATCCATCGCCGCCTTTTCATTTTTCCTTTACGTCATTTTTTTAGTTTCTGTGGCTTTCCCATCCCATGATTGCTTTGCAATTGCTCCTCCTCGGATTTGCGAACCGAATATGCCTAAAACGGAAGCCAAAATCCTCTGTAAGTAAGTCAGATGGTAAGTACAAATAAACTGTTTAATAAGAAAAAAAGAAAGGTACAACTATTCGTACTTTACTTACACCTTGGCCTTGCCCAACTTAACCTCATGCGGGTTTTCGCCTTGCCTTGGCATACTTTGTATGTACTCTTTGGACTTTTACATGGCCTCTTGTAATCAACACCTATTTTGAAATTTTTATCCATATAATTGTTCGAATGCATCTAGAAATTCAAATTTTAATGTCTATTTTGATCTAATTTATATTCACAATTCTAATTTAATTCCAAAAATTCACCAATTTTTTTCACCGAAAAGGCCTCAATGCACCTTTTCATTCTATCAAAAAAATCTATTTTTTGAAAATATTTATATAATTATTATATTTATATTTATATTTAATATATTAATTTTTAAAAATTTTTAATAAAATAATATGAATATGTTTACCTTTTCCTCTAAAGGTTTTGAAAAAAAAAATGATAAATATGGTCCAATCAATGACTCATAAATTTGCACGTCAGATTTCTCTTGTCAGCAGCCAACAGGACGACGATCGCACGTCCAAATCATAAAGCTCATAAGGCAGCCAAGAGCAAGTGGCAAATAGGCCATAAGCCAATTGGCAAAATTAGCTTTTATTATAACAGCCAGCTAATTAACCTATCCCAACCCAACCTCTGCCGAGCTTTGTTGTTTTGTTGTGGTTTAAATCTGGAATCCCATAATCTTTTCTCAATTAGACATTTGGAACATAATAAGTGAATTTTCCAATGTCAAATTGCCTACGTAGACGTTGTTACCATCGTATATCAAATTCTAGTAAAACACTACTTATTCTGTAAATAAAAAACAAACAAGAAAAAGGACACTTAGGTTTTTATCATTAATTTTAAACAATTTTGATACAATACTTAAAGTTAAAAAAAATTATAATTTTGACACAACACTTAGGTTGGAAACATTATATATATATATATATTTTATAAAATAGGTAGGAGTGTGAGAATAAAATATAAATCATAAATTATAGAATTTAAATTCAAACTTACTAAATAGTATATTGATATTTTAAAAATAATTGTTGAATTAATTCAATTATGATATTTAACAACGTTACTCATAGAGAGAGGAGATTAATATACTTGCAAATAAAGCTCTTAATTTGTGGCAAACGCGGGCTAAGGCAATATTGTGACGTATGCCAAAGATATACATCCAATCATTATTTTTATTATCTAGAGTCATTGCCCTCGTGTACCTTTGGAAACAACTAGTTTACTATTGCTTTGCAAATGCTGGCGACGGAGTCCCAGAAGCCATGCTTTTGTCTGCACCTTTTGGCTATTATTTACCTCTTTTTTTTTTTTTTCTATTCGATTGCATGGTATCTTGCTTCTTTGGTGTTAACTTCTATATATACTAAAAGCATTTCTTGTTTTGCCAAGCATTTCTCCCTCTTTCAATTCTCTGGCTTCCATATCTTTGAGTGGTTTCATGTGAAAGAAATCAACAATTGCGATCTTGTTAGGTACTAGTTTTTCAAAATGTGGGTTTTCCTTTAAAACCTATGTTGGTTTTTGATGATGAATATCTTTATATGTGTGATTTGAAAGGATATGCTGACTGATGAAATATCTATTTCATGATTGCATAACATCAAAGTAGTTTCCGGTTGTGCACTTGCGATTTGCATGTGAATTTTGGCGGTTTATATATATGCACACAATATTCTTGTAACGAAAATGCGAGAAAGAATATGAAAATCTAAAACTTTCGCTACCTGAAACCAATAAAAAGCAGTTAAAATGGAGGATTTTATTTTTATTTTATTTTTTAAAATGTATAGAGCATAATGGATGACTCAAGCGACTTCTAATATGGCATCATAAATTTGTTCATTTGTTATCTTTTAGAAGTAAAAGCATGTAAAATAATTCATATGGAATGTTTCTTATACTTGGCAGATTACCTATCCTTGCATTGAGGGTTGGAACTTGGAAGCAGGAAAAAACCAAAAAAAAACTGCAATGGATACGGACAAAACAGCTGTTGCCCTTGAAGCTATTAACAAAGAGATTGTTGATCTGGTGCATTTTTTTCTTTGTTTCTCTGGTTTTAATAAGAAACTTAATGCTAAATGCATTGATTTGGATACTATCGTTTGTTTTCCATGAATCACAATAAAACGTGTTCTAATAAAAGTAATCCTAGATTTCCTCTCATTTTTGTGTTGAACATTGTCAAAGTCTCCAGAGTTTTAGCTGATTAGGACAATATTACATTCTGTCGAAAATCTATAGCGTAAGACGGGCTAGATTGATGGATTGAAAATGTTAGAAGAGGTGAAACATGGTAGTCGTTTGATTTTCTTGTAGTAGTCAATATTTAATAGCAACTGTATTTAGATTTTCGAACTTCTAGTTTTGATGCTAATCTGGGAGCTGCTTCTTTCAGGAGAACATCCCAGTTGAAGAGGTTTTCGAGAAGCTGAAATGCACAGAAAAAGGTTTAACCTCTGATGAAATCCAGCAGCGGTTGGAGCTTTTTGGTTACAACAAACTTGAAGAGAAAAAGGCAATTAAAATCTTTTTTTTTGTTTGTAAATCTTGGCCTAAATTATAAACCCAAAATGAGTTTTGATCTTTGCATATCTCATGGCACAGGAAAATAAAATACTCAAGTTTTTGGGATTTATGTGGAACCCTCTGTCATGGGTTATGGAAGCAGCTGCTGTTATGGCCATCTGTCTTGCGCATGGAGGGGTAAGTCCATAGTTCACTTCATGAAACGAGCCTGCTTGCCGGTTACGTTGTTTCAACCTTTTTTATTTTTTTTTCTGAAGTTTTCGTGCTGGATGCTTGTGTCCGAAACATTGCACGTTTGTATGGAGTTTTAAATACATAAAAAAACTTCAAAAAATATTAAACATATATCTATATCTGAGTTCAAGTAGCATAGTTTGTCGGGGATCGAAAATCTGATCATCAGACCTTCATTTGGAATCGCTTTGTTGAAGCCCTCTATCTCTGCAGGGTAGGGGTACAGATTACCATGATTTTATTGGTATTCTAGTACTGCTGATTATCAATTCAACAATCAGTTTTATCGAGGAAAACAATGCTGGAAATGCTGCTGCAGCACTTATGGCTCGATTGGCTCCAAAAGCAAAGGTTTTTCTCCCCTCCGCCTATCTAAGCGTATTTTGCAATGCTTTTTTTCTTTTTTTTCCCTTTTTCCCTTGTTGTCCACCATGAGTATCGAAGTACATGAGTCATTGAAATTTATTTGGGTTAATCAGGTTTTACGTGATGGGAAATGGAGCGAGGAAGATGCTTCCGTGTTGGTTCCTGGAGATATTATCAGTATCAAACTTGGAGACATTATTCCTGCCGATGCTCGTTTACTTCAAGGAGATCCTCTTAAAATCGATCAGGTATATCAAGAACCAACAGTGGTTGAACAATTTTTGACTTTTGAGTATATATATATATATATATAGAGAGAGAGAGAGAGAGAGAGAGAGAGAGTACGATCTTTTTATATTGTTGAGATAAGTAAACATTACCCGGTCAAGAGTTTTCAAGAACAGTTTTTTGATAAAGTCCAATATTGATGCTGATCACTCTAATAACCTAAGGTTTGATTTAAGTAATGTGCATTTCTTTTTTATTCTTTTGCAGTCAGCTCTTACAGGAGAGTCGCTTCCAGTGACGAAAAATTCTGGCGATGGAGTTTACTCAGGCTCGACATGTAAACAAGGAGAAATCGAAGCAGTGGTTATTGCAACTGGTGTACACACGTTCTTTGGGAAGGCAGCTCATCTTGTTGAAACAACAACACATGTTGGGCACTTTCAGCAGGTTCATCTTGCAAGCTTCTTTGTATCCAGACAAGAGCTTTCAAATTGCTAATCATGCCCTAATGAGGCATCCTGCTAACTGATAGTTAATTTTCAGGTCTTAACTTCAATTGGTAACTTCTGTATATGCTCCATTGCCATCGGGATGTTGATCGAACTCATTGTTATCTATGGCATTCAAGGTAGGGCTTATCGAACCGGTGTAGATAACTTGCTGGTTATATTGATTGGTGGTATCCCAATCGCTATGCCAACCGTGCTTTCTGTCACCATGGCAATTGGCTCTCATCGCCTATCTCAGCAGGTCCAAAAATCTATAAGTTTTTTTTTTCTTATTTAGTTTGCCTTTTCCCTAGTTGCAGTGAAACATCAACTTAAATTCACTCAGTTTCTCAACAGGGCGCCATAACAAAGAGAATGACTGCCATTGAGGAAATGGCAGGAATGGATGTGCTTTGCAGCGATAAGACCGGCACATTGACTCTTAACAAACTTACAGTGGACAAAAATTTGATAGAGGTGAGATTTTTAATCACTTTCATTATTCCAATTATTTTCTGCTTGTTTGTACTTGAGGCCCAATCTGAAAGAGCAACAGCCTAAGATTAATATTGTTCTTGTGTAGAATATACTCTTAGTTTTATTGTTCAAAAAAACTGACACTCTAACGTTTGAAACTTAAAATGGATCTACTTGATAATAGGTTTTTGTTGACAACGTCGACCAGGATATGGTTGTTTTGATGGCGGCAAGAGCTTCGAGATTGGAGAATCAAGATGCTATAGATGCTGCAATTGTTGCAATGTTGGCTGATCCTAAGGAGGTAAAGAATTGTAATGGTTATTATTGTGGTTTGCTGATTTATGCTTTGAAGTGCATAATGGCATTGCTGTGGAAACCTAGCTCCCTACCATTAAAATGCCTTTCTAATCATAGGAACTCCCTCAATGTCATTTCAGTTTCTTAGATTCTCCACATGTATGTATGTCTATTAAGTTGAGTTTATTCTGTTGACTATCGAAAAGGCTCGAGCTGGAATCACAGAGGTTCACTTCCTTCCTTTTAATCCGACCGACAAGAGAACAGCCCTTACTTACATTGATGAAGCTGGTAAGATGCATAAAGTCAGCAAAGGTGCACCAGAGCAGGTACAGACCATACAAATAATAAACAGAGATTTCTGTTTTCTTACACTGCGTCATGTAAGGTTGTCTGATATAAGTAATTGGCACTTTTATATGCCAACTTGTAGATACTCAATCTGGCCTGGAATAAATCAGATATTGCAAAGAAAGTTCACTCCATAATTGATAAATTTGCTGAACGTGGACTTCGATCGCTTGCAGTTGCTCGACAGGTATCAAAGCTTTTACATATCACTCTAATATCTTTGAATATCAATCCTTCATTAAGCTAATGGAAAAAGTGCAATTAATTTATAAAGGAAGTTCCTGCTGGTACTAAAGATAGTCCTGGAGGACCTTGGGAATTTGTTGGTCTTCTTCCTTTATTTGATCCACCCCGCCATGACAGTGCTGAAACCATCCGAAGAGCCCTCCATCTTGGTGTCAGTGTTAAGATGATAACAGGTCTGCAATATTTCTGATTAACCTTTTGTCCTTCCCTTCCATTTGAATGACTCTTCTGGAATATGATCTCTAGTTGAGACCTTTGGTATTTGCCGTAGTGCATGTTTCCGTTCCATGATTTGCCTACTTTTGCTTAAGACCTTTGTTCAAAAATTTGGCTTTTGGGGTCAATATTGGGATCATAATGTTGGGCTATCGGGGATCTTGTTCCAGGTGACCAACTAGCAATTGCTAAGGAAACAGGAAGAAGACTTGGAATGGGCACAAATATGTATCCTTCATCATCGCTGCTTAGTGACAATAAGGATGAAGCAATTGGAGCTTTACCAATCGATGAACTCATTGAGAATGCCGATGGATTTGCTGGAGTTTTTCCAGGTAAAAACACATTTGCTCTTATTTCAGAAGCTCTATAAATATGCTTAACTTTCGAAGTAAATATTTCCATATTTAAATGTAGAGCACAAGTTTGAGATTGTGAAAAGACTACAAGCTAAGAAACATTTAGTTGGAATGACGGGCGATGGTGTCAATGATGCACCCGCATTGAAGAAAGCAGACATAGGGATCGCTGTTGCAGATTCCACCGATGCCGCCCGAAGTGCTTCGGATATTGTTTTGACAGAACCTGGTCTGAGCGTCATCATCAGTGCTGTTTTAACGAGCCGTGCAATCTTTCAAAGAATGAAGAATTACACGGTAAGAAGAGAATTTTATTTTATATGCAAGTGAAATTAACATCAAATCTATCAAATTTTCTCACTTCGCGTATTCTCTATTTTTTATTTTCTCCAGATATATGCAGTATCGATCACAATACGTATAGTGGTGAGCTTTCAAGGTGTTTTTGGCCATTTTCTCTTTTGATCAGGAATAAAACCAATGTTTAAGTTCTAATGTTTTTCATCCTGCAGTTGGGATTTATGCTGCTCACTATAATCTGGAGGTTGAATTTCCCTCCTTTCATGGTCCTAATCATTGCCATTCTTAATGATGGTAAGTGGATACTCTTCTTGTTGGATCTGATTGTCTTGCGTCTAGTCTTACTCCTCATTTTTCTTGAAGTACCCATGTCCAATACTTACATCCAATACATTTTCGGATATGGATAAGAGGATATGACCTTTAAGATTCTCCAAATACATAAAAAAACCTAAAAAAAAAAAAATTAACATACCTGTATTAGACACATAATTGTATCCAACCATCACACCCGAATCCAAGTAACATAGATTTGCATTCATTTTTATTTATGTTTCTAATCACATGAATTCCTGATCCTTTCTTCTTTGCTAGATATTTAGTGATGATTTTTTCTTTCCAGGTACCATTATGACAATATCGAAAGACAGGGTGAAGCCATCACCAGATCCTGACTCTTGGAAGCTCAAAGAAATTTTTGCCACTGGCATTGTCTTAGGCAGCTACCTGGCATTAATGACTGTTATATTCTTCTATGCAGCCTATGAAACCGATTTCTTTCATGTAAATGCTAAGTTTTGCTAGATAAATTGAATTTAAAAACTACCGTTAAAACTTTATTCTGGTTCAGCTAGTGAATTATGCTTATGGATAAAAGGCACACATGATGTTATTAACTCTTTTCTCAACTTTGTACCTCAGGACAAATTTGGCGTAAGAACCTTGTGCAAAAAGAGCTTTGATCTTACAGAAAAGAGTGAGAGATTGAAGGTGAATGCGCTGCTATCATCTGCGGTTTACCTCCAAGTTAGCACCATCAGCCAGGCTCTGATCTTTGTGACTCGCTCGCAAGGATGGTCTTTCATGGAAAGACCCGGTCTTCTTCTTGTTACTGCTTTCATCGTTGCCCAACTTGTAAGTCAGCTTCCAAAACTTAGTTAATTTTCCTTTTTCAGGGGATCAAAAAGAGGGACTTATAATAATAATTTCTTCTGGTGCACATGATATGATATGTTGATAATCTTCAGTTACAAACCAATTAATTGCTTCGTCTATGCAGGTAGCAACTGTTATTTCTGCTTATGTAACATGGGATGTTGCTGGAATCCGAGCTATTGGCTGGGGATGGTCAGGTGTTATTTGGATTTACAACATTTTAACCTATTTACTGCTTGATCCCATCAAGTTTGCAGTTCGATATGCTATCAGTGGTAGAGCCTGGGATCTTGTGATTAACAAAAGAGTAAAAACATAACACTTTCCTCTAGCCAAAATTCATTTGCTTCCATTGAAATTATAATATGTAGTTTTTTTCTCCCACTTTCACAATACGTTCCACATGGTTGAGGTTCACATCTAATATTTCTTCGACTCTTCATTTTCTTTAAAGTATTCATGTCTAATACATATTTGGACATGACACAAAGATATACTCTTTAAAGCTCTTTCGAATATATAAAAAAATGATAAAAGTTAAACTTTTTCGTGCTAGATACATATCTGTATCTAACATTCATGTCTAAGTCCGAGTATCATAAGTTGATGTATGATTTTGCGTAGTTACCAAGTATGAGCTTTGGCTTATTTATTCTCAGACGGCCTTCAATACTCAAAAGGACTTTGGTAAGGAAGCTCGTGAGGCTGCATGGGCTGCTGAACAGAGAACGCTCCATGGCCTACAGTCTACCAAAGAGGCAAAGTTCTCTGAAAAACACACTTTTAGGGACATAAGTGTCATGGCAGAAGAAGCAAGAAGGCGTGCAGAGATTGCGAGGTATAGTGATATGACCTTTCAAAATATCTTCCAAATAAATTTGAACGTACTCATATTAGATATTTATAATTGAATCCAAATAAGATACATGCATTCAATTCAATAGATTCGGATCAACAAATGAAACTAATTCCATTGTTTCTTTCTCATGTTTTATGCAGATTAAGAGAACTCCATACCCTAAAAGGCAGAGTGGAGTCCTTTGCCAAGTTGAGAGGTTTGGATATCGATGTCAACCCACATTACACAGTCTGAGAACAAGGCGCAACCCATCAAGTCTGGACGCCACTTCGAATTCCATAGTTCACTTTTCTTTTTTGCGTTCTTCCTTTCGTTTTTTCTTGAATTGTAATTCACGTATTACTCAGAAAAACCCATCAGAAAAACCCATTTCGAGCTGTTCGTTTTTCTGCCCATTGGAACCCAAACTGAAACTGATGTTCCTCAGCATGAACTATGAATAAGAGCCCGTTAATGCTAATCTCATCATTTACACTTCACAAGATCACAAGAAGTTTGCCAGACTATATAATTACTGACATTTCATTGTTCTTTTTATAATGTCTTATCATATGCCGTTGTTGTGGCATGAACAGCTTTTGGTGACCAGGGGTCCTTCAGTCTTAATGGGCTTTTAACTAATGAAATGCTAAGTCTTGGGTCAACTACGGGTTTCAACCCTATAATTTCCATGTCAAAGAGGAAAAAGAGAAAAAAAAAAAAAAAAAAAAAAACACCCCACAAGGCCATGATTTTCTATACAAGGATTCACCTTTAACTCAATTGTTTGCTGTAGTTTACCATCTCTAAATTATTGGGCCATGAGAATGTATAAACCGCTTCATAAAATTATGCCAGCAGAAAGCGTAGAGAAGGTTACTTACGATAACTTTGGAAAAGGACATGACTGAAAATGGAAGAAGTTCAAACATTTAAAAAAAATTATCATTTTTAGAATTAAATTATTAGCTGAGGTATGCATTAAAGAAAGTATGTTAGATTAAATACTTTAAATAAGTAATTATCTTTTAGCAGAATTAAACTTGGCTGGTACTTGGTAGTTGATAAGTATTTCTGCAAGTTCTTTTGGCAGAATTAAACATGGTAGGTTTGAAAGTTGAAAGTATTTACTTTTAAAATATGTAATATGTATTGGATTTGATTATCAGTGTTCCATAAAAGAACTTATTAATTAATTATTTAAATTTTATTTTAAAAATATTTTTGTTACATTTACTATATTATTTTTTAAAAATTGAAATATTCATTAATTACATTTGTTTTATTAAATATCTTCTTAATTAATATCATTAAGCATGATTAATATTTTTTTTTCACTTTTTTGATTTTAGCATGGTGTTTATACTTATTATCCAAAGATTTCAATAAAAAAAAATAAAAACTAAGAGAAAATAAGGTAAAACTTACATGATTATTTTCTTTGAAAAATAAATGAATTTATTTATGTACATAAATTGAAAATATAAATTTATTTATTTTCCTTCTTTTAGTGAGTCTTGGCCTACATGACCACATTTGGACAGTCATCCCATGTTCACTTATTGTTTGAGCTGTTCTACACAAATGCATGCACATTGAGACAGAGTTATACATATATATATATATATATTATTCTAAAATGAAATTCTAAACATAATAATCATTTTCAAAACAAACCAATCCAAAATTTAATCCTCCAAAATATTTTTAAAAGAAAAAAAAAAGGATTACAAGGACTTACACTCTTGAGTGAGCAATTTTTTTTTTTTTTTACTTATAAAGTTCAATTATTGAAATCTTTATGAAAATTCCTATTTTTTGAAAAGGAAAAAAAAAAAATTCCTTTTACAGTTTACACTAAACTCCTCACATTGGCCTAGGGCCAGGTTTGAATGTAATTAAAGATAGATATTAATACAATATATATTTATTTATATTTAGCTTTATTTAAAATATGAGTAATTTTTTTATCAAAATCTGTTTATATTTGCAATTAAGTGGCTTAAACTTATTTTAAATTCGTTTATATTATATTTTTTTATTTTTTAAATATATCTTTAATTTGCTGTTAATGATTAAATATACTTTTTATTGAGGTTTTTGTTAATATTATTTTAAAAATGCTTGATTTGACTTTTGTTATAAAAATATTTTAATACGTTAACAATTAATAAAATAAATTATTCTTATAAAATATATAATTAAGTTATAAAAACATAAATTTTATAATAAAAACTTTGATAAGAGCTTAGACTTTAAATTTCTTACTCAAAGCTTAATCTTTTTTTAAATAAACTTCATTTTTCCACCTTAATATTTTTTTGCTTAATCATTCAAATACTAAACCAACTTTCAAATTTGAATCAAGAAAGTTACTATTAAATAGACCTAATTTGCGCATTAACCTAATTTATTGTATAAATCATCAAAATTTTGACTAAAAACACTGAAAACCTAAAAGCAAACTAAAAGGAGATCAAAAAGCAATGAATGATTCATGCATTAGATTCAGCAATTGGTCCATTTTACCTTTTAATGTCCCCCTAAAACAGTTACTCCTTAATATCCAAAAAAGAAAAAAACAATAAATTGATTTTTTAAGAACATGAAATTCATTGACTTTTAATACAAAACAAACTTCACTGTATGTGTGAAAAAGCTTCATTGATTCGTGCATCTTGTTCCTTTTCCCCCTATCTATTTCTAAAGGGAAACAGGAAAGTTGCTTGAATTGAGTTACCTCTAAAAAACTCTCTTTCTTTGATCTCTGCCCAAAAAGCTGTCACCTTTAAGCTCTCTTGGTCTGCTAATCTTAGGTATGCTCCAAAGCTTCAACCTTTTTTTCCACTAAGATTTTGTTGTGCTTTCATTTCTTGTTTGCAATTTGATTTTCTTGGGTTTATTGCTGTGTTTCACTACGTTTATTAGGAAATTTTAGCCAGCTAATATTAGACGAAAGTTAATTCCTTTGCCTCAAATTGGAAAAATCCCAACACTCAAAAGCTGTTGCTTTTTCATTTGTTTTGCTTTGCAACCAGATTTGGTTATTGAGAATTTCCTCTTTCTGGGTTTATCTGGTTCTAGTTTTTATGATATTATGCTAAGTAGTGGAGAATTTTTTGTATACTAAGTGAACTTTGACTCCTTATTGGTACAATCCATATATTCGTTTTTCTTGGTTTAATGCAGAGAATGAGGAGCTTGTGTTATAGATTGAAGAATCAAGGTTAGATTTTAAGGGCACAATGCGGTTGTTTCCATCAAATTCGAGTGTGACAAAGGGGCAGAGTAATGGGGGAAGCAATCGTGCTTTGTTGTATCTCAATGTATATGATCTCACAACTATAAATAACTACCTTTACTGGCTTGGGCTTGGAATATTCCACTCGGGTATTGAAGGTAGCATTTATCCTTGATGTTAATGTGTTAGTTCTCTCTCTCTCTCTCTCTGTTAACTTTTTTTTGATGCTCGGATAACGATAATTTTGTCTCGAGCATTTAGTTCATTGGCATTGCGAGTTTCTGACACTAGTTCTAGTTATTTGATACATATAGCTTTTGACATATGGTCATGGCAGGAAATGATTTGTTTCGTTAAAAAGATAATATAGAAAAGCAAAAGGATCCAATGGTTCATTAATGTCTCTAAAGAAGTCACGCAAGTTAATTCCAATTTAGAGTCACTTAAATTTTTACTTTTATGGCGTTATTTAGTCTCAGATTGCTGTTATCAATGCTTTAATAAAGTTCACCCTTGGTCCATGTCTTATGATGAATTGACGATTAGTTATTTATTAAAAGAAAATATAAATCTTATGTGGCATTAACCTATTGTGTCTTATTTGCTAATCAGTGTATGATTTGGAGTATGGCTTTGGAGCACACGAGTACCCAACAAGTGGGGTGTTTGAAGTGGAACCAAGAAGTTGTCCTGGTTTCATCTTCAGACGTTCAGTATTATTGGGCAGCACTAACATGTCTCGTTCAGAATTTCGGTTATTCATGGAACAGCTCTCGCAAAAATACCATGGGGACACGTATCATTTGATTGCTAAGAATTGCAACCATTTCACTGATGAAGTGTGCCTACTGCTAACTGGAAAGCACATTCCTGGATGGGTAAATAGGCTGGCTCGAGTAGGTGAGAAAACTGCCTGCTTTCATGTCCTTGTCATCCAATAAGATGTATCGTGCTTAAGTACTTGAAAAGATGGCTTCTAGTGGCAGTAGATTGCATATTCATATGGCATCCTTATATAAGTATTTCTCATTGTTAGATAATTGCCTTAATTCTAGCTCCTGATTGTCTGACATGGAGATCGGACGGTTTCAATCATTATTGATTGTCTATAATTTCTTTTTGAAGGATTGGAAGAAATAGAGCCTAAGACTTCTAGGATATGCACTGTGGTTTGTATAGTCCACGCTATTATTTTATCTGATCAATGAAGTTTTTGAAGTTTCAGGTTCATTTTGTAACTGTCTACTTCCAGAAAGCATTCAGGTTACTGCTGTTCGACATCTTCCTGATCGTCCAACATATTCTGGTAAGCTTCTTCTGGCCACCATGTCTCAAAGTTTACAAGTTTTACCAAATTTACACTTACTAATCCACATTGCTTAATGGATGAATTTATTATTGGCTTCTGAACTGTTCAGAAAATTGCTAACTTCCGTTATGAATTCTGACAATGCATTTGCAAAATTTGGAATGGGATAAATCGTCATTGATGGATCTAAGAGCAATTATTCAGTGGGGCCATGCATGTTTATGTTTAAATTTTGTTTTCCGATCAGGATTGCCATTTCATTTTTTTTATCAATATATTTTTCCAATGCAGACAATGAGAGATCAGATTCTGCTGCATCATCTATAACAGCCGAGAGTGAGGAAGAGGATGCAGATCATCATCTGCTGACTATACCAAACAGTGATGTTGCATTTCTGAAAGAAAAGCCGGTGAGGCTTACCAAAGAATTCCTATGATTTAACCTCGGACTGTAGTTGCTTCTTTTTTGGTTCTTTATTTTGTTCATTTAGCTTATGTTCCCAAATGCATCAGAGTTTACGTCGGCCATCTTCAAGGTACAGTGATGGTGCTGTTGACTTCATTTTTATCCTGAAATGTTCAACCACGCCCTATCTTTTTCCATTACTACCGCACAAAGGTTTAGATATGTTACGGTATGACCCTTAAAGACATGGGTGGTTACAAGATACAATTAGATTTGGACTGCCATGTATTTGCAATGTATCACTTGTTGGATGTTGTGCATCCTGGCCAATATCAGATTCTGTTCCATTAATTATGTTTCCTTCATCTCTTTGTGAGAAAGTTATTAAAATCTGGGTTTTTTGTTCATCCAATATATGATTTTTCTTTTTGATTTGAGTTTAGTCGAAGCTGAAAGTTTGAATTTTGTGTTATTGCTTGTCCAGAGTAGGGTGATGTTGTGAACACATGAAACAGCACTGCGTGCTTTAAAACCCTTTGTTTAAACAATTGACTGCAATGTTCCAAGCTGAAGTTAGATTGTTAGTACGTTGTTTTCACATTGCGGAAATCTTCATATTGAAAGCACTTTCATTATTATTATTATTATGCGGTTTCAAAGCAAGAACTGGATGCTCATTTTCTTTCCTTTTTATCGAAGTTTCACGACAGATTGGCTTTATCTTTATGATCTTAGATATAAATTTATGAAAACCAACAAATCAAGCCAAGTATGTTGGGTTCTTTCTTATTTTAATTTTATTCCAATTGGAGGCAAGGATTTGCTTTCTCTGTAGCAAAGTAAAAAGAAGAAAGCCAAAAAAAAACAAAAAAGAGTGATGGAGGAGATTCAACATTTCCTCCATGAACACCCATTGTCCCTAATCAGGAAAGGCAATGAACAAGTTTTTTGCAATGGATGCAAGGAACGTTTATCTGGCACCACCTTTGGCTGCAACAAATGCATGTTTTTCCTGCACAAATCTTGTTTCGAGCTTCAACCCACCGTTCGGAATTTCTTCCACCCGTGCCCGCTGGTCCTCAACATTTCATCCGTCGATGGCTACTATTGTTACGGCTGTTTCAATCGGGGTGGCGGCTTCCGCTACATTTGTCAGTACAAGTGTGCCTTCCAAATGCATGTTGATTGCGCCCTCAATCCTCCCATTGCTAAGGATGACCAAACCCTTCTTCATGTCACTCATCGGCATCCGTTGAAAACCGTTGATCTAAATAAGTCGGACAGAGTCGGCTGCACCATATGTGAAAAGCTCTGCTTTGATTCGGTCTATGGCTGTGAAATATGCGGCTTTTTCATTCACAACACTTGCATGGCGACCATTCCGCGACAGGTCAATCACTTGTTCCACCCATGCCCTCTTATTTTGTCCACGTATCCGCACATGTACGCATGTGCTGGTTGCGATGATCATAAGCCTCGCTCGAGCTTGACCTTCAGCTGCGAAAAGTGTCATTTCAGATTAGATGCCAAATGCGCCTTGCTTCCGACTCTGGAGTCTCCAGGTGCCTGTCTGATTCAACATTTCACCCATCGGCATCCATTAAAACTTGTTGATAGCTACAATGAAGATGTTAAAACTAGTTGCTGCTGTGACGTGTGTGGGGAACTTCGCTCTGGTTCTGCTTATATTTGCAAGAAATGTAACTTTTACGGCCATAAATCATGCATAACTGAAGCTCCACGACAGATTAACCACTCGTTTCATCCATGTCCCCTCACCGTAGTCACCACCGCGCACTACCGGTGTCGTGGCTGCGATGAAGAATGCTTAGGCTTCTCTTTCTGTTGTGGAAAGTGCAATTTCTATTTGGATGGCAAGTGCGCCTTCCTTCCTACAGCGAACTCCGAACATGCCAAGGAAATTCAACATTTCACCCACCAGCATCCATTAAAGTTGCTTCAAGAACCCAAGGATCGCAGTTACATCCAAGTTCGATGCAAAGCATGTGGAGAAAACTGGCCCAGCAGAGCTCCGAGACCAATTTATGGTTGCACCAGATGCACCTTCTCTTTACATAGATCATGTGCCATTGAATTAGCACCACAACCACGAGAGATTCGACATTTCTCCCACACCAAGCACCCTCTTACCCTCTCATTCCTCCCACACAAGGATGCCAGCCCCTGTGGTGCATGCTGCAAGAAGTTTCACAATTTTCTTCTAGCCTATCGGTGCTCGAACTGCGATTTCAACCTTCATATCGACTGCGTTAGGCACTTGCCTTTCGTTAAGTACAGCGCTCATCGCCACCTTCTCACTCTCTTCGACAATGCCAACCATCTTGTTTGTCACATTTGTAAGGACAATGTCGGTAACTTTGTCCTTCGATGTGTGTTGTGTAACTTTAACATGCATCTTCAATGCCATCCTTCAACACCAAAAACTATAGATCATCAATGCCATGTTCATCCTTTAAGTCTTACCAAATCTCCTTTCCAGTTTGAATTGAACTCAGCTGAAGATGCTTACAATTCAGATGATGAATTTTACTGTGACGTTTGTGAAGGAAAGAGATATAAACGAGATTGGGTTTATTACTGTGAAGAATGCAAATTTATTGCTGAAATCAGATGTGTTATGGATAAGGTAAGTAATAATTTACAAAGTTCAGCATATTCTAAAAAAGAAATTGTCTTTATCATTTATTGGGTATTTGCTAAACAGGTGCTGCCGTCATTAAAAGCTGATCATGGGGATCAAAAAACCCTACATGGTGAAGAAATTCATGTTGAAGAAGAGAATATTTCTGCAATAGACTTAACACTTTCAAAGATAGATGAAGAGATTGAAAAGCTTAGATTGCAGCGAGAGCCTTTAGAATCAGAAAGTAAGCAACTAGAAGAACAGCAGAAAGCGGTAACAAGAAAATTAGAAGATTTAAAAGCAAAAATAGTGTCAATAACCGATCAGTTAGAAGCACTTCAAGTTGAACGGTACATGCACCAACACAAGTATTTAAACTGATGCAGGTTCAGCTAATTAATGCCAGAAGCAACACATGTTCATGTGCGAAGATGGTTTTTGATTTAGGAATCTAAGCATTTTGATTCGTTTGGTATCAATATTGTTTTTATAACTTGGGGTCACAAAGTAAGTAATAATGAAGTTGGTTCGTTCCCTTTTCTCGTTCAAAATGCCATTCCTTCCACTCTTGTCATACAATACAGACATCAATAATATATATATATATATATATATATATAAATTGTTGGTGAATTTGATTTAGACCGGTCCACGGCCTGTCTATTTGTTTGGTCTGCAATTTCAACTCGTGCAAGTTAATTTATAAAATTTTAAAGAATTTGAAATAATCCAACTTGGATTATAATTTAATAATAAAAATAATATTTTTATTTAAATTTAACAATAAAAATAAAAAATAATATTTAAATAATAAAATAATTTTTAACCTAACTCGAAATTATAAAAAAACATTTTAAAAATTTTGAAACGTGACCCGACTTAACCCAACTATGAAAGATCTAATTTGATGGAACATATGAAAAAAGGCTAAATGAACAATAAGGTTGTTTCTATCCTTTGTTCGATGATTTCATTTGTGATTCAAACTCTTACGGCAAGCAAAGTCTGATGCTCCATTCTTCCTGCAAATAATTTGGGTATTTATTTAAATTATTTTATCAGCAAAATCACATCGTTTCGTCCGTTAAGTTTTTTTTTTTTTCTTTAAAGGAATAAATAACTTTTGTTTGTTACATATATGAATCTAGCTTAAGTTAACAGAGGTAAAAAGAATAAAATTTCACTGCACAGGATAGGTGTTAATGCGTGGAGTTTAAGCTCGAAATATTTTATTAGTTTTACCTAAATTTAAGCCGAATTAAATTTAAAAATTATTTTTATATTAATATTTTTTTATTTTAAATAAAAATTTATTAAATGAATAATAATTATAATTGAATCTATTTAAATCGCGAAAATTCCTACTCAGATGAAGCCCAATTCAAATAAATTGGCGTTTGGAGATAGGAATTCAATTAGCGCTACTCGTCCGCAGGGGAACCAAAAGTCCACAAGCCACGACAGCAATAGCAATCGATTGTTCATACTTCTGATTGGGTGAATTCAAGAAGCAACACTGGCACTGCACACCTCCGACAAATAAATGCGTCCCATCAGATTCAAGAGTCCGTGTTTTTCGCCTTATCTTCACCAATCACAAGCCTCCAAGCTCCCACCTTTCTTCTATCTTCCAACAAACAACCTTTTCGAAAATTCCAGGAACCAAAACCCAAATTATAAAAACAGAAGAAGAAAAATAAAAATATCTCAGAGAAGGAAAAAATTTTCATGGCTCTTCCCTCTAAATTCATTGCCTTTGTTTCCTTTTTAGTATTTACGATCACCCCATTTTGTCATTCGATTCCTTTCGTTGTTCTACATGGTAATTGTTTTCTTTCCCTTTTCCTATCATTCTGTTCCTCTTATCAAGCTTTTAAATTTTTCAGTTTTTTTCTTTTTTTCAGGGATTGGAGATCAATGTTCCAACAGTGGAGTCAAACAGTTCACTGAACTTCTCACCAACTTTTCTGGTTCTAAAGGATATTGCTTGTATGATTCTTCGGCTTTCTTTCTTTTCCTTCCCTTTCTTTTTTTTTTTTTTTTTCATACGGACTTGATTCTCCTTTTCAATCATGCAGAGAAGTTGGAGATGGGACATGGGATTCCTGGTTTATGCCTCTGGAAGAACAGGTAAAACTGGAAAAATTTACAACACGAAAAGATTCACTTAACTGTCATTTTGGATGAGACAACTGATTTCTTCAGTAACAAATTTTGTTGGTTGTTGACAGACAGCTGTGATTTGTAAGAAGGTGATAAATCTTTCTGTATAATTCTTGGATTTCATTGCTGGTCTGGATTTTGGAGTTTATCTTTACTTGGATAACTCCAATATCTTATCAACAGGTGAAGCAAATGAAAGAACTGAGTAAGGGTTACAACATAGTTGGTCTCTCCCAGGTAATTTTTATCTTAATATTATTGTGATTGCTCTCATGTATTAAGAATGATATAAGACCAAATGAGGTTATCATGAAGCTGAGGCAACTTTCTTATAGGGATTGTCATTCTCAAGCATTTACTTGGTTTAACAGGGTAACTTGATTGGCCGGGGTGTTGTAGAGTTTTGTGATGGTGCACCTCAGGTAAGAGCTAGCTTACCCTAAAACTTCTTGCTTTTATCTTTTTTCTCAAAAGATTATATCATATCGTTGGTTTATGGGAAATGGAAAGATTAACTTCTTTATCATGTATTTATTGTATCTTTATTTATAACCCCCCCTCCCCTCCCCCCGGTTCCCCAAATCATCATGATTTCAATGGTCAGCCTCATTTGGGTGATCTGAGAGCAGTTTTGCCCTTGTTTGTTAGCTAGCATATCATAATGTGCCCTTGACTTTTGGAACTATTTCCCTTTTTTTCTTGTATTAAATGCGGGGATTAATCTATAGTCAGGATTGGACTCTATGTTGAATATTCTAGGAATTCTTTTCTCATATGAACTGAATTTTCCGGACAAATTACTGCCTCTGAATGATGAAACAGGTGAAGAATTTTATCTCTTTAGGAGGGCCTCACGCTGGTACTGCTTCTGTTCCTCTTTGCGGTGTAAGTTTTCCGCTACTCTTTGAAATAGTTAAGATTTAGAGATAAAATAAAATAAGATTTGGCGTGTATAAAGGCTGTTTGTAAGATCTTTATATGATTATAAGATGGCATCACTCTTGCTGTGAGAAACTCTCCACTATTTCATCTGCCAATTCTTTGAAATTGAGTGTATCTTATGGAACTCCAGTTTAGGATGGCCAAACCATTGATTTTATTGTTGCATTCGGATTTAGACTTTGCACATAACAGTTACAAGAATGAGGTGCTGGTTATCAAGATTCATTATTAAAATCAAGGGATACAAAGGATCTTGCATCGTAACAGGTTCAAACTAGAAGAGCTGAGTATATTGAACTATGCCCAAAAGAACCGTGTTTTCAATACTTTGTAACTCTAGTTCGGGGGCTTTCCTCTGTTTTCTATGCATTAGGAAACCATCTTGATGTCATGAAAAGTATTTCTCAACATGAATTTGTCTTGAACTAAAAGTATTATAGAATAATTTTACTGGTAGGATTGATTAAATGACATGGTAGATAACTGTTTCTAGTTTCTTTGGAATTCCTTTAATCATATCACGAGATGTTGTGTATGTTGTTGAAGTGATTCTTGTGCTGTTGCAGTCTGGTATACTGTGCCTGATTGCGGACAAGCTAATCAAGTCTGAGATATACACCGACTATATCCAAGTATACATCTTCTCCCCAAAGCTTGTTAACTCATACACTAATCTTTCTTCATGATTTTGAGGAGCTATGCAACGTACCAATGGTAGTTGGATACAATTCTTACTGTCACTAATTCCAGGTATGTGATTGGAATTTTGCAGGCTCATTTGGCACCAAGTGGTTATCTAAAATTACCAAACGTGAGTAGCACAATGTTTGAGGGCTTTTAACTGCATGATCTCTTATTATGAACTGGTTGAAGTGGTTTTACAGCTATGACTCTTCAAGTTGTATAGGAGTCCTGATACTAAACGGTCCAAAGATCTCTTATATGTTTAATTATTGCGTTTACATATTGTTTCAAGTGATGAAAATTTATACAATCATGTCTAAGTTTCAAATCATCTTTTGATTTCCAGGATATACTTCATTATTTGGAAAAATGTAGATTTCTTCCAAAGCTTAACAATGAACTCCCTGATGGAAGGAATTCCACCTATAAGGAGAGGTTCACTCGCTTGCAAAACTTGGTACTTATCATGGTAAGCTTGAAAGAACGCCTTTTAGCTTTTCAAACCTAGACTTGATCCACTAGCTTTTTTTTTTTCCCTTATAATTCTCTGAACATAAAGCAAATTTATATGCTTAATCTTGCTCATCTTCTATTCAAACAGTTTGAACATGACACTGTTTTGATACCAAAGGAAACCTCTTGGTTCGGATATTACCCGGACGGGGCCTTCAAGCCCATCATTCATCCTCAAGAGGTACAATTTTTTTTCCTGCAAAACTTCCATTTTTTTTTTTAACTTATGATTGAAATTTATCTATTCTTTGTTCTTATATATGGAAATAGCTCCCCTCTGAAAGTTTATCTTGCTATATAAATTACTATTGAAAATTATCTATAAATTAGCTCTTATAGTATTATCCTGCATATCTTTTCTGATTCACAACTCAGATGATCATGACGATAATTGAACTAATAAAGCTTAAATTCTTAAAGGATCAAGATAACTTCTTCTTGTTCTCAAGGTGGAAACAGCCAATGAATGTGACCTCTTGCATTGAGTTTTGACAACTTTTAGATTGCTGGCAATCAAACATCTTTGTTATCTAATTTCTCAAATATAATATACAGCAATATAAATTCTGATTCTAACATGGAGAAAGTCAGAGTACCTGATACTAAATTATATGTTGTTGATGGATGAATTCAATCATGATTCAATACGCATCAAGACTAGCAACAAATTGTGTCAAGATCGACGTTTTAGATTCTGCTCAAGCATTTTCTAGTTTAATTGTGAACTTATTCTGCTTTTTACATGACTACATGTCAAAAAATATTATCATTATCCATGCAGACAAAGCTTTACACCGAGGACTGGATTGGTTTAAAAACCTTAGATGATGCCGGAAGGGTCCACTACATTAATGTCTCAGGAGGACACCTTGGAATCTCCAGAGAAGACATGAAAAAGCATGTTGTACCTTTCTTGAAGGATCAATCGTCAATGGTGGATGGCAGTCAAAGTCGTTATGCTGAAGCCGATGGATCTCATCACAGGGTCAAGCTAAGCCGCAAGACAAAACAAGTGGTGCCTTGGTTGCAGGACGAAGAATCATCTGAACCCGTACTTGATGGATCATCATCCTACCACTGGCCCCTCTCAGTCCAAGGCCTTATTGAGGAAGTACTTGGACTTGAAGAAGATTAGCCATATCTTTATTTTTGAGTTCCAGATTAATATTTGAATTGAATTATAAATTCAGTGGAGATCATCAGAAAGATCGTCTACACGTTGAATTAAGCCTCGTAGCGTTACCGGCTTACCCTTAGCACCTACCACTGTAATAACTTCCAGAAAAATTCTGCCAACCTTCTATCAACGCAAAAGTTGGGCATATATCATTCTGAACCTGAATTATTAGCATCATTTGATGAAAATAATGTTATATATAAACCATATGGTGTCTCCAAACACAATCTCTCTCAATACATACTGTTTCCAACAACGTGCCCACGAGCAGAAAATTACAGATTAATATCTGCAGAATAGAAAGAGAGATGAATAGTGAATATTTCATCCATGAGCATACTTTGTTGTTCATCTAGGAGGATAATGCACAAGTTATCTTTGTAACAAAACTACAATGTGGGCCGACTGCCATAATTGCAGCTACTGTGATTTTCCATTTTAATTTTTTTCTCATATGTGAAAAGCTCTCTACAGAAATTCAAGACAACATTAGACATTTTAATATTAACCAAATACTTTTTCATAAGCTTCAATAACATCCAAAATAAGGAGATGGGTTTTTGCTTAATTTTCAAAAATTCTCAAGCTTTGCTGAACATGTAAGAACTAAGCCTGTAATTTGATTGAGAACCTGCTCATATAATTAAAAAAATCCCCAGACCCCATTTAAGATTTTATCAAATCAGAATCTTTCTAACATTTCAAAGACAAAATTAGAGTTCAGTATGGCATTGACTAAAGCTAGGGTTTTCTCTACGTTGCTCTTTTACTATTATTATGTAAATGGTGCGTAATATATCTGCAGAAGAGGCTGTGCTGAATTGAAAAGTGATACTTTGATTGGTTTTGGGTGAACTGAAAACCTTTTTTTTTTTTTTTCCCCTCTTTTTTGTGACCAAAAAGGCAGAGGGAATCAGATCCATTGTTTACAAATCTTTCCAAAGTATTTCACTTTCGGCTACAAATTCTATTAAAAGACTGATACCTTATCTCCCATTTTCAGATAATGAGGATTTTATCATCTCTTTAATTAAATCTTGCTTAAAGTTGCCTCTGTTATTATTAAACTTACATAGTGATTGGGCAGCGCTTTTCACTCTCTTTTCACATGGGCTGCTGGGTATCCGTATCCTTCGAAGTATGTAAAAAGTGTGGTGCATGCCTCAACCAAAGCCATGGATTTTGCTTCAAAAGGCTAAAATTGTTCCAAGATAATCTTCGTTCTTACAAGTTATCAGTTGTAGAATTTTGTTCATGATTGTTACAGCATTTGGATGAGATTGAGGTTGAATTTAAACGGCCATCAAAATTCCTTTTAAACTTCTTTTTTTGCTAGATTATACCTTGTTTTGAGTTGATGAACTGAAGATGCCTTCAAATCTAAGAAGAAAATAAATAATATTATCAATATAGGGGAAGCAGAATATTCCTAGAAACATGTCTACATTGCCACCATTAAGGCATTAACATCTCCAGAAAACAAAAGCCAGCTAATTTGACAAAAAAAAACTGATCAATTCCACTTAATTATATGACTCAGCTTCTTGATCTATTCGACCAAAAAACTATTGACATGATCATTCTTACAAGAGAAAAACTCCTTATTTTTTTTTAAATATTTGTATTTTTGAACCAAGTTACTAGCTTCACAAAAATAATAAATTGTTGCTGAGATTAGAGTTGTTCTGTCATTTGGACAGAATCGTTGGTCAATCCCTCTCTGAGATCTTTCTTGTCCCGATTTCCAAGATATACAAAATAAAATAGAAAACCCCCACGGGAATTTCCTTGATTTTTTCTCAGATTTGTACTATATATATAAATATATATAAATATAGATTTTTTTATAAAAATAATATAAATTTTTTTTATTTACCTAAATAGGTTGAAATAAGATTATTTATCGAAATAGGCTAATTTTTTAATTCAATTGAGAAATCGTCATTTGACGATTTCTCAATTTAGTTGAAAAATCGTCAAATTAGATGGCGATTTTTCAACTAATTGTAAAATTTCACAAAAATTTCGTAAAATCTGATCGTCGGAGCCGATAACAATTGTGAAATCGCCATATCACATGGCGATTTCCCACCATATATAATTTTTTTTAATTATTTTGTTTTTTTTGGCTTTTCGAAAATCGCCGATTCATATGGCGATTTCATATTTATATCTCACAGCTTAAATTTTATTTGTATTTGAAAATATGTAATTATTTTTA
>JBBYHO010000005.1:16614261-16631453 GCA_038382025.1 Adansonia gregorii
TGTGATAAACTGCTAAAGCAAATCATGTTCTTAAAATCGGTTTACGGTGTTAAAACCTCGAGTTGGAATGCACGTGTTTAGACTTTAGATGTACGGCTTATTTAAATTGACAGAACTATCCTTTATCAACAATTTTTTAATAAGCATTCATGTGGGGCATTAAGGGTACCACATGGAATTTCAAAAGAATCTAAATACTTTCGGAGGATTTTTATGTGGAAGGCATGTTTTGGTCGGTGGACTTGCAATGCAATTGGGAATGACAAAAGAATGTGATATCACATGATAATTTAATCATTCATAAAATAATTAATAAATTACATGTAGATTAGTTATTATTGAATTTTGTTAATAATTGTTTTTAAAAAATGTATTATTAAGGTTAATTAAATTAATTTTTATAATAATTTGATATTAAATATATTAATTAATAATTAATTTGATAAATTTCACGACATTAAAAATATTAACTTATCTAACATTGTAACTTTAAATAGCGCACTTTAGGACATCTTTAGCAAAACCCATTATTATTAGCTTAACAGCTTAAATCCAGTTGAACTTTGATATATATATATATATATATATTCCACAAACCCATGCAAAAACCCTCCCTTACAAAATAATATTAATCATGATTTGGAGCGACAAATATATTTGCTTTGTTGTAAACAATACTTTTGCTTCTTGCTTTTTGCAATCTTTCCAAGTGAGAATGTTTCCCCATGGGATTGGAATAAAATAAGAAGCTCAATTCAGTGAAGAACATGGTCTCCTTGTAGTTGTTAATATTTGAACAGATACTGTGTTATGCTGGCATGAAGCTTTTTTTGTTCAATATCACATTTGAATTCAAGCTTTTGTTCTTTTATTTTAAATTGATTAATAGTTTATAGTTTAGGGTACCCAAAATTGCAAGACTTATACATATATATATATATATATATATATTCTTTTCAATGCTGCCTTTTGTTGACATAAAGAGATGAAATTCTTCTGAAATATTTCACGCAAAGAAATTTAATGCATTGAGACCTTTTATTTAGAGAGAAAAAAAAACGTCAGGGAAATGACAGATGCACGTGCATGGAAATACATTAACCTTACGAAAGAGTAGTTTGAAGTAAAACCCAGCACTGCGCATTCACGTGTTGCTGGCTGGTATATATATATATAGCTATGCGTATACAAAATTGATGCAAATTTTAGCCCAGAAAAGTGCTGGCTTCAATGTCTCCGAGTATTTTCTTTTACTCTTCATCTAATACATATTTATGCTGAAATTTAGAAATAGGGAAAAAAAGTTGTAGTTTTGTAAATGTCAGCTTTGAACTTCAAACTTGCTAAATATTATAATTTACAAATGATTATATGAATTAATTGAATTAAGATTCGAATTCTTTATTTAATACATTCAAGATCAGTAGAAATCTACTTTTCAAGATTAAAACCTGCCTCATTTGTGCAGTTCACTTATATGGAACCAGACTATCAATTTTTTCCCCTGATCATACTTTATCATTGAAAGAAATCCACGAGGTTGTCCTAGCCGCAGTGCTCCAACAAAGCATTGTTGGGTTATTAGATTTTCTTGTTCTTACTGCATTTTCTTTCAGTTAGCAAACTAAGCCCAACGTGGTGATTTCCCAGCTACACATTAATGACAATGGAGTGACAACGTTCCAAGGTAAAGCCCAGATGCCGCCCAAACTTTAAAATTTCATTAATGGCCGAGCCCATGACCCTCGCTTCCAATTTAGCCCAATAATATGAATCCAGGGGGAGGACATAAAGAAGATGTAAAGTGTAAACTATAATGAGTTTCAGTTGCTATTCTAGCTTTTACCATTTCCAACAATCCAAAAGCTTTTTTGATGACAAATCCACTTATTACAGTTTTGACTTCTGTATTTGTTTACTTAAGAGTTGTTATTAATTAAAGAATATTAATTGCTGAAAGTGAAATTTACCAACTAAATTTCGTCATATTTGCTTAGCACATATTTTTTCCTGGTATAGAGTAGCTGAGCATCAGTTTTGATAAGTTACGAGGGAAAAGCACAACATATTATAGAAGGAAGTCTCATGCATTGGATGATTATAATAAACAAACCAAGCTAAAGCTTTAAGGAATGATATCATTTTGGTTTAACTAATTAATCTGAATTCAAATTCTAATTTTGCTAATGACCACCTTAAGACACTTTTCATTAAATTCATTAAATTAACTATTCACTAGTGCATTTAATACAAAATGTTATTGTAAATAGTAATTTAACTAACTTTTAGTAACATGCAGAGGGAATTAAGAAACTGAGTTTTCAGACCGAGCTCAATCTTACAAGTTGAGAGAAGAGCCCAAGTTTGGTTGTTTATTAATTGTTGTCTTCACAAGGACACAGGACATTCGAATTTCAAACCACGTTTATCATATGTTTGAAAAGGCAGTATCTTTTTACAAGAGAGTTTCATTTTTAAGACCTTGAAAGTCATATATTTGTCAGCTCATAAAACATTTTGTGGTAATAATAATGGCATGAGCTAATGGGCACGTCCATTGTGGCCAATATTATAGGACTAAAAAAATTTTCGGACAAGAAACTGTCGTGCATTCTTCATGGGCGCCTGTGGTTTTAGAAAGGGGAAAAGTGAAAATCAAAGATTTAGGTTTAAAGTCATCATTTCATGTACAAATAAGCACGAAAAGTTTTCAACTTTACTATCATATGAAGCAATGTTGGATTATTAGAAACCTGTAAATCTAAAATTGAAGAGCTAAACAGAAAATGGTCCCCCATGCTTTTCTTTGCTAGGCCTTGGCCCAATTCAACCAAGTTGCCCCCAATAGACACCATGGCTTTTTATTGGGTTTGAGCGATTGACCATTCACAAGCAATATTAATTAATTAATTAATTAATGAATCAGAAAACGAAACTATTGAGTAGGAGATGAAAGTAAAGATGAAGCCAACAAAATCGGAGTTGATTGCCGGGGGGGGGGGGGACCTTAAGTATTGAAAACCATGTTAATCATTCTCGTTAACTAAGGGGACATTTATAAAAAGAATAAAAATTCAACGAATGTGTTACTGTTTCTAAATTGCATAAAAACAATATATTAAATATATATTTTTTAAAAATGATATCTAACTTACACCTATAAGCACACTTTAACTAAATCGAATACAGATAAGAACAGATTGAAAATAAGTCATTGGCAAAAATTGATGTCACCACTCAGTTTTGGAGAACAACGATATTATTTTGACACCATATCACTCTTATCATCAATGGCCAACCTTAACTTTCTTAATCTAAATTTTCTGCTCATCCTCTTTCCAATATACCTTACAATTCATATATTTTATCGTTTTATTGTCATATTTAAAATTTTTTATATTTATATCAATTTTAATATGTCTATAATTCAAATTGTATATATTTTAAAAATATATTCGTATTGTGTAATATTTTTTTAATTTTATACGTGTCATATTCGTATAATCGTATAAAATATTATCGGATCTACTTTTGAAAAAAAAGTTGAAATAGAGTTTTCTTTGCCAGAAAATAAAATGAGAAAAAATATAAATACAGAATTATATTGCTTTCGCTATAAAAGTTTCACTGAACAATTCAGAGACAAATCGTACAAAAAGAAACCAAAAGATGGAAAACAAATATATTAAAATCTTAACAAGGGGAGGGTGGTAAATGATAACGGATAAAAAAAAAAAAATCTCATTTCCTCTCGTATTTGGCACTCGCTACTCCATATTTCAGCAAACAGTTAGTTCTGAAAACTGCATATTCAAGTGAAAAATGAGCCCTTCTGAAGTAAAATCAGCATACAAGGGTTCACGAGATTTTCCCATGTTTACAAAAAGATAGTACTCCGGAAGATGAAGGAGAATAAAGATCCTACATATGTATTCCTTGAAAATGCAGTTTTCAAGAATTACGAAAGCCTACACTGCAACTCTTATAACTTTCGAGGCAGACAATCGAGAATTTGACACGATATCAAAACGCCTGTCGGCAGTAAAACCGAAGTCGCCATTATCCTAAATAAGAAGCATAAGCTGACAAAGTCTTCAAACTCAGGTTATCCAAGTTGCTAAGTCGGATAAAGTATTACCCTTGTGAACTGCCTTGAAATTTTGTAAAATCAAAATGCATAAAGACAGCAAAAATAAAAGTTCACTATGCTAAGATCTCTCAGATTCTGTAACACACAATTTAGTGAATTCGGCTACGGATATATTATATAAAATATGGGGGTGATGAAAGCATGAGTAAAAGAAATGCAATTAAACCTTATCGGAAGCTCCTCTTGATTGAAGCTCATATAAATAGAGAAAGAACTCTTTCAGGTTAGAGGATTGCAAATTTAACTACACCGGCTTCAAACTCTGCCCCCCACCGATGTAGGGAAGCCTGTCAAAACATTATAAGCAATCAAACGGATTAGAAAAATTTACAAAAATAAAAAATAACAAAATATCCCAGAATCGGAATACCCCGATTCAGCATACTGAAATGAAAAGCCCTATAAGAGATTCTCTCTATTTCATCCATATCTTTGTTCATATTTTAAGTCTTTTATCAGTCTACCACCAATTTATAAACCCACTAAAACTCTATCCCTATTCTAATCTTCGGCACCAACACGAAATAAAAACATTAATAAGAAATTAAATATAATTTCTCACACTTTTCCCTTTTCTTTACAAACATCATGTTTTCATTATACCTCAACAATTTGAGGTCTCAATGTGCCATACCCTACAAAGCTCCCATGTTTCCGAATTCCAGAACACCATTACCATCTCCTGCAAACATGTTCACCAAACTATTTCAGTTGCAGATATAAGAAACTAGCCGAAAAACTACCTAACAAATAAGTAAAAACAACATGAGAAGTTTAAAACATACTAAAGTTAGGAAATTGAGAGGCAACCTTTGTATCTGCTAATCTGTTAGGCATCTAAAAGCATATCTATTTCTGCAGATAAACAAAAAAGTTGAACAAATTTCAGCTATCAGCTAATGAAATTTTAACTCAATAAGGTTAGATAAAGCAAAAAGAACCTTAATAGGAGCATCAGCAACACGGTAAGCATCAGCCGTTGTACCAACCAACCATAAACCAGGAAAGACATTCTAAACCCCCCAACAAAAAAAAAAAAACAAAAAAGTTAGCCATTCACCATAAAATCAGAAACATAAATCAAAACGCAGAAAGATTTGCTCTTACATCAAGCTGTTTCTGGATATTCTTGGGTCTTTTCTTGGGCCTTCTGGCGGGCCTTGATCCCGTCATCACAAAGATGTCTTCTTCAATTTCTTCCTTTGATAAAGCTATCCAAAACTTCTTTTTTTCATTCTTTTCGACAACCCCTCCATTTTCAGTCAATCCCCTTAATCTCATCGACTTCGGCGCTGCCCTTTCACTCATCTTTTCCACCACCGTTGTTACTACCGCCATCGACGTCTCCACAACCACCTTCCTCGGCCTCAAATTCCACGGTCTCTGCACCGCCTCGTCCTCCGCTCCTTCTCCGTCGGCTTCATTTTTTTGCGGCTTTAACGACTCTTCTTGTTCACGTTGTTTTTCTTCTTCTTCGCGGTGGCTTTGTTGGATTGGTTTTGGTGGGGAAGGGAAGGCGAAGCGATGAATGCGGGTGGAGCGTGACCCAACACGTGTCGGACGGAGACAGTCATGGTCCGAGTCGGATTCAGGATAACGGTGGTGGTTGGCGCTGGCTTTAGAAGAACCACCACCTCCGTGGGTCCCCCATTTTAGAAACGGAAGGTTGAAGTTGTGTAAAGGTTGTGACTTTACTGGTGCAGCTTCCATCAAAACAATAAAATAAAAACCAACAAAAAGGAACAACTATATATTAACGACGGCGCTTCGTCGAGGCCAACAAACTGAGAAAGCGCGCGGTAGAGTGAGTAGCGGACCAGATGAAGAGCATCCGAAGAGGAAGAAATATCAAATACGTGTTTGCTGAAGAAAATTGCTATCGCATTGGTCACTTATACACAAAAGCGGGATCACCCATGGTTTTTTGTTATGACGATTTTGGCCTTCATGTTTTCTTTATTTACATTTATGTACTGCAAGGGAGCTGCCATGCTGGTGTTGTACCTTTAACGGTTTCGTAATGTTTGCCTTTCACGTGCTGGTGTACTTTGATGTTAAGCGTCCGATTTAAGGACCTTCCATCAGAGCTGTTGATCTGGGGAATTTTGTTTGGCCTTTTTTTCATTAGAAAGACCAAAAGTATGTTTTAAAGTGTTTTAAAAAGAAAAAATTATCTTATTAATAATTATTATAGTTTTCAATTTCAAGAACTATCTTTTAGTATTTTAAAAAATAATATATATTATAATTTTTTAATTTATTTCATAAAATTAAAAAAATTATTAATATATATTAAAAACAAGCTTTTTAAATAGTTAGCTTGCATGTAAATGCTCACTAACTTATTTTACTTCTGATTATATGCTTAAATATTTTTAAATAAATAAATTTAATAAAATACATATTGATTAAAAAAATAAATTTAATAAACTAATTATGAAAATAAAAAAATTCATTACATAAATAAAATAATAATAAATTTTTTGGGTTACGTGAGGAAGAGGACCAGGCCATTCTATTTCTTTGTGGGCTTGGTTCAATGATTGATATATAATGGAGCCAACAAAGTACTGAGCTTGGGCTACCCGGCCCATTCTATGCACACCTTTCATTTTCTTAGCGAAAACACCAAAGTGGCATTTTTAAATTTAAATACATCTATAATAATTCAATAACTATAAATAATTTTCTTTCCCTAAACGGTGTTTTTTTTTTTTCCCCTTTTAATTGCAGCACAATTAGCCCAAAGCCCTTGGACACACTCTCAAAGCTTTACTCACTCTTCATTTTTCCAGGCAAATCGTTTGCCAAAATTGAAAACGAATGGAGAAATCCGAAATCAACGGTCTGGTTTTCCATTCAACGTCCGCAAGTAACGCCCGCACCGTTAGATCACCAACTGCTCCTCCTCTTCAACCCAGCTTCAGTAGCCGAGCCGTTCAGGTTCCCTTCCCTAACTGTCAACTGCAAAAACCCTAGGGTCTTTACTTTTCTTACTGTTTTTCTTCTTTAAAATAAGAAGTTAATTTTTTTTGCTGCTTTTTTATTTCACTTTAATAAGGAAATTAACTTCACATTTGCTTGCATTGAATTAGCTTTTAGAAACCAATTTTTTTTTTTTTTTGGAAATACTAGGGTTTTAGGTTCAATTAAGTAGTTTTTTTTTTTTAATTAAGCTGCGGTGAATTTATAGCTTATTGTCTAATGATAGAATCAGTTATTATATAGCTTGATAGTACTGTTTAGCTGGGATTTATACTAGGGGAAATTTTATTAGGTTCTAATTTAAATTTCAGGAAGCTTTGGAGCACTTGGCATCTACTGACCTTAGAGAGTTACTCAATGAGGCGAAAATTGAGTACTGTCGAGCAGCTAGAGACTTAAGAAGCTGTGGACGTTATGTGCAGTATGCATTGAACTCATGTGGACATGCCTCTCTATGTGCGGAGTGTAGTCAACGGTGTGATCTTTGTCCAATTTGTAGAACCCCATTGACAAAAAGTGGCAACAATAGACTTCGCGTTCGCCTTTTTGATGAGTGTTTAAATGCTGGCCTTATTTCTAGAAGATGCGATGAGAGGTTTCGAGATAAACACGATAGAGATAATCAACTGATTGCTGATGTTCAACGTCTTTATTCTTTTTTTGATGTAGCCTTGGAGAATAACTTAGATTCTTTGGTTTGTCATTGTATCCTTTTGTTATTATTTTGTTCGAGGTTTTCCTTGCTGGGCATACTGATTTTTTTTTTTTGCCACTTGAGGCACACTGATTTGTTTATATTTTTATAACATGTCCTGAATACAGCAGCCATGGTTGTTTGTTAGAAATTCATGTTTCCTTTAACAGAAACAACAGATGTTACAGATATATGTATGGATGAAGCTGCTGTTTCCAGTGATGCTGTCACTGCTTTGTTGCTGGACGAGAAGGTTGTCAAGGATTGGGTCAAGCGGACATTTAAAAACGTGGCAACAGAACTTCAACATATTTGTATCCTTGAATATCTGTGAAATGCTTTGAGAACTATGCTATTTTGGTATTTTGTCTATACAATATGTTTGGGTGTTCCCTAACTGTTTATATCAGATTATCTTGAAATAGAAGAGATGAAAAATAGGTTAGGTTCGCTTCTAAAATTTTCTGTACATCTGGCCAGCTTATCCAGTGTAATTGGAGTTTTGGAGTCATCTTTCAAGGGTCGCTTTTCCACACAGCTCCATGACTTGCACTACCTTCAAGAGAGTATATTGAAGACCAAACAGGTTTGATTCAGTTAAGCGAATGTTGTACCTTATTGTAGCATATTTTAAGAGCAATTTGTTCATAGCAATGTCTCGGAGCCTGCAATCGTTGAAACCAACTAAATGAAGAGTAATAGCAGATGGAGTTTGGAATTTACGAGAAATTAATCTCTGTCATTTAATCATTGCACTTATCTGAACTTCTTGTGCTAATGTTGCTATGTTCACCTTTTTGTCTTTTAATACTTAATATTACTGTGTCATTAATTTCATTAAAATACTCATTTTAGCATTTCAGTGGGAAAATTAAGAAAATATGCACTCTCTAAATCATGCTATAATCAATATTCTCCACAACCTTTGTTTTAAATTTTCAGCATCTTGAAATGACAATATGGTGTATAAGGCACCAATTCTTGGAACATGTGAGGTCTCGCCATGCTGATTTTACATCCTGGCGTAATCTTGTCCGTGAAAGGAAATCAGCTGCAATTGCTCGTGCATGGCCGCCGCCTGATGTGTTAGATCACTCAGCCGACTCCATTGGACAGGGTGCTTCTCTTTTCATTGAAGATGCACTAGCAAGTCTTGACATAGATCAGGCATCTGATGAGGAGACAGGAGAAGAGTCAGATTTTGCATTTTTGCAGAAAAATGGACCCTTGTCCTTTTTCAAGTCTAAAATAGAGGGAATTGCAGGATGTTATCCATTTGAAAATCTTCGAGCTGCTGTGGACATCCTATTTCTACGTGGTAGTTCTGATTTGGTGGTTGCAAAGCAAGCAATTGTATCCTTCCCTTTTTGATGTGATTATCATTTAGGGTTCTTCTGTTGATTGGACATGTTTTTATTTTGGGCAAATTCCTTTAAAATTTTCTTAACTGACATGCAGTTTGTGTATTACCTGTTTGATCGACATTGGAGTAGGCCTGAGGAAGAATGGAGACATATTGTGGATGACTTTGCGGCCTCCTTTGGTATAAGCAGGCATTCACTACTTGAATCATTCACTTTCTGTCTTCTGGATGACCACTCAGATCAAGCGTTAGTGGTAATTTCTGTATCTATTCCCATAAAAGCTTGTCTGAGTCTAAATGCCCATTTTTGCTTGATGTGTCAAGGCCCCATGCAGATTTCAGATTAATTGTATAAACTTCTCCTGTGCTGTTTGCTCCATAACTTCTCTTCCACTTACTACCTCATTAAATGGAGTGGTCTGATGGTTTGAATTGCCATTAAATTATACTATGGTATATAGATCTCATTAAATGGAGTAGTCTGATGGTTTGAATTGCCATTAAATTATACTATGGTATGTAGATTGGTATGAGCATCCATTTTGCTTAAAATATACTGCTAAATGAATTTCTATTCTAACATGCATGCCTAAGCGTTGATGTATATCATACCTGTACTGATAAGACTTGAATATTGCAAAATGTTGTTACTTGTTACTGTGCAGTGGATTTTATCGTTGCTCGTTAAAGCCCAAACTTATTGGTATTATCCTTAATGTTTGACCACTTATTCTGTCCATGTTAGGTTCTTTCATTTTCATCCATAATAAAATGGTCATTTCCCTTTTGAATTGTGAGTTCTAACTTCTAATAGACTAATATCGTAATGAATTAATGTAGTTCCTATAACTCCTCTCTGCCAAATCCAAAAGAAATTTTGGAGTTTAAAGAACCAAATTAATTATTTAACCATATTACTGTTGTACATTTCTTGTGCTGAAGGGTTGTGCTTGTTTAATTTTAGGGATGACAATAAAGAACTGTTTTCTGTCTTTCCAGGTATGCTTCCTTACTCTTAATATAATTCCATGTGCTGATTATTTTTCACTAAATCATGTTTCTTAGGAATCTCATCAACTTCTTCCTGAGATCTCTGGCCCCGCAACTCATCCTAAGATTGCACAAGTTCTGTTAGAAAGGCAGAATCCTAATGCAGCTCAAATGGTGTTACGCTGGTCTGGTCGTGATTTTGGATTGCAGGTTGTTTCGCTTAGTGAGGCTGTCACTACTGTTCGGGTGAAAGTGGAGTGTGGGCTTTTGACTGAAGCATTTACATATCAGCGAATGCTTTGTACCAAAGTCCGTGAAAAGAAGTTCAGGTGTGGACCTAGTGGGGATGCATTTGATGACTTGAAAGGTCAATGCAGGCCCTGGCCGGACTGGATTGCAGTGTTGGTCACTGAGTTTTGTTTATGTATTCTGAGGAATTTGGTAGATCGAATAATAGAGTTACCATGGAATGTTGAAGAGGAGAAATATGTCCACAAGTGCCTGTTAGATTGTGCAACTCATGACCCTTCAACTACTATTGGAAGTCTCCTTGTCGCATTCTATCTTCAGGTAAATTTACAGAGTTATGGAAGATCAAGGAAGGGATATAATCTTGAGTCTTATGTCATTTTAACTTAATATCCGGGTAATACCACATTGAATGGAGGAACATTTTATGTTTGGGCTCATGGTTGCTGTATATTTTTGGCTTCTTGGCCTATATTTAGGCATTATATTGTTATTGTGATTAAAACTTTTAACTGAGAGATGCTCTATAATTCTCATTTTTGGCTGATCCAATGGATTCTAACATCACTTTAGGAGTCTTGTTTTCTAGGTTAAATAGATGATTATTACCACCACGTATTAGCATATTACCAGCGCTTATGTTCTCACTTTCTGTTACTAATCCAGCGCTATCGATATGTTGAGGCATATCAAGTCAATCTTAAACTTTGGAGCTTGGAGCAAGATTTCATTTCAGCTCATTCTGTCGATGAAGAATTTGTAGAAGCTCTATCAAGAATGGAATCCCGTCGTCAGAGGAGAAAAAAATTGGTTGTAAGTGGTTTAAACTTCGAGGGTATTCTTGTTGCTGCTATAAAAGAAATTCAGTACTATCATTTTATCATCTGTTTTCTATGCTTGGTGAAGTTTTTGAAGGTCAATGGTAGCGACTAGCATTGATAACGTATTTACTGACTTGGTTACCCTATCTTCAATAGGATAAAGGTATAGAATTGCTGCCAGAAGTCTTCCAGCAACAAGTAAAGACTGGAACAGTGCCTGACATAGTAGATGCTTCTGGTCAAGAGGATGAAACACTGGCAATATCTGGTCTCCCTGAGTTGCAAGAACCAAAATCAGCTAGTTTGTTGGTTCCCTCCATTTCTGATTCTGCTGTTCTACGACCAGACCATACGGCTACTCCTTTGAGACCACCGGTTATTGAAATTCCTAGAATATTGCGTGGCTATGTCAACAATTCTCGTGTTGAAGCTGGTAGCCACGGATCTACATCAATTTTCCAGGGGAGGTTATTTGCAGAGGCAAAGAGACCATCAACTGCTGAAGTTGGAAAAAATTTCAAATTGGAGAACATCTCAGGTCCTGGAATTCATCGTGTAAGTCCCACATATGCTACACCATTAAAAGATATCAGTCCAGGTTCATCAAGGGAGCTTCCAAACAGACACCTACTAGAAAAACAATCTGATAAAATCATTTCAGAGGGCGAACAATATGGGTTTGTTAACCAAGTCCGCATTGCAAGCCCTCCTTATTCCGGAAGGGTGACAGCTAATCCTGCTTTTACACCAAGCAGTAACCGTGGTTTGTTTAAAGGTTCTGCAAATACCTTCCGTTCAATTGTTTCTGGTAAGAGGGTTCAATCAGATAGAGATGATGGGCATTGGAATGTGCCTCCTACTGAAGACTTAATGCATGTCTCTTGGAGGTAAAGATTTTGATTTCCTTTCTTATTCTTTCTTTCTCTTGCATTCTCTTATGCTGTTCTCTAAATGGTTCTCGATGTCCTTTGAACCACAGATAGGGGAAATTTTTCCTATGGGGGAAATTTTTCCTATATCATCTTGTCACTTTGTTTCCTATTTTTGGATATTTGCAGCCATAGAGAGAGGTCTTTTGAGGACAGAAATGCATATGGGGGGCTGAGATGGAGATCTGATGAAACGAGTGATGATGAAGAGCAGAGTCCAGACAGAACCATGCAAGTTGGTGCAACCCCCACGAGGGGACATAGAAGGAGATTTGCCAGACGATGAAAGACCCCATTGCCCATGTATTTGATGGTTGCGTAATGCCCTTCCCATAACGACTCCACAAGAATGAGCCTGAAGCAACTCGACCCTCTAATTTCGGGTGAGATTAGCATTGGATCGCTCGTGTTGCACAGTTTTTATTTGGGAAAAAGGTACGGCTCTTTCTTATACTTGCTTAGAATTTGCAAACATCGCAGATTCCGAGGATCGGATTAATGAGCCATGGTTGTCTTCCTGATATCAAGTTTGATGAAACAAAGGTTTGATATTTAAAGAGATCAATTTCATCGAGGATCACCCATAATTTTGGTTCTCCTTCAAGACTCTTCTCTTTCCTTTCCATATCAAAAGGTTTCTATCTAAAGTCAATGCTGAAAGAAACTTTTGGGTAAATTGTTAGTTGCAATTAGGCCAATGAAAATTGTTTCTTATTTGATTTTCCTAACGAGTTTAAGGTTGTTATATTGCAATTGGATTGAACAGGTTGTGTCAGCCAATTACATCCACGAGTCAAAGATTATTTTTAACTATAGTTTGATGTAGAAATTGGAGAAGAGAAAGAAATTTCCCTTGATCATTATCATTGACCTTGAATGTTAAAAACTTTGGATTTTGTTTGCGTTATAGAACTATTGGGGGCTGCTATTTCTAGATGTTGACCTAAACCTAAATAGACTGATGAAACCGTTGATTTTAGCAAAGTTTGCTTTAGATTTTTTTTTTTCAGACTTTGTAACCAGGTTCAAAAGATCTATCAATTTGGGACCACTAATTACACCTTTAAGAGGGATGATACTAGTTCATAATTAATTTAATTGCATAAGATATACGTGGGTAGGCACTTACCATGACTGGCTTGCTGGCAATTTAGGATGTAAGTTCGGAAACGCCTAATTTAACCTTACATCGTCTTCTTCTTGACTATTTTGTTGTATGTTCTTTTTTTTTTTTTTTTTTTTATCTTCAAAATATTTGTTAATTTAAGCATTAGGCAGCATATCAAATACAAATTTCGATGCTATCAGCTTTCTTGCCTTCTCTCAACGAAAGAGTCACCAACCAGCTGAAAATTCTATCAAAATATACATTTAATGATTTTTTATGTTTCTATTTCTACAAATGACAAAAATATGTATGTACACAAAATAATTTTTAATATCTTTTAAATGATAAAATAAAAATTATTTAAACTAATTTGAACTCAATCCGGACTAAATGTGTAACAGTAGAGTATAAAAAAAGAAAGACGGACTAGATATACCCAAGGGTCGGGTTGCTCGCTTGAGCTCGAAGATCTGCTTGAAATTTGAGAGGGTTTGGAAAAACATAATAGGCTCGAAAAATAAGTTTGGACAAAAAAATAAGTTCGATTAAAAAATGGGTTGGGCTTTGGGTTCGACTTTCAAAGTTTGAGTCGATTTTGTTAGGCTCGATTTTTTATTATATTATATTATATTTATTTTTTATTTTATGTATTATATAATTTTTATCATATAAATAATACATATATATAATATTATAGTGTAAATTTTAAAAGTTAAGTTAAATTATTTATATTTATAAATTTAATAAAAAATTATTAAATTTAAAAAATAAATTATAAAAAAATATAATATTGATGGATTTAAATGGATTTGAATTATTTATTTATAAATGTGAATAAATTTGGATAAAATATAAAATTTATATTTTAAGTCACGTTAAATTTAAATAAATATATTTAATGTTAATATTACGTTTAAATTTGATTCAAATTTAGTTAGACTCGACGTATGAGTAAATTTAGACGGGATTACTACTCATTTCACGGAGACCACTCGTGTCAAGCGTATGCTATGATTTTTGACGTGGAGATACGTCAAGATCATTTTGTCAAAAACCCGAAGCCACTTTAAATTGGGAAATGGTACGGGTGTCGGCTAAGGAAATAGGTAAACTTCGTGGTGGTTTTAACAGTCGCTTGTAAGAGGAATAGCGAAAGTCAAGCAGGAAAAATGCCAATTAAAAACTCTAGGAAATGGACAAAGGAAAAAAAAAATCCCTTTTGTGGTTGAAATTGAATCATGACCGTACACCTGTTATGGATGATCACGGGAACTCATTGCACGATAGTTCTTATTTCAACAATTTGACTTTTTTTAGACGTGCCAGCTCGTTTGAGACCGACAGACAAAGACATATTGGAGACCGTTTTTGTCATGCTTGTGTTTTTGTTTCTGCTCTTTTTCCTTCTTTTTTTTTTTTTTAAATATGTTCATCATCATCATCGTTGACATGAAAATTTGTATTTAATGATAAGGTTTGCTTAATCATTATTTATAATCATTGATTAAAAGTTAATTATTTGTTATTTTAAAATTTTTTTATCTAATATATATTGAATTTTATAACAAATAAATAATCTAATTATATTTATCATTTCAACCAATAATAACAAACACTGATTAATATTCTTCTTAATGTTGATATTTTATACTTGTTAATGTTTAATGCTTCGTTTCAATGCGGGATTAAAAGGATTTTAATTATGTCCAAATTAAAAATCAATATTAATTTTTTACAAATTCAATGATAAAACGGCATTTTAGATAAAAAAATTTCTACTGTGTATCATAATAACGCATATATTCTATATATTCTAAGCATATTTTTAAAATTCAATTTTTCTTGATATATATATATATAAATAAAAAATCCAATGAATATTGATTCATATGAATTTTGAAAAAGATTACCCAATATTATCTTGAAACATTTTTTTATTGTTCGGTCAAAATCGAATAAGACGATTTAAATTTTAATTAAATGGGGATATCTATATACATTGGCTAAAGTTGGATACGAACCAAAGAGAAAAGGTTGAAGTGTATTAGATAAAAAATCACACAAAAAGAAAGGGAAAAACCATCCATTTATCATTTTGTCATTGAATATAATTGATGTCTCACTATGGTAATTAATTGGTCTGTCTGAGATCAATCTCGATCCAAAGATCTGAGCCGTCCATTTATAAACTGGGCCCACAAAATAGGATTTTTTTTAGTACCATTAATAATGTCTTGCTGGGGTCCACAAATAAAAAAATATTTTATTATTAAGCAAAAAAAAAAAGGGAAAGTATTGATGATAAAATGGCTGTGAGTCTGTGACTTTGGATAAAGTGGATAAAGATTTGTATAATAAAATCTTTTCTTTCGGACGATAACTTATCCTATGTGCCATTATTTTTATATTTATATATGCTTGAGTATGCCACACATAGCGTTTAAAATAGGTTCCCACGTGTAAGGTCCAAATAGATCTTACAAACCAAACCTTTTTGATCCAGGACCAAGATTATGGTTTTGTTCCCAGGATTTGTACACCGTACACGTGTCATATCGTATCTTATATTCGTTGTGATTTATCTCTCCCACTCATTGGTTATAATAATATACAGTTCTTCGAATTTTTTTTTTAATTTTTTGGCCCTATTTTTTCTTAGTTGATGGTAAGAGTGGGGGCAAACGAGATGGGAGAATTCCGATATAATTTTAGTTATTATTATTTTTCACAACTTGAGCTTTATATGGTATAATAATGTAGTTAATTATATTTTAATATGTTTGTTTACTATTTAGATTCTAAAATTAACTTATGAATTATAATAATTTATATTTATTAACTATGAATAAAAATATTTTAAAAAGTTATAAGCTAAAAAAATAAATTCAAATTTTATATGTATAAGTATTATTAATAAAGATATTAAAAAATAATTAGTAAAAAATCCTCCCTTTTCCTTCGTTGTTTGTAAACAAACAAAAATGCTTATCCACATCGATGCTAAAAGGTACTTTATCCATCCTTGGGAAAGAAGTAAACCTATTTTTTTTCTCCTTTAATAAAAATAAAAAAAATTATCTTCCCAAATTATATATATTTGAATGCCACTCCAACGCCAGACGCAAGATTATGTCATGCTAATTTTGACAACATCAGCGGATAAAAATCCTTGACCTCCATATGAGTAAACACCCGCGAAGCACCAGATCAATTTATTTCCTTGGCAAAATTAAAAAACCTGATGCCTTATTGTATGGATATTGTCTTTCTCTCTCTTTTTTTTTCTCTCCCTATAAAACAGCGGGAGGGAGGAACCAAGAAAGGGGAAAAAAAAAAAATCTATTTTTTCGGGAAGTTCAAAAGCGAAGCCCTAGCTTACATGCGGTTCGGATCTGGATCCTCAAAGATCCGATTCACATCTATTTATATATTTTCCTAACTGATCTGATCCAAAAGGAAAGCCACCCGTCCTTGAAAAATGACGCGTCGCTGCTCGCATTGCAGCCACAACGGGCACAACTCGCGGACGTGCCCGAATAGAGGGGTCAAGCTGTTCGGAGTTAGGTTGACCGACGGGTTGATTCGGAAGAGCGCTAGTATGGGTAACTTAACCCAATTCTCCGGGTCGAATTCTGGAGTGCATAATGGGAATGGGTCGGGTTCGCCCGGTGAGGGTCCGGATCACGCCGATGGTTATGCTTCGGAGGATTTTGTCCCCGGGTCGTCTTCGAGTCGTGATAGGAAAAAAGGTTTAATTTTTTTAACGGTTAATTTGATTGTTTTTCGTATTTTTCTTAATTTTATTATTTGTTTTTATCTTTTTAAGTTTTTTGCTTGGTAATTAGATTAAAGACTATGACTGATGATATAAGAAGATGTTCCAAATGCTTAAGTGTTTGCTTT
>JBBYHO010000005.1:16634704-16644814 GCA_038382025.1 Adansonia gregorii
TGTTATACAATATACTATCAGTAGAGTATAAAAACTTTACAAATGGATTAGTGTAATGACACATATCCTATTGATAGATATATTTTAAAAGAAATATATTCTTTTTATAATCCTACTTGCGAAGTGTTAACGTTCTATATTGAATCAAATAATCATTAACTTAAATAATTATAAAATTTGTCCTAAAACTTAGCTTTTTTTTTTTCCTACTTAATTCCTAAAACTTTTACATTGACATATTCAACCCTAAAATTAAAAGCAAATGGAATAAAAAATTTTAATGGACGACAAGGCAGTGAGTTTACCACTTCTCTTTTCTATTTTCCAACAAACACGAAATAAGTGGAAATTTTTTTATTTAAAAAAAATAAAATAATATACAACTACAAAAAATTATTCTCGTTTGATTTAAAAAAATTGTACAATAATCTATTCTACATAAAATTTAAATAAAATATCACTTTTACAACACATAATAATAATAATAATAATATTTTAACATTTTCAGTCAAAAAAATTTTATATATATATATATATACGATAGAATGATAATCCATCAATATCATAATACTAATAAGATAAAACTGAAAGTAATAAAAAAAATTTAAAAAAAAAAGGTATAGTTGCATGTCAGTTTTCCATTGCGTTTTCCGTTTGTGGAATGAAAGACTTTTACTAGTTGTTAAAAAATTTAATAACTCGTACAGCCCGGCCGTCAGGACTCAGGATATGCCAGCAAAGCGAGACCAACTGCCGGACCATACTTTTCCATTATTGTCGATTTGACGGCTTTTACTGTTTTTTTTCTTTTTTTTGGATTCGTGACTCTAAATTCTTTCGACATATTTATTATTTGTCGGTGGTAAAATTTTATATATTTATATAAAATTTAATATATTAATAATTTTTATTTTTAAATTTTAATAAAATAATATAGTAATATATTATTTTTATTTTTGTATTTTTAATTATTTTTATTATTTATGTTGCGTAAATATATATTTCTATCTTTTTGGCAATTAATATGTTTACAGTTTGAATATTTAACTAGCACGGCCCAGCAGTCACGACTCGGGATGTGATCATTCAATATAGCAACAAAGCTATAGCTAGAAGCTAGGGACTGTTTATATAAATATATATATATATTTTTTCTTTAATAAAATATTTTTATTTATTTTTTATTTGAATTTAATTTGTTTTACAATTTTAAATTTTGATTTTTTCCATAATTATTAGTGTGATTTAAAGCTAATACTGCAGCATTTAAATAATTTATTATTACTGCAGTACTACTATATCTTAAAATTAAATTAAAAAATTAATTTAAATTAAATAAATAAATTTAGGCTCATACTTTATAAAAATAATAAATTCAAAATTTGACGTAATTTTTTCATTTTAAAAGTCAAATCCATTTAAATAATACATCTGCAATTAGCGGTCATCAGAAACTTCTTTTCCAGTTTTTTTTAAATTGACTTTTTAACTGCGTTTTAATTTTTTTAATTAAATTGCCATTAAGAAAACAGGAAAATAATAGTAAAATACTGTTAATTAATTAATTTAATTAAACCAGCTGCTTTATTTTAACATGCAAGCGAAGAAAGTCCTAACGAAACCAGGTGTAATGGATATTTATATGCAGTTCGGCTATTCCTATTTTGCTTGCTCTTTTTCTTTTTCTTTTGCTTTGTTTTTTTTTTCTTTCTGACTTAATAATAATAATAAATGCAAATTCTCTGGTATTTTTATTTTATTTGTTCTTTTTGAAATTTCGATTTGAATCAAGATGGAAAAAAAAATGGAGGCGCTGGATTACCACGCGGAAGAGAGGAGCAAGGCGGAGTTCGATGTGGAAGCCATGAAGGTCGTTTGGGCTGGTTCTCGTCACGATTATGAAATCTCCGATCGAATTGCTCGCCTCGTCGCTAGCGATCCGGTGATTCTTTTTTTTTTTATAGCTGCCTCTTTTTCGCTTTATATTAAAGCAACGTTTATGTTTTAAGAATTTTGGTTGTTTATGGCTTCAAATCATGGAATTTATTATTTTTAAAGCTTTGTTACAAGATTTTAATTTTTTTTTCACTATTTTTGCTGAATTTTTTTTTTTTCATATCTTTCAGTTATCTCTTTGTTTGGTTTTTCGAGGTAATTGTAGGATGGAACTGGAATTCTAATTAAAATTTCAACCGAAATTCTAATCTCATAAATATATTATCGTTTTACTGTTCATTAATTCGCTTAATTTCTGAGCTATTTTTCTTTATTTTTGGTTCAAGAGAATACGTGGGAAATCAATGGAGCTAAAGTTTGGCGTCTTATTGTTGATTCGGTTGACAAGATACTGTTTACATTAATCTTTTATAATGTCTTCACTCAAATGGCGCGTTTTTGGGTCTTTCTTCGTAGTAAATGTGTTTTACCGCTTGTTTCTAACGAAAATGTTGGAATAAATTCAAGATTTCTAATTTTTCCCCTCCTTCGTGACCTAAGGATTAGAATCACTTTTCATTTTGGCGTTCTAATGTCATCTTTAATAATTAAGTAATCTTTTTCCTATTTTCTCAAGGTCTTCCGAAAGGATAACAGAACTATGCTAACTAGGGAAGATTTGTTAAAAGATAATTTGAGAAAGGCTGCTCATGCATGGAAGCGGATAATTGAACTTCGTCTCTCTAGTTTGTTTTCAGCTGGTTTTATCTATTTGTTGGTTGATTTTTCCCTTAGCGATCTGGTTAATATTAAAATCTTCTTATAATAGAAGAAGAGGCCCTTCAATTAAGGTTAAAAATGGATCAGCCTTCTTTCGCAGATCTTCACTGGGTAAGTTTTATTTTTCTTTTCCTGTCTCTAAGCTTCACATTACTGTATATGCCACTTCTATGCTAAGCAGTATATAAATGTTAGGAAAACGCAATGCCTGAATTAACTTCATTGGTTTGCCAAATTTAATATAAAATTATGGTCTCTTTTGTGCTCATTTCTGGGTTTGAAATACTTATAAAAGGGTTTTGAATTTTTTTTTTAACCCACTGTTGTATATTTTCTTGATAGGGAATGTTTATACCTGCTATTAAAGGACAAGGAACTGATAAGCAGCAAGAGAAGTGCCTACCAATGGCATATAAGATGCAAATAATTGGATGCTAGGCGCAAACAGAACTTGGTCATGGCTCCAATGTCCAAGGGCTTGAGACTACTGCAACATTTGATCCTCAGACTAATGAATTTGTCATTCGTAGTCCCACATTGACTTCAAGCAAAGTGAGTAAAATGGTTAACAACCTTTAACTAATTCTTTCTTTGACTTTGATTAATTACATCATTCTAAGCAATATCTCATGAGAGGTTCTTCTATTGTCGTCTCAATGCTTTTGGGCTAAGACACCCTCAAGTCCTCCTCCTTTTCTTGTGTGCAATGCATTAACGTTGTTTTCTTATTGGTACTTTATATTATTTGTGAAAGGTGTTTATCTTATATTGATCTCCATGTATTTTCTTGACTGAACGTTCTCTAATTGGCTTTTATCATTAATAGTGGTGGCCTGGTGGATTGGGTAAAGTATCTACACATGCTGTGGTTTATGCTCGTCTTATAACGGATGGACAAGATCATGGAGTGCATGGTAAGTGCTAAATTCCTAAGGTCACTTATTTAGCTGGTATTTCAGATATTTACTCAGGAATCCTTCTTCTTCTTTTTTCAGGTTTTATTATCCAGCTGCGTAGTTTGGATGATCACTCACCTCTTCCGGGCATAACAGTTGGTGATATTGGACTGAAATTCGGAAGCGGGGCATATAATAGTATGGACAATGGTGTTCTGAGATTCGGTCATGTGCGCATTCCGAGAAACCAAATGCTAATGCGGTTTGTTCTCTAACCATGCCTCTCTACGTCTTCGTCCCTTTTGTCTTCTACTTTTTCTGAAGGCTAATATTTCATCTGTCCTTTGATGTTTCTCTGGTTGCCCATCTTGTGGGGAGAATTCAAGAAAACCTATAATTTTAGAATTTCATGGTGGGAAGCATCTTCTGAACAAGTCTTTCTTGGATGATTCCTGTAATGAGCAGTTGTCCAGAATGAAGTTAGAAAGATCCAAATTTTCTGCTGGTTCTCTTAACCCTAGAGAAGTTTTAGACTGCTCAGAAATCTAAAATTATAAAATGTCTCTCCTCAATGGAAGAAAACCACCCTAAAGAAGCCAAAAGTTATAATCTGAGTTGAAGTGCCACTCCTATAGCGTGATTTTCATGGATAAACAAATTGACTCTCCTAAAGTTTGCTTTTCTTTTTCCTCTCCATATGTCTCAGTGTTTCACATGTTACAAAAGAAGGCAAATATGTGCAATCCGACCTTCCTCACCAGCTAGTTTATGGTACTATGGTCTTTGTCCGACAAACAATTGTCTCCGATGCTTCTATTGCTTTATCTAGGACAGTTTGTATTGCAACAAGGTATAGTGCTGTTCGTAGACAATTTGGTTCGCTGAATGGTGGTCCAGAGACCCAGGTACTATCTTCTTTTGGATCTTATACATATATGCATGTTGTTTCATGTATGAATTGCTGTATACGGATATCTGTAATGATAACTTCTAACAGCTTTTTCTTTCCCATAGAAACTTTCAAATAAATGTGACGAAGAGTCTCCGATTTGCTCCTGCTGAATTTTCAATTAATTTTTCATGTGCTGAAGGCTGATGCATCCAATGTTTTTTTTTTTTTTTTCATTTATTGATTTTGTTTCAGGTGATTAACTATAAAACTCAGCAAAATAGACTATTTCCTTTGCTTGCTTCTGCCTATGCTTTCAGATTTGTTGGTGAGTGGCTGAAATGGCTATACACTGATGTAACCCAAAGATTGCAAGCCAATGATTTCTCCACATTACCTGAGGCTCACGCATGTACTGCGGGGTTAAAATCTATGACTACTTCTGCAACCGCAGTATGTCACTTTTACCAACATTCACCACTCTTCCTTGTGAACGTGTTGATTATTTTGCTGTAGCTTAATAGCTTGGCATATTTTGGTTGGCTAGTTCTTTTTTATAATATTGTTTATATCACCATTTTGATGGCATAAATGGTCTGTCTGTGCTTTTAAAATTTTGGCATTTAGCAATAACAGCCAATGACTCAATAGCACCTTAGTTTTTTTATTTTGGATGTTTTGGCATGACTTAAATAAATATGGTTGCAGGATGCAATTGAAGAATGCCGAAAATTGTGTGGTGGTCATGGCTATCTTTCTAGCAGTGGGCTGCCGAGTTATTTGCAGTTTATATTCCTTCCTGCACCTACGAAGGAGACAATATTGTGCTGCTTTTACAGGTATGCCAAATGTGAAATATAACCACTTCCTATTTTTTGACATCTTCCATCATCTTCATTTTGTTCTTTAGATGGTAGAGGATTAATTCCGATGTTCTAACGGAGACTTAATCTGAGTAGAGACTATAGAGTAGTCTGTCTTGCTATCTGTTTTTAGAATCTTTGACTTCCATCTCATATTAGCTAATACTTCTGGTTTTTCATGGTATTTTATAAAGGTTTGATGAATCTATAGTAAGGAAAGTGATATTTACAATTGAAAATAGGAATCTAAAATTCTTGGATTTTGTGTCGATAATGGTGCTGGTTGCCATCTATTGTCAATGTATGTGGAAATGTTTTCCGTAGGTTGCAAGATTTCTTATGAAGACCGTTTTCAAGCTGGGGTCTGGAAAGAAGCCTGTTGGCACAACAGCTTGCATGGGACGAGCGGAAAACCTCATGCAATTCCGTTGTGAAGTTGAAACAGGTATCTGTTACATGTTTTTCTTCTCTTGAGCTTATTTACAACTTATATTTGCCTTTTGAATTTTCATGTCTCGGAAGATTGAAAATATTAATATTCATTTTTACAAACATTTATTAGGATTTGCCCAATATCGACGAGTAGGTTGACTGGTCCTTACTGGTTTCTAAGCAATTTTGAGCTTATATCAATTCTATCTACAAACTTTTGCCCAGTTAGAGACTGGTGTACATGGTGCTGTGCTAATCTTACATCAGTTTGTACTCATTGACAAATTAATTATCGGTTTGGGTAAATCAAAATACTTAGTTACTTGTGTTGGCTTGCAGCTCAGGATTGGCTAAAGCCAAGTGTAATATTGGAGGCATTTGAAGCGAGGGCTGCTAGGATGTCTATTGCCTGTGCGAAAAGCCTAAGCAAATTTTCAAATCCGGAAGAGGGTATGTCCTCTCCACCTTGATTGAGGAATAAGCATTCCTTTTTCGTCAGTATCTTTTTTTGACATGTTAACTAAATTAACTCTTGCATGGTCCATTATTAGATGGTCATGCTTTCAATTCTTACCAGAAAATTTGGCATACTCCCAGTCGTATAATTTAAAACTTTGTATGAGTTTTCCAATGAACATCATTTTTTCATGGTCGTAAACAAATAGGTCCAATGCTATAACTCAAAGGTTTTGCGGTAGCCTCTCTGTTGAAGTTTTTGATTGCCGATAAGTTGATGCGCGTGTACATTCTCTTTGTTTTTCTTCAGGTTTTGCTGAACTCTCAGCTGATTTGCTTGAGGCTGCAGTTGCTCATTGTCAGTTAATTGTTGTTTCCAAGTAAGCTTCTCCACGGTCTTTAAGACCCGACAAATATCAAATACAATTATATAAATATGATATAAAAAATTCATTAAAATATAGCGTATTATTATTATGAATTATTAATTTATATAAATATAAAAAGCTTTAAACATGATTATATACAAAAATATATATATATAAACATGATACGAATACAAAAATTACTAAGCTTCTTATCCGTTCAAAAGGCCAGAAGCACAATTAATAATAAGTTTCTTATTGTTGACTCCTTTTTTTATTTGGATGGTGGGAGTCTAACCCTAATCCCTCGTAAAATTTTAAATTTCATGGCAATTTTTAAGGATTATTTATGGAAATTGAATGGGATACACTTATTCTTGGCAGCTTCTTTTTTCTTGTCTTCTTTTGCTAAGTTTTCTATGATTTCCCAGGTTCATCGAGAAACTGCAACAGGACATACCAGGAAAGGGAGTGAAAAGACAGTTGCAGGTTCTCTGCAATGCATATGCTTTGCATCTTTTAGGCAAGCATCTTGGTCATTTCGTGGCCACCGGCTGCATCAGCCCCAAGCAAGGTGAACTAGCAAATGAACAGCTGAGATCGTTGTACTCCCAGGTTTGTTTCGATAATCCGATCTAGTCAAACATTGTGATCTGCTTGAAATGCTGCTGCTTGCAAGCCACTAGTTCTGAATTCTGATCTCATTGTACTTCTCAGGTCCGTCCAAATGCCATCGCCCTAGTCGATGCATTCAATTACACTGACCACTACCTTGGCTCGGTTCTTGGTTGCTACGACGGAAACGTCTGTCAAAAACTCTACGACGAAGCATGGAAGGATCCTTTGAACGAAACCGTTGTGCCAGATGGTTACGTCGAGTACACTCAGCCACTACTGAAGCAACATATTCGTACTGCAAGACTCTAAAAAAAGGCCCAATCGAAGTACCATGCCGTTGGTTCTACGTTTGAACTGTATATTAGGCCATGAACGAATAAAGCACTGAGATATCGACCACACGAAAGGCCAGGTTCACTGGTGTAGCCATACGTCCTCCATCTTGTAGATTATGGAATTAGTAATTTTCCCTACGTAAGCTCATTATGTATTTATGAACCAACATTCAAGTGGTAATTCTTAAATAAATTCATAATAATTTTTCTAACCCTAAATAATTGAAGTAAATATTAAGAAATATGTTGTAAATTATTTTTCAATTGCCTAATCCAATGAGCATATTCTATTTAAAGATAAAATTAAGAAAAAAAAAAGTTGAAAATAATCATGAGATATAAGCATTAGAAATTGATTAAAAGAATAAAATATTTAAAAATATTAAAAGAAAAGTAAAAAAAAAAAATTATTAATGTTAACATCGATATAGACTGATATGCAGATAGGAAGACTAAATTGACTTAAAGCAAAGATGATAAATTGACTGGAGCAATCAATACTGATAAGTTACTGGTAATATTTAAATCCCTTAACTACAAATAAATAAGTGCGATGATGGCCTCGGTTGGCCTTGGTTGGAATTGATTTTTATGTCATTATATAATATCAAAAGAATTTTCTAGTGTTGGCCTAAAAAAATGTACCGTTAATAATACTATATCATTTGCCGACAATTAATTCCTCTACCAAATACTAAAAATATCAACGAAAGGGCTAAAATGAATGAGCAAATGTGAAATTGAAAAATGTAGTGATCCAAATGCTGCATTACTCAAAATCAAATTGGGTTTAACAAAATAATCAAATTGTAGCGTTATATTTGCCTTAGGCCCCATTGCATTGAATTCGTTTTTTCTTTTTCTTTTTTTTTTTCCCCCAACTTTATAACGTGTCGAGGAATTATTATAAGAAGCTAGCTAGCTCAGCTTCTTCTCCTCCAAGCAATGCCCCTCATATTTTCTCCAAAAGAATTATATCCACCATGGAAGTGCCAACGGATGCAGATTTTAAAACTCAATCCTCCGCTTCTGCCTTTTCATCATCATCGCCATCGGCAAACCAGTCGACAAGATTTAAGTCCAATAAAATCCATCGGACAGTGAAAATCGCAAGCGAAGGCAGGAGGAAGGTTAAAAACGGTGAAGTTGAGGAGGGTAAACATCCAACGTATAGAGGAGTCAGGATGCGTCAATGGGGGAAATGGGTATCTGAGATTCGTGAACCCTGTAAGAAATCAAGGATTTGGCTGGGCACATTTCCGACAGCTGAAATGGCAGCTCGAGCACATGATGTAGCATCTCTTACTATCAAAGGGAACTCAGCTTATCTCAATTTTCCAGAGATCGCTCATCAGCTTCCCGTTCCTGTTAGTGCATCACCCAAGGATATCCAAGCTGCTGCTGCTAAAGCGGCTGCCTTAAGTTACACGACATGCCATCCTGCAGCTGAACCAGACCTGAACCAGGTTGATCAAATGGTTCCTCGGTTTCCAGCAAGCACATCAGTGACATCACATCATTATCGCAGTTCTCAAGAGTCATCAAACTCAAGTTTAGTCAATAGTGATGATGCATTCATTGACCTTCCTGATCTCTTGCTGGACATGGATCATCAAATCGATGAGTTCGGGGGCTCATTTTCATGGCAAATTTCTGCAACTGATGATAATCCTGTTGAAAATGGGTTCGGGTATGAGGAGGAACCTCTGCTTTGGGAAAACTACTAGAGAGAGAGAGAGAGAGAGATCAACTCCCGGCTAGGTTGTAAAAATCCCAAGCTCCCCAGGATTGGTGGATTAGTCAATTTGGAAGTCCAATTTTCATCAAAACTGAGCAACCCAAAATCAATCTAGTCTAAGACAAAGATGGAATTTAACAGGTTTGATTAGCTGAAAATTCCAACCTGGAATTCTATTGATTTAACTGAAGAGGCCACTGCTCATCCATGCCAAAGCCACCCTGTTCCACCTCCCTGGCTTTGTATCAAATTTCTATGCACCTTTTCTTTCTTTTTTTTTTTTTTCACTATTATAGAATTATGGACTTTTTAACCTAGCTTTAAGGTGATGTTGCAACTTAACAATTATGTACATAAATTGCTAGAAACAAGTACTGTAAACTTGTTTTTCAATCTTTTTTTTTTTTTTTGAGCAGCATAGTTCTGTAAGAATATTTCTGAACTTTGATGCATGCATAACATATTTCTTAGGTCACACAAATTCAAATATAAATATATATATATATAATTTTAAAAAAATTATATTTTTATATTTATATTTAAATATATATAAAATATAAATATTTAATAAAAAATAATAACCCAAGAACCAAACATATTTGAGTTCAAATTTAACCGACCTTTCTAAATTTAGTAAGGAGCATCAAAGATCTTATCATGTCCTAATGAACCCTTTTGCTTGTTTATTAAATAAAATATCTTATTCATTTCTATTTCTTTTTTAAATGTTAAAATAACTTAAAGCTGATGCCCCATGTCAGGGGGAAAAAGAAAAAGAAAGGCATCCAGGAGAAACATTCATC
>JBBYHO010000005.1:16662485-16681346 GCA_038382025.1 Adansonia gregorii
TAAACTAGCTGCTGCATCCGAGGCTACGCTGGAGTCAATGAGTGTGAAGGAGCCTGCATCACAAGGGAGTGCCCCACTTGTGGAGGACGAAGTGCAACAGAAGTTGGCCTCTGGAGAGGCAGGTAATTATGATTTATTTTCTTAATTTATTGGTTGTGCTGGTTTGGCAAAGTTGAAAGATAACCTTTAAGAATATTGGTGTTGATCTCCTCATCAAAGTGGTGAGATCTAGGGTTCAAACCCGGGTGGAAATGCTTGGAGTGGGCTATATCATTCCATGTCAGCCTCAGTGCCATTCCTGTTCTTGAAAGACTGTGGCTGGGATATAATTTATGTGTCTATTAAGAACATACATTATTCAGGCAGTAAATTTTTTTACCGTCTTCTTTCCTTTTCCATCATGCACCCTGAGTTGGATGTATGTTCTGTCTGTGTATTGTAGAGGGAGTAAGTATTATTTCTTTTCTCTGTTTAGCGGAAATGGGGAAAATAAATGGATTGATGGTTTTATTTTGATCCTTTGCTCCTCCAGGAAAGAAAAAGAAAAAAAAGAAGGTCCGTTTGCCAGCAAATGGTAGGTCTGCTGCTTCCATTTTAAATTTGGTGATGATGCAAAGTACGTGAAGTCTTTAGGAATGTTTCTAACCTGAATCTTATTCGTTTTGCACTCTAGACTTGCAGTGGAAAACCCCTCAGGATCTTGCAGCCGAAAACTATATGATGTCGATGGGTCCCTCTGCCTATAACCCTTACTGGACTGGTATGCAGCCTGGGATTGATGGGTTTATGGGTCCTTATGCTGGTGCGATGCCCTATATGGGGGGCTATGGAGTAGGTCCAATGGACATGCCCTTTGGAGGTATAATGCCTCCAGATCCTTTTGGTGCTCAAAGTTATATGTTTCCTCCTGTCCCACCTCAGAGGTACGTGTAGCATTTGTTAAATATCCTATCCTATGTTTACGCCAGTTGTGTTCCTGTTGCTTGAGTGTGCATGACATTTTTGTCTATTTTGGAAGAATTATTGGGTTGTATATCAGTGATCTTATGATTTCGTACGCAACTTGATGCTATCTGGAATTCTATGGTCTCACTAGCTTCTATTGAATTATTGAATTTAATGATTACTAGAGATCTTGCTGAGTTTGGAATGGGTATGAATGTTGGCCCGCCTATCATGAGCAGAGAGGAATTTGAGGCTCGGCAAGCAGCTTTGAGGAGGAAGCGTGAAAATGAGAGACGAGGTGAAAGGTACTGAATGTACTTTATCATGCTAAGCCTGCTGGGTACACTAACTGTTGTTCAGTTGGACTACTCTCCATTGACCTTGGAGTAATTCCTAGTCATTTGGCTACTCCTTGGGACATGGTGCATGTGAGTCCTGAGATCCCTGAAAAGGGCTTCCAATAGGTTAAATAATATGTTTCTGCTTATTATTTGTGGGTATGGATTTCACATGATGGACTGATTTACTTACTATTTCGATACTTATTGCAGAGAGTTCTCTAGAGATATGGAATTCACTAGAGAAGTGAGCAGCAGTGCTGATGCATCGTCATTGAAGTCAAAATCTGTATGTTTACCTTATTTTCCTAGTTTTGTTTTGTTCTTTTTGTTTGTGATGTGAGGATGTTTGCTACCTGATGTTCAGCAACTGTTTGGCTAGGGCACACTTATTTGTCCATAACTTTTTCTGCTGTGAGGGTGATATAAGATTTTATTTTGCCAGTGTCATTAAGTTTCTGTAAATGGGATTCAGTGATTGTTTCGATTGATGCCTTTGATTTTTATGCTCTTATTTTTGGTTATGAGCACATGGTTCCACTTATTGATATGGAGAAGTCAAAGGAAGAGTATAAAACTTGGAGCTTTCTGACAGGCTTTCTTAATTGTGAACTACTGTAAACTTTTTAAGTTTCTACATTACTTTTTCTCGAATATTTTTATGGCAACTTACATTGAAAAAGGATAAACTTATGGAGTTGGTCAGAGTTACACAATTTAAGCATTGCTTTTCCAGCACTTCGCTGCCTTATGATACCATGTTACTGAAACCGCTAAATATTTGCCCTGTACTCTCTGCTTCATCCTTTGTTTCTTTAAGACCATTTTTTGCGATTCGTTTTTATTGAGTTTGTTATGGAGTAGGAAGTGATTACTTTAATACTTGAAATCCATCCCGAGGTCTTCGTTTAATGGATCCAAATCTTGTCGGGGTTTGAAGTAAATCACTTCAGCAAAGATGGCCAAGTGGATAATGAAAATGAGCAATGCCATGAACTTGTCTCATAAAGTGGCTAATTGAAGTTCTCTTCTAGTTCATCCTGTTTGTTTGTGTTTATTTCTTGCTGCCTTTCAAGTATTTTGAAAATTAATCGGGTAATTGTTTAGTACTTGTTGCATGCTATTCTTTCTCCATTTCCTCTAGTAGCATGATCTACCAAATAGCTCTTGCATTATTTGGTTCATTTCTATCCAATTGATGTTTTTAGTGGCTATTCATAAAAACTACGACTGTAAGTTTCTTGTTTTATTGGAAAGATTAGTAATTTTTTTAATAAAAAATTTTTTGTGTCCAATGCCGGTGACATGATAAGAATAAGATGGTCTATTGATGATGGGTAGATATAGTATTGGTCGTCAAAGAGTTAGGAGGACAAACCAAATAACAGGGGAAATATGCTTTTCGCCAAGTTGGGAGAAATTTTCTATAAAGGAGAACGATTCATTTCTAGGATAGTCGTTCTAGTTGTTCATTTGATGTTCATCACATCAAATGTGATGGAATACATTTAACTTGATCATTTCAATTATGTTTGTTTGTTGCAGAAGCCTATTCCACAAATTTCTGGTGGTGACCATCGTCAAGAGCATCTTCGACACCGATCAGAGAGAGCCTCACCAGAACGCTCTTTACGGGACCATGAAGCACCTCCCCGCCTTTCAAAGAGAAAAGCTGACCAGCGTCATGACCTTGAACGTGATCGTGACTATGACTATGACTATGATGATCGTGACCGGGGTCGTGATCGTGATCGCCATCATCATAATCGCTCCGAGCCTTCCAAGCTTGCCCCTGAAACAGCAACCAAAGCCACTTCCACGACCACCACAGCAGGAATGGATAAGAAGCAAAAGGCAAGCGTGTTTTCTCGCATTAGCTTCCCAGAAGAAGAAGTTAGCAAGAAACGGAAGATATCTTCTGACGCACCTCCATCTTCCAGCCATCACAAGCCATCATCCAACGGATATGATCACAAGATATCTTCAGCCACTGCCAAGGCAGTGTCTGTTGCCGGTGGTGGTGGGAGGAAGAGCAGTAGTAGCAACGCCATAGATTATGAGTCCAGTGATGATGATAGACATTTCAAAAGGAAGCCGTCGAGGTACGAGTCGTCGCCTCCACCATCAGCTGAGTGGGAAGAAGAACCACGGCACCCAAGAGGATCCAGGGAACGAGAGCGTAGCAGCTATAGTAAACGTCAGTAGAATATATAGAAGAGGTTGTAGTATTAATGCTTGTTGCTCAGCAAGCTATTGCCTACTGTTGCACCATTATACTAGTCTTTTTTAAGTCCTAGCGGAAGGAATTGTGGAGAAAATGATACAATTTTTTTTCCTTTGTATTTAACAATCCTAGTATCTTTAATAATTAAAAAAAGTTTATTGTTTCCTAATTCTGATAATATATCATAGTTTCTCGTTGAATCTCAACTCTTGTCGAATGTTATATGTATTTGTAGAAGGAACGATGATATAAAACCGTCAGTGAAAATTTTTCAGAGCATTTTAAGAATGTTTCCTAAATTTTTAGAGTGATTAATGTAATTACAGTTTATCACTTTTACCCTAAATTATTATTTGTATTGAATTTAAATCAATATTTTGTTAATTTCTATCCATATTTTCAATAATTATTTAAAACAAAATGTCCCGATTTTAGAAGAACTTCTGTGAAATAAAAAAAGAACTCTTATGATTAAAAACACTCACGCGGAGTCTCGGGCCAAATAAGAACATCGAGCTTTTCATTGGGCCAAATGGCTGTAAAAGCAGTCCAAAATTCACGTACCGGGCCCAATATTAATATTCTCTCAGACTCCAATCAATATAAAGAAAATGGACGGCCCAGTTTAGGATGTCCAATCAGGTTCGTTCTTTATAATAGTTATTTTACCAGAAACCCTAATTCTTATTCTCGTGTAAAAGCGAAACCCTAGCCTCTCTTTCCGCATTGTCCGCAACTCGCAAATGGGTACTCCTTCAAACTCACTTTCGATCTGTTTTTCGCTGATTTTAGATGCAGATCTTTTATCTCTGAAGTATTATTCTTATAAGTTTCATTTAAGTCCTTTCACATTTCTACTAAGGGGTTCATCCTAGATCTTTTTTTTTTTTTTTTTTGTTATGGTTTTGAAATAATTTGAATCATTTCAGATTTTCATTTTTGTATTGATAATTATCTTTGGGCTGAGCTCATTTAAGGGATTCATGCTGCATTTTTTTTTTCAGATTTTAAAGCTTTTATCTGATGTCAATGTTATGCTGTGCAACATAGTATTCATCTTTACCATTGCAGTGGAAAGCAATTTATTTACAATCTGAAAAAAAAAATAAAAAATAAAAGTCTTAGTTTTGCTTAACTGTTTCACTGAATGACGAGGGGGGGTTTTTATTTATGGGGTTGATTCAATGTAGGGGCTTATAAGTACGTCTCGGAGCTATGGAGGAAGAAGCAGTCCGATGTGATGAGGTTTTTGCAGAGGGTTAGGTGCTGGGAATACCGCCAGCATCCATCAATTGTTAGGGTCAACCACCCTACTCGTCCTGACAAGGCCCGCCGCTTGGGTTACAAGGCCAAGCAGGTAATGTCCAATTCAATAATTTGTGAAAAAGCTTGCTTTAGTTAGGTGTTCTCTTTCGTTTTCATTCCTAAAGAACATAGCGAGAAAGCTAGCTTTAACACTTGAATTTCGCTCGGGTAAAGCAAGTTTTCCGCTACTCGATCAGGGGATGTTTCATTAGACCAATTAGATTAAATTAAACAATTAATCTTTCGCAAGTGTCATTTGCTTTTTCTAGGTGCTTTTAATTTGAGAGTTCGGGACCTCATAGTTTAGGGGATTGTAGCTATATCCGTCCACAATTTTCCTTTATTTAAAAAAAATTAAATTGATGTGATTGTTTGCATGTATTTACTTTCCTTTTTTTTTTTTTAATGTTTGCATCTGACAAATTTGTGCACTACTTATCTAGGGTTATGTGGTTTATCGGGTCCGTGTTAGGAGGGGTGGTCGCAAGAGGCCTGTTCCCAAGGGTATTGTATATGGTAAGCCCACAAACCAGGGTGTCACCCAATTGAAGTTCCAGCGCAGCAAGCGATCCGTTGCGGAGGAGCGTGCTGGTCGAAAATTGGGAGGTCTCAGAGTTCTTAACTCATATTGGATCAATGAGGTACGTAGGACTAGCTAAATTTTCTGGTTTGCCACAGAATATGTATTTGGTTGTCCTGATTCAGAAATGTCTCTGCTTTCATTTCTGTCGGATTTCTTCCTCTAGGACTCTACTTACAAGTACTTTGAGGTTATCCTGGTGGATGTTGCACACAATGCTATCCGCAATGACCCAAGAATTAACTGGATCTGCAATCCCGTTCACAAGCACAGGGAGCTTCGAGGACTCACGTCTGCTGGTAAGAAAAACAGGGGTCTGCACGGGAAGGGTCATTTGCACCACAAGAACCGTCCGTCTCGCAGGGCAACCTGGAAGAGAAACAACACTCTCTCCCTTCGTCGCTACCGTTGAGTTAGTGTGTTGCTTGGACTTTTTATCGCTTCCCTTGTTGGTTTTAGAAGTCATCATTTTGAGTTGGAAATTTTTGGAAGTTCAAAAAAAATTGTCTTTAAATTTACATGCAATTTATTTTTGTTTAAGATATTTTGAATTGCTTAAGTTATTACTAATTTTCTTATTGGAATAACTACTTGCTCATCACCTGCCTACCTAGGGCCTCCATTTTGTCAGTGTCTTCTGATTTCATATTCAATTTGATTTATTCGCTGATTCTTTTACGTCCAATGATCCAATTTTGTTGCTAATTTTAGACCATTCATTAACCCGTTACAAGCACTACCATACCAGGCCATGAAAGGTGATATGCCTCTTATTTGGGGCTTTGAGCTCACGTCTTGTATTACCATTTTATTGCCTTAACTCTTTAGACTATGAGGCTATGTTGTGACTTTTTATTTTTCTTGAAATACCTCTGTTTGACATCTGCGTCTGATACATTTTTGGGATAGGTATATGGATTTGATCTTTCAAGGATCCTCAAATTACATGAAGAAACTTATAAAAAAATTGAATATATTTATGTTGGACATGTTTGTATTTGTGACTCACACATGGCTTTTAGTAACATAGCTAAGAGCAATATGAAAAAAAAATTCACAGTTTTAGAGTCTACCATTAATATAGCTCTCTTTGAGAAGTTGCAAAGCCTGCCGGATGGATTCCTCATCTTGATTGGAGTACTTCAAGCAGATTAGTCGTTGAGCAACATGGTATGCCATCTTTATTTGATTATAATGTAGGCAGTTCACTTCCATCCGGTTCACTTCCTGGACATTGGACGTCAGGAAAAATTGAGAATGGTGAATTAGCGCTGTTTGCCATAGAGATAAAGAAAAGAAAGCGTAGCAATGGTCAAGCAGTGTGGTAGAATTTTCAAATATATAATCAACCAGTGTGGGAGCAGCAGAGAAAAACCAACTAGTTATATTGAAGGCACCCTTTACTTCATCTAAACGTGTGGAGTGGAATGAAAATATCTGCGTAAATTCTGATTTTTCTTTATATCTTTTTGACGGGAATTTTTTTTTTTGGGGTACAATAAAGGTTGTAATATGATAATAGAAAAAAAATTGTTGACGTTGAAATTCGAATTTCATATTTCACTTTTTAAGAAGATAGCTATTTGAACTAATTAAATTAAGCTAAACTTGGGTTCGGAAATTACCTTCTCTGTAATCCTTAATGTTATGCTTCGAGCGGTTTCAATCACTGAACTTGGTAATCCCGCTACTTCCGCTAGTAGAAGGCCATAGTGTGCTACATGTCTCGGTCCATCATTGAGTTGAAACTACGTAAAAAAATCCAAGTTCCGCTCAGCAAAAGAAGAAAGTCCTCTCTTCGAGCAAAAGAAATTTGGAAATTTCACCTTAAAATCTAGGCGGCCGTTTCTAATGTCAACATAGAAGTGAAGAATTTTCACATTTGGATAGATGGTAGCTAGTTCTGACAAGTTCTCCATATGAGTAGCAAATATAGTATACCTAAAGAAGATAACGCGAGTATATATATTATGTTAGATGTATCTTCGCTACAGCCACTGGAAGGAAGGAAATTGGTTAGGGAAGCAGTTACGCTGTGAGGGATAGCAGATGTTCGCAGCAGCTCCACGCTATTGCCAATCCATCAGAGGAAGAAGTAGCCCTCCCAAGTTCATCCACAACAATCAAACTCCTATATCAAGTGAGCCATATAATGTTCAATACGTTGCATGTGCCAAAGATGTTAAGGGCCTCAAAAGATTCTTCACCTTTGGGAGACATTCTGCATGATGAAAGCAGTCTCTTTCATCTCTGTCATAAACTGTAACAACCAAACAACCAGATGAGATAGTAATTTTATCCATGTGATAAAAACTCCATCTTATAGCATCACGTGGAAAATGTCTACATTTATGAATTCTGAATCCATTTTCGTTTGTTTCCGCTCTTCCCCAGATGTTTCCAGCCCTTGCATGGAAACAATATAATTTTAAAGCCTGAATGACAATTTGAATAACTTGAACCAGTTCATAAATGTATTAGGATAGACCTAAACACTTTATATGCCAGGAAGTTCGAGGAAGCAAATTGCAGGATTATACCTTGACCTGAACGGACATTAAGGATGAAAACAAATTTCTGCACGTGTTAGATATGACATGGTAAGGACTACAAATTAAAATACTGTCAGTTTATCAGTATGTTAAGTGAATTTTAAAGTAATGCAGCTTCTATTTGACACTTATGATACACTTATATATTTGCTTTTCATCAGGAGGAGATGCAAAATGGTGGCATGAAAATAGGGCTCAAACATTCGATAGTGAAGTTCAGATATTGTACCGTGCTAGAGTTTGATTCAAGATTATCCATTGTGCCCATCCTTGTAAATATCCGATCAACTACTCTAATTGTTGCAAAGTGGGCTGGAACATAGCAGCCAATCTGAGCAAGAATAACTATGAGACACACTTGTTGAAGATAAGTGCTCTTCCCGCTCCTAGTTGGAGAAAATAGATAGCTTAAAAATTTAAACCAAGGCAGGGAATCATCTAAATCACTATGTTATGCTAATATACAATAATCAGAAGTTCAAAAAGTTACTGATCATATATGGATAAAGGCAGTCGGGAGAAAAAGATAATGACATAATGTGTGCAAAGACCTGAAGCGGACTTTAACCTATGGCTAAAGAGAACTGCACAAGAACCATGATAAGAAAACGAGTATATAAGGCAACTGAAAAACTTATGGTCTCTAATTCATCATTTGAAGTTAAAAACATGACTGAGACGAAGCTGTTATCTTTTTTTTTTGGTCAAATAGACTAACTTGTTAGCTAGTAAAGGTTTTTTTTTTTTCTTTTTAGATTACATTCTCTATATTGCAGATAGCAAGGGCTATATTCGAAACAAAAACGTACATAGAATGGCTAACAACTCTTAGTGAGGAGCAGTTTCCATGAAAGAGTTTCTTACATGTTTGGTCCCATTACAATCACCATATTTGATGCTTCAGAAATAAAGATGCTGTTGGGCTGCAACCAAAAACATTTTTGAATCTTAATGCACAAAGAACTTTAAGAAGAATCCATGATTTAGAAAGTCGTGTCATTATTCTATGATAGCATTGCTATCGTCCAACTTCTCTAATAAAGAATCTCATGTAAGCAGTAAAAAAACCAGTTAATTACTATATAATAGAATATACCACAAAATCAGAGTGTACACTTTCTAGGATGGGGTGTCTTCCAGCCTCAATTGCCAGAGGGCCATCATCTATAAGCAATTAATCACCATTAAATTTTATCTTAATCAAACCTGGAATATGAAAAAGAGTTCATGTTACAGATTGGCAAAAAAATTACCGGTAAATTCTGGCCGAATATATCGGTCAACAGGCTTGGTTGATACTGTATGAGCAAATGAATTAACAATCATATCTAAGAGGCACAGGACTTCAGCAAGAAGTGTGAGTACCGAGATGTCCTCCCTTATGGAATCAACTAGGGCTGCAAATCACATAAAGTTGACATAAGCAATGAATGCAATAGCAACATTTAAATAGCAGAGAGAAAAGGTGCCATATATGAAACAAAATTTGAAAAGATAACATGTAGCTTCAAATATTTTGTGTAATCATCATCCAGTAGTTTCAAAAGCCATACCAATAAAACAATAATGACTACGAGTTAAATGGAATCTATATAATCAATACAATTAATTGCAATAGCACTTATTTCTGACAAGATTTGGAGTGCAAAACACAACAATGGCAGAAATGGTATTTGTCTACTTGCTTAATTACAAGAAATATGAAGCTAAAATGTGCAAGCGTGTGAAGAAGACTTGTTAAAAGCTTAAGCTTTTTAGCATAGCCTTAGCTTAAGAAATAAGAAGAAAACCCTAGTCGGGAGACCGAAAATGCTTTTCAAAGATTTGATTGCATGTTCAATCGTCGCAGTCAACCCTCTGCAAGCATTAGGATTGTAAAGCACTTCTCTATGCCATGCAATTTGGATGGTTTTATCACTTAAGAAAGATCCATTGAGCAAGTGATTGACAAATTCTTCAAATATTTTCTATTTAACAAAAAGAAAACCAAGATATGAGATTTCACGTGAAAACTCCATCAAGAGACAAATGGACAAGTAAGACTAGTTAGAGATATTGAACCAAGCAGTCGACCACAAACCTTCCAAGCAAACTTCCGTTCTAACATAGCACTCTCCAGCTGCAGATTTGTTTCTGACGTTCAACTGCAAATTATGCAATTTAGATGAATTGATCAAAGCATTTTTAAGACCCGGAAAGCTAATAAAAGTACAATTATTACAAACACAGTAGCATGCCGATATTGACAAATACGTGTGTTTGGCTAACACAACATATAAAATCAACTGGTACCCTGGCTTTATTCTGATAATATACCAATCAGTCAACCCATAAAAAAATGTTTCCAATGAATGTATGCATGCCAAACACCACAACCCATAGAATACATGCATGCATGAGTATATGAATGGTTATACTGCCAAAAGAAAAAACTTTAAAACATGCTGCACCGTACCAGAATTAAAATGAGACAATATTGCTTGATTTTGGAGTAATTTTATTAAATAATTGTCTTAATTTTCTTATATGCCTTGCATCGGCATTATCATGCAGACCAATGAGATTGCTGTAATGATTACCATGCTTTGGAAAACATAGGAACTGAATTGAGACACACATCAAACTCAACGATATTTACAGCACCCAATGTACCTACTCTCTAGTACCATAATGGTTGTCCAACACACAAATAACCTCAGGTCAGACCTGGATCGAAGTTTAATCCAGAAACAATATGCAGAGGACTCACACTTGAAATTATTCGCATGTAAATAATCTTTTAAAGCATTACCTTCTCCGCTTATAAATAAGCAAATTCAATATCTGTTATCTTTTGTTCTTTTTGATAAGGAGAAAATTCAATATCACACAATGAACAAAGATCAACTATGACCGCATTGAACAATACTTACAGAAGCTAGTTCCAAAGTTGAGCAATGTACATTGTTCCCATGTTTCACAACCTGATTTTTCCATCACAAGCATACCAAAGTCAGAGATGATCCGGGGAAATTCTCATATACATCGATACATGGAGTAATATGGGAAAGTTCTTACTACAACCTGAATGAACTTGCTGGGAAGCTTTCCCTGAATGTCTTTCTGTGGAATGCTAAAGTAAAATCCCTGTCTATTGTTGAATGGAAGCTTCAGATTTGGTAGCCTGTATTCTTCCCGATACTTGTTTGCAAGATTATGTATAGCTGTCAATTCAAAGTGAAATAGTAAAAATAGCCCATTCCCAAATGATGGAAATAAAGGAGAACAAAGACATTAGATTTGGAGAAGAGGAGCGGCGACCTTCGCTGGTATCACAAAATGATCTCCGAGCAATATCTAATAGCCCATCAATTCCGGCCTTGACAGCAAAACATTGCTGTGTGCGAGCAACAAAAGGAACCCGTGCATGCAGCACATCTTCATCAATCACCTCCCCAATTCTAAGGGAAGGAAGTTTCTTCCAGAAATTAGTTGTTTTATTTTACGCTTAGATAGCCCTTTTAACCATTGAAGACGGGAGTTACCAGATATTAATGAGATATATGCACAGCAAAACACTAATTAACAAACTGAAACATGTATACCATGCGACGACAAACTACCACACATTCTCAAGAAGAAAAACTGTAATTTATGAATAGAATGTCATTAAAATCCCAATGTTAAGTCTTAGGTTTTGGGGGGAATCTACAATCAACACATTGCCACTAGTCCTGCATCACCTTCTCGGTAAACATGAAATATTCTTTCCATTCTTGACAACACAGGGAATAACTTATGCACGAGCAATGTTATCAGGGAGAGCCATACAAAGAAAAAGATTTGTGTTGTAGGTTTAGCGCAATGTGTCACATACCTCTTTCTAATGTCGGGATACTTCTCATTTTCACATATAGACTTGTAAACATTTGCAAGAAGAAAACATTTTGCATCCTTAAGCACCTAAAATTTCAACATCACCTCCACTAGATCAAAATAAGTTCCAGACTTCCAGTAGGAGTCCCAATGATAAAAGGAAGAAAAGAAACTTTACCTTGGACAGTAATGGCAAGGCATCTAATGCAGTTTTGAGAAGAATAATGCTTGATATCAACATTTGGCTCTTGCGAGCATTGTCTACACCTAAGACTTCATTTGTTACTTTCTTTGGCTTGAAGCAGAAATGGCACAGTACCCTATCTGAATGAAGAGAATGGAGAGGTCAGTTTTAGGTTGTAGTCATAAATCTACAAATTTCTGGAAGACTGATAGTAATTTTCTTCATTTTTTGGGTTCTTCCTTTTCATCAAAATTCCACTTACCTGTCTCCTTTGGGAACTTACGCAAGACCTGAGAGAGTCCAAAGAAGAGCTGTTCATTGCTCATCAATTCATCCTGGAATCAAGCACAGAAGAGATCATCTTTTGCTCCGAAACACATGTCTGCAGCTTGTGCCTTAATGAATTTAAACATTAAAATTAAAATGAATATTCTAATTTCATAAAATTTCAAAAGATCCTAACTAGGAAAATTATCTAGGCTTGGAAGTTAACTCAATTAGCCAAAGGTAGGAAATCAACCTGTCAGACAAAGGCCCCATGAAAGTAAGCATTATAATGTCTATGAGTTCTGAGAATCAGAATGAGTGCAGCACTAAAATAATATGGGCAGTAAACATGAAAGACAGCATACAGCTCTTTGTTTAAGCTTTTTGCTTCACTCTGGGGGACATCCCTGTAACATAATGGGAACATCACCAAGCAGATGATGGTTAAAAAGGGACTTGTTCACTACAACCAATTGGCTGCAGTGACAGGTTCTGGCGACTTAACTTCACTGAGAACATATATTTAACATCTGTTTTTATCTCAGCACTAACATTCACATGTTTATGTGTGAAGAAAAAAAAAACCAAGCCAAACAACAGAAGTATTTTTGTTGCTTCTATTTGAAAAAGGTTTCAGTTAAAAACATGATTCTGCCGAAAAAAAAATGCTAGTCTACATAGGATACTCGTTTTAAAATCCATAAGATAACTTGGATAAGTTGGGGAAGCCTATGGTTGTAAGAATCTTCTTGAGTAGATCAGAAAGTTAACATAGGTCCAGAAGAGAAAAATGATGCAAAGCAAAAGCAAGACTAACCAGGCAATCCAGACGAGTATTGACAGTTTCAATATCTTTTAAAGGCTGCAAAAGATTGGCACGAAGAAGTCTAGTCCTGAGGAAGAAGTTTGACATTTTTTTTGCATATAAATAAAAAGATTAGGTACTATCCAAAATGGTTTTCCATGATCAATTAAAAGTTTTTAACACGCCACAGTGGAACTTTTTAGGTGGTGAACCAATGCATGGATAGCAAAATAAAATGAAGGGCATAAAGTAATGAATGATGGCTTAAGAGAAAAGTTAGGAAGCAGTTCACAAGATGACATGTCAGCTAATGTGATTCTTACCCTCCAATAGTTTTTGTTGTCTTAAGCATGTGGAACAGACTTCTTTTCTTGTTGCTTGTACCCCAAAGTGCAGAATGAAGTGGTTCAATAATTTCCAAGTTTTGGACACTGCCATGCACAATCAAACATAAGAACTTTTTAACAAAGAAAAACCAGTAAATATCAAGATTTGTAAACGTCTACAATATGTTTTAGCAGCAAAATATTGTTACCAGAACCAGATATAACTAATAGGTACAAGTAAAGCAGAAGGCTATTATACCTCGTAGCATCAATATTCATGTGGTCAAATGATCCATTAAAAGTAACCTGGGGAAGAAAAACCCCATGAGAAAGGGTCAAGGTTATAATTCTTCACAAAGCAAAAGGAGAATGAACCGATCATAATCTTACTTTGCCTCAAGATATGATGAATTAATCATAATCTTACTTTGCCTTGAGATATCAAACGTATATTTTAAGAGATAGATTAACTTTAGTTACAGAACAACAACAAAGTTTTTTCCCAAGCATTCAAATGGTATGAGTTATGAAGCACATACCGATAACGAATGGTTTGTGACAATAACACCTTTCTCTGCTTCTATCCTAAGTAATGACACAGATAGAACTTATGTTTCAGACCATAAGGTTAGTTAACAAAGTAAATAAAAAAATTTATGAGAAGCACCATGCAATCAGAAACTTGAAGAAAAGCAGACTCCAAATGATCAAATTAAACGGAAAGCCCAAAGATGAAAGCAAAGTATATAACTCCATGAAGAATGCAATACCTAAGTCAATCAACATGACTGGATTTTGAAATAAAATAGTTTTAAGCTCTGAAACTACCACTTGATTGTAGCAGAAGCAGAAGCCAAGCAAAGATAATACTGCTTGTAGTAAGTATCCAGACCAAGAGCTGAAGGCTCTCTTGCTGCTAGATTCTTAATCAACACCGCACCCTGAATATTTAATCATGGTAGAATTACCATAAAAGATATATACTTGTCAGCCCTGTTAATATAACATGTGAATGAAGAGTGAGATGTATGTATCTGTATCACCTTGGTGTCATCAAAGCAACCACGAGCCATTACAACCTGCACAAAACCATACATGGCATTAGGTCATCAAATTAACAGGTAAATTTCATACATAACCAAATTCGCTCAGAACACCACCACGACTTTCTAACCATCCAGTTATGTCACCTTCTTGACTGATGCATAAAAGCGATCCACCAGTTCTGATACTCCCACCATGCCTTCAGGAGCCAGTTTGTTCGGAGGAACAATGATGGCCATTGGGTCATAGAAATGCAACAAAGTTTTTGTATTTTGATATGAGCTACTGATCTCAATGTATTGAGAAAGATGCAATGAAGCTGATCTTAAGTCGAAGGCAGCCACTCCAACCTGTAAAGTGATTGCGGTTGGTCAAGCATTAAGAACTTCACAGCTATTTAATCATCTCTTGCAGAATTCATTATTTTATTTATTTAATCAAGATATTCTTCTATTGGATTCAATGCCGACTTCTGCTTGTGAAATCTCGCTAGTACTCCGCTTATTATGCTTTCATTTCATTAAGGATGACATTATCTGTAGGAAAAACTTCATTTTCAACTAATTAATCTCTAATTAAGTACAACTATCTCATAATAATTTTATAAAACATAGTTGCCCATTGTGATGCGGAACTTTTAATCATGCAGGGAATATTTGAAATAATAAGAAAACAAATGGAAGAGAAACACAGGTTGTATCATATTTCAAGCCAAGAAAACGAAGCTTGATCGTGGAGAAGCCTTTAATGCTCGACTAGAAAACTGAAAGGAAACAGAAATAAGGATAATTTTTAAGTTGATTTTATTTTCTAAATTTTCAAATTCCGAGTGGAAACTTTATTTCGCCTAGCTAAGACTGTAGAATCATCTCACTCCAATGAAAATTTCATTCTGTCAGTTTATCGAGTGGATTTTCTCGAGAACCAAACGGAGTTACCTCTTTGGCTCTGTTTTCAATGAGACCGATCACGAAGCTTGACCTCTCTCCCCCATCGTCTTCCATTTTGATTAAGCACCAAAATACGAACGCCAAAAATCAGAATTAGTGCTAAGCCTGTGAATATTTAATACCGCATCGGGGCCCTTACTAAATTGAGCGCAGTGCATAACCTTGTTAAAATGCGCACCCCCTTAACGGCAGGAAAACTAAACTTCATATAAATTAAATAAAACCTTACTAATATTTATAATAATAAATTTTAAATAAATCAAGTTCACATTTTTAGAAATAAGATGACTTTTAGCTTATAGATAAAGCACCTGACTCGCTACTATTTTCTCGAAACAGAAAAGGAAAATGAAAATTATTTAATTTTCCAAAAATATATTATATACATACGCACAATGTCATTTGGCAATTAACCTATTATAGAATAAGGCATTTTGTTTGTAAATGTAATACAACAAAGTAGAAAGTAAATAACAATAATTATGGTGAATTTAGCTTTTCTAATCATGGTGACAATTATGTAAAAAGCTTAACAATTATGTTCATCCAAGACTTCCTCCATGCTAACAAACCGGCCCTTCTTGATGGAAAGTTGTGCTGCAACTCCCACAGCAACTGAGATCAACCCATCTTGCAAATCCACGGCTGGAGCCTTTGCACCTTTTTCACGAATTGCAGCCAAGAAGTTAAGGTGCTCCAAATAGCTAGAACCGTGATGTAACCCTTCATACCTGGAAAACAAAGCAGTTTGGGATCAATTTGAGAGGCTAGCCATGCATAAGGAAGTTTTTTATCCATAACTCGATCATGCTCGATATTGAGAAAAAGCATGCTCAGAATTTAGGATTAAAGAAAGTAAAAGAGAGTGTGGCCAACTTTATTTGTTCATCCTCAGCTTTTAGAGTCTGGACCCCATCTCTGCCATCCAGTCTAGAGCCAAAACGCACAATACTTTCGGGAACAAAGGCTTCACCCTATTGCAGTATCATAGTTTGAATCAAATTTAGAATAAAAACAAATGAAAATGAAGCTACATACAAGGTAATATCAAGGGGTGATCAATGATCAGAATGCATTTAAAACTTATTATTGAGATCATTAACTATTTGAAAGGAAGGATGACAAACACCAAAAGCACAGACGTAAGAGGAAGAACGAAGACCTTGCCAGTGTCACCGACAACAGATATTTCTTGCTCATTTTTACTTCCTTCGGCAAACATGCAGAGGTCAAGCATTCCTCGAGCACCATTGTCAAATTCGATAATAACGTATGCATTGTCAATAATGTCAGGTACCTGGACAAAAATCAAAAAAATGAAATTCAGGAAATGCGAGCATAATGTCAAGTCTATATCATGCCAAACTTTAATTATACTATGACCTTTCCATCATATATTTCATCTTTGTGATTAACATCCATGGCACCAGAAGCCATCACACGAACAGGGTTTGTACCTGCAAACAGCCTCATCAAATCAAAGAAGTGGCAGCACTTCTCTACCAGGGTCCCTCCTGTGTTAGCATTGAACCGGTTCCAGTTGTTAACCTATCACAAGCACAAAGTCAATGAACTATATGGCTAAAGTGATTGCAAAAGTTGAGTAGCTAACTTTACCTTGACCAGAAAAGGGAACCGATGTTCCCGAATTGCCACCATCTTGACCCGTCCAAGAGTTCCACTCTTCACTATCTCTATCAATTTAGCAACTGCTGGCATATATCTATACTCCAATCCAACTTGTACCAGCATTTCAGGCCTCTTTCTAGCAGCATTTACAACCTAATTTCATGATAAACTATAAGCAATCAAGATATACCAGATGCCTAAGTCAATTACCCAGAAGAATAACCATTGATGCACACAACAATAAAGGTGTTTCAATGATAAAAATTATGCAGTCTTTACTTCATCAATGCCATATTTTAGAAACTATTGCTGGGAGTCGCATTATCATTCAAACTCCTCAATTATGTAGCAGTTAGTCTCTAGTGGCTGCATCAACTGACAAAAATGAAGCCTTTCTTCTAATTCTGGTTGCTTCTACAAAAAACCCCCACATCAATTTGAAAAATGTTCACCTCCACATACAAATAGAAGCTGTAAATAAAGCTTAAAGCTTAATACAACCAAAATGACTGACCTTTCTGCAGTCAGCAACCGTAGTACACAATGGCTTCTCAACTAACACGTGATGGGGTTTAGGATGGTTCAAAATATCCATCAGAATCTGATAATGAGTCATATTAGGGCTCGACACAACCACCACATCACATAGCCCACTATCTAGAAGGTCCTGGTGCCCTGAGAAAACCTTTATATAAAGTATAAAATAAACCCAATTCAAAACCATTTTATATCAAAGTCTTAAAATTCTTGTCAACTGAAAGGAAATTTAGTAATAATTTGCACTCCGGACAAGACCCATACCTTAAGTGGCCAATCAAAGGATTGAGCCAGTTCCAGGGCAAGTTGCTGAGAGGGTATGTGCGGATCGGCTATGCAAACAACAACCACTCCTTGGCTTCTAAGATGGTGAAGATTAATGAGATGTTCTCTTCCCATCATTCCTACTCCTATGATTCCATACGTCACTGTTTCACTGACCGCCATGCTTGAAAGAGTTTAACACAACTTCGGAATCTTTGGGTTTTTCTTTTTATTAGTCTTTAGTTTCAAGACTTCGACTATGGAAAAGCACTCTGACGTCTGTAGTTGCTAATGATTTATTTTTAGTCTTGTTTTGTGGTGAAAATCGCAGTGAGTTTGACCACGGGAATGTGATCAGGATCAAACCCAACCCCGATTTAAAAAAAAAAATAATTGTGGCAGTTAGCCAATTACCGTATCCATTAGTTAACGGCTCAAGTGTCGAAGCTGGAAGCTTGAAACATAAAAGGAAACGGCACCGTTGAGAGGCACGACAACAAGATGCTTTCGGCTATTTGCTAGGATGGACTGAACCATAGAGATACCTTGGAATTTGAATTTGAGCATCAGAATATGCCTTTAAAGAAAAAGGATGATTTTTTTTAGCAAGATAAAAAAAGGCAAAAAAATTTCAATGATTTGTTTTAGAGCAATCAGTTTGGAAACAGATTTGGAGATTGGACAATCTTTCACGCATTAAATTTTTTTTCTTCGTAGCTATCTGAATATTAGATCAAATGAAATGCATACTTAACAGATTCTTGAAAGTTGTAAGTTTGAGAGATTTATCTATGAAATATTTTTCTCAAACGAGTTAAATAAATAAAGACTAAGAGTTAAAAAAGATAAATTAAAAAATTAAAAAATCCATCTTAGCACAGCTCGCGTAGTGGACTGCAACGACAGAAGCTTGTGTTAGACAAGGCTTCACAAAAAATGCTAAATGTCCAAGGTGTAATAATTCAGTGGAGGATGTTCGTCATTCGTTAACTTTCCAGAACCAGGGAATTACAGGGGAGGTAATGGAGCACACTATGATCACCTCTGTTAATGAAT
>JBBYHO010000005.1:16694004-16705946 GCA_038382025.1 Adansonia gregorii
GCTGTGACCGGGGAATTTGACCCAATATAGATGCCACCATAAATCAGCCCATCCAACCCTCCTTCCAATCAGTGGGCCAACTCAATAGATCCAATTATTGGTGAACTTCCCCTCTAACGACAGTTGGTCCACAAGAACGGGCTGGGTTCAATTGAACCACCACTGAACGGATCAGCAGCGGCTAAAACGTTAGCACCTACGATGAAACCAATTGCAGTGAGTGCTACCAATACGTTAGTAACAGACTGGAGAAGAAGGCAAGCGACAAGGGAGAAACCAAGGCACCGGGCACTCCAATAGAAAAGGCCAGTTAAGATAGTGATGTTGCCTCCAACGGCCAATTCAAAGACGAAGGTCGGCTTCAAAAAGCCACCTCAGATATTGGCTGCAGTGGAAACCCCGACAAAGAGGGCAAATGCATGAGCCGAAGGCTCACGGCCCTGGTGCGAAATGAAATATTGATTTGATAATCTATATACTATATATATTATATGCAATAAGGTGAGTGCGTTTGGTTTTATTTCAAACTTACTAAATTTAAGTGAGTTGATTTTATCAAACTTACGTGAATTTATATTTTTTTATAATAAAATAAAAATTAACCATTAGTTATAAATTTTTATTTAATTTTTCTGAACCACTTAAATGAGTGTGTCATAATCTAATTTTAAATATCATAAATGAATTTAAAATTTTGATATATTTAATTATTTTTATTGTATTTATGTTTATATAATAAATGTAAATAAAAAATAAAATATTATATAAATACATATATTATCAAATTAAATTATAATCAAAAATTTAATTGTATATCTCAATGAATTATCCCGTCATAGCAAATTTATAAATATAATTGTAAAAGAATTGTAACAGCTTTAGATTAGATTAAATCCACGGAAAGATTTCCATTTTCTTACGTGTATCTAATTTAAGAAAAGGGGAAGAAGAAGGAAGTTAAATTGATGGTCAACGCGAGCACCTCTTTTGCCTTCAAAACAAGGTAGAATTAAAAGTAGGGCCCAATAAAGCAGCCAAGGATTAGGTACTTTGTTGTGCACAAATATCTGGAGGTCTAGGAGTCCAAACATACAAATGATAGACACTTTTTTTATTCCTTGCATATGAAATGCAAATATTACGGGTTATATAAGACAACATTGATAAAATTTGAACATTTTTCTTGCCATTGAGCTCATTCATTTTCTTTGCTTACTTAGCTCCTTTGTACTTATCCAATACTTGATTAATTTAAATATTAGAATGAGTCCCAAATTTTTAATTTTGATATTTAATCTTTTTGTTTACTGCAGATAACTCTTTTAAATCCATTAAGATTAAACCTCAACCAACCTCAATATTCATGGACAATTAATATAGGCAGTTTGGAGCTCTTTTCTCAAACTCAAAACCATTTATATAAGATTATTATGTTTGTTAAAATGATTAGATGAAAGTATGAAACAGTGTTTTCCCGACCGAAAAACCTGATAATCATACAGTCCATATATTGACCTACTTTGGGCAACTCATTTATTGCTAATAAATAAACAGGAATAAAAAAAAATTCAAGCAAGACAAAATTGACCACCAAATCCACCCTTCACCCTTGTCGCTATAAATTAAAATCCTAGCCATAACCAGGCAAAAACCAAGCCTTTTGTTGGGACCAAATCTTTCCTGTGTGCTAGCCTTGACTGAAGGGAATATGGCACTGCATTTCCCAAATAAAAAAAAAAATTGTGGTGGTTATAGGGTGAATGCTTGAATAACTCGTCACCAAAATTTGTGTGCTAAAAGAATGTTAATGGTGGATTTGAATAGGGCAAGTTATTGACCCCCCCCCCAATTCCCAGAAACATGATTTGACTTCCAACTAATACTTGCTGCTTTCATTCGACTTCATCGTGCAAGATAAATTAGGTTCATCACATGGAGCATTACGTGAAAATGTATGGGCAAAGATAGCAATTGAGTGCAAAGCTATTCAACGTAGGTAAGACGTTCTCTTTCAATTCTAATTTATGTTTTAAAATCCAAGTTTAATCTATTTGATTTACCTAATTACTTTAGGTGGGATCTAGCATGTCTGGATTCGAATACTATCTTTCTCTATAATTTGAAACTGTGTCCTTTTGTATGAAAGAATTAAAATGTTTAATAAGTTTCATATTATACTTAAAACTTTACAGTCCTACACGAGGAATATGTTCGAAATTAAAATTTGTCGTCTATTGTCCACCTGTCAACGTGCAGTTATTTGGTTTCAATCTCTATTTCCCTTTAATTTTCTTAATTTGGGTTTTTCTCGAAGTTGTAATCAAAATTCAGCACAATGGGAGACATGTCAATTGTTAACCCATACTTCACAACTTGGCATCGAGCCGTCGATTTTAACTGGTCATACTATAACTATTGTTGCTGCTTGGACACTTTTGTCATGAAAGAGGTATCTAATTGAATTAATTTTTACAGTAAACTTTAAGCGGATATATGTGTGTGTATATATATATATATATATATGTAAGATTTTGCTAAAGAATACCCTTGCAAAGTAGTAATGGATTAAGCTTTGCTGTCAACGTTGGAGTTGGAGTAGGCGAATGTAAGGAAGCTTGCTTAGTCCGAGTAGACGATTGTTGTGGGAAAGGCTCGTTCAGACCTTTTACGCCGACATGATGGAAATCGATTTGCTTTGGTTGGTAACATGTGCCAAGTAAGAAACTGTTCCTGTTCTCAATGACTTACTGCGTTCGATCTGATGTAGTATATTTCACCCCTATCTGCTAAAAGTATAATGCGTCAAAATTCTTTAGGACATAATGAAGATGAACCGACATCAATGTAAATTTTGTCAGAATCACTATTAATTTCTACTGCATGTTTTGTTGTTTTTTAACCTTACTTTTTACTTTCCTGACTGACGTAAACAGGCAACAGAATGCAGGGGAGTAAATTCAGTGAATGGAAGATTAATGGAGAGTAGCTACATGCTTAAAAGAAGCCCCACTAATTTGCAAACTTTTCTCATTTTCAAATTCTAAACTGTACTTTTTCTTAATTAATAATTCACATTTTCTCGAGATAAAAATTAGACAGACAAAAAAATACAAGGTGAAATAACTCCTCACATTGAATGCACTCAACAACTCTGAAGTGATCATCTAAAGCAGGCAACAACCTGGTCCCATGGGGGAGGGTAAGTTTAATTTTGCCTTATGTACGTCACATTCTTGTCTCTTTACAAACTTAGTTCCATATTCAAATGCGAGCATTCAAGTTTTCTTTGTATTAATTCACCAGTTTAATATCATTTACATATCCCTTTTGATGAACTATATCGAGTCTTGCCCCTTATATTACAACATCATCATCACATAATCTTTGTCGGGTGTTTTTCTTTTCTTTGCCCCGTTTGATCTTTCATTGTTTTGGGAACAAAGATATATAACAGTAAATCATTATTTTATTGCTAGAAAATAAAGAATGTGAAAGTGTGTAATAGTGTTTAGAGCTTATGACATGCAAAAAATGGATGGTCTCCGATTAGATCAGGGTCGGGAAGAAGCAGCAGCTGTTGCAGCAGGAGGAGGAAAGAAAGAGGCTGAAGATTGTTCTTGTTCATCGCATCCACATGTTCAGGCCGCTCAACATAGGCGCTCTAAGAGGTGACCCTTCACCTCTTGCAAGTTTCTTATATTGTTGCGTCAACTTGGAGTTTTGAGGGTTTCCTTTTTTTTTTCTTTGTATGTAAAGGACAAAAGGTTATTGGCAGCTTCTTCTTAAACGAAAATAGACGGGGATAATTTTAAGTTTATGAGTTTTAGATTCGTCGTTGGACACTGTTGGGCATTATTTTCAGTAACCATGTCAATGTTTCTGGAGTTTTAAGGGTTTATTATTCCTTGTACTTGACTGGTGTTTGAATTTTTTTTTTTTCAATTTTTTTCTCGTGTTCTGGTATTTTAATGAGGTCAGACTCATAGTGTGCCTTCAACTCATAAGCAAGTGAAAGATTCGGGATCTATTAGTTAGAATATGGTGCTATAGGCCCATGGATATCCATTCTTGGCTTTGGCTTAGGGCTCAATTGAGTTGAGTTGGCAAGATAAGTGAAGCAGGTTCAGGAGAATGATTGCTTTATTTATTTATTTATTTGTTTTGGTGAAGTAATGAATAATGAGGTCTCGATGATTACTGTAATTCTCAGAATCAGTTAAATATCCTTCTGAGTTCTGACCGTTTCAGTAACTATTCTTGCTTTTGTTTCAGCGCGTCCGACAGAAATTTGGATGTTTCAAGAGGCGGAGTTTTGCATCCCGCGAAGAAAGAACAGAAAGAACTGCAGGTAAGAATGCAATTTCTAAAAAATGCCAAACTATGGCCATTTCATGTTATCCTTTTGCCTCCAAGCTTTTCCAAATCTAACATTTTAGGGGGCTAAAACTATATATAGCCTTGTATTGCAGTGTTGAATGAGAATTTTGAATAGTTCATCTTTGATTTACCTTTTTGTTGTTTTCCAAATGTGAAAACTGCAGGCATCTCCATTATCAGCGAGAGCTTATAGGACTCGAAGTCCTCTTCATAACCGCTCTGATTATAGCAACAAGAATACTTCACTCAACCAGCGCGCCACTTTGGAGAAAGATGTAATCCTCGAAAATTAGATAGCTTTCTTTGATCAGAATATTGGTTTTTGTAAATACTGGATGTTCACATTTAAACATGGCTGAGATGAATCAATGTGTAACTTTGCTTTTCAATTCTCAATGAAATGAATTATCTAGAACATAGTGCAAAGACAGCAAACAATTATGGCGTTATATTATGCTTATACGTGAGAAGGCCATTTGAAATCTTCAAGTGTTTGACTAAATGGCTGAAAAGCATATGAGAGTAACATATTCATGTATTGAGATAGATACTTTATCTATGTGAGACCATGAGTATGGGTAATGACCCTTCATGTATTATATGAGAAACGTGCGATTTGCATATAAAAACAATGGATCAATGGTTTCGTAATGCTGAATGGCTGTATTATGATCTCTTTGCTGCATAAGTTTCAACAACAGCATAACCATGGTTTTACCCATTTTCAGATAGAACTGCTGCAATTACGTTTGCAACAAGAAAAATCTATGCGAATTATGCTTGAGAGAGCAATGGGGCGGGCTTCAAGCACTTTATCTCCAGGGCGCAGGCATTTTGCCGCACGGGTAATATGACCTCTGGGATGTGACTTCTTACTTCTTAGCTATATTTTTTGGACTCAGGTGTGAGTGTCGGATACGGATATGTTAAATTTTTTCCAAGTTTTCCCATAAATTTAAAGGATCATATCCCATTCCCATGTCCGGAAATGTAATGTACATGGGTACTTTTTGTTAAAACTCCTGATTTTGTTTAACATGTTTTGTATGATATTTTTTGACTTAACAACTATTTGTTAATTTCAGACAAAGGAATTGATTGCGGAGATAGAGTTACTCGAGGAAGAGGTTGCAAACCGCGAGCAACATGTTCTGTCTCTCTACAGGAGTATTTTTGACCATTGTGTTAGTCGGAACCCTTCTGAGCAGAGCTCAGGCAAGGCTTCTCCTGCCCATATGAAGCATACATCAAGGAAACACCCGAGTATTATTTCAAGTGCATTTTGTTCATCAAAAAAGTTTCCTCTGAGACCTTTGCAAGCTCTGGTTTCCACGAATGACTCTGGGAAAAGATTCTCTAGAAGTATTGACGCTTCACAGTTCCGTGGAAAAAATGACATTCTATTTGAGAAGACATGCTCATGCCTAGTTAAGGTAAGAAACATGGGTACTCTAATTTTCTTTTCATTTCGACAACTATATGTGTTAGTTTTTTATTTTGTCTTTTTAAAGCAAATTCTGAACTTAGTTCGTAAAATTAAGAGTTTCACTGACATTATCAAGCGCCTTGATGTCATAGACGGTTGAACATAGAACCGCTAGATTTTAACATATCTTTTATGCAACCAGAGATCGTTTGATGTCGTTGTCTTTTCTTTGTTTCCCGTTTTCAAAATTTTTGACTAGCTTGCTTTAGACTGAGATAAAATTAAATTCATCCTCATTTAATACGTACATATACATACATACATATATATATATATGCACCAATGAGAAAATTAAACTCAAGTTTTGTGTTCATATGGGAAATTCACTATGCATTTTGTATATTACCATGTGCATCATATGGCTGATCTGTCATATAATGCCATGCATCTTTATGGTCCAAACTTTCTTATCCTCGCTTATTTTTCAGGCTCATGAAAAGGTCCAGGGTATGGAAAAAACCCCAGTGCTGCGTACCCTGAAAGATCATCTGTATCAATGTCCAAGCAAGTTGTCTGAGGAAATGGTCAGATGTATGGCAGCAGCATACTGCTGGCTTTGCAGTGCAACATCTTTGAATTCCGAGAAAAACCAATCACCTTCATTCTCAAGGTCATCAACTAATGTTGTACTTCCTAGACGTGGCGTTGGAGAGGACCAGGATTTCTCTTGCACGTCCAATGTTGAAATATCTTGGATATCAACTGACATGAGCCAATTTTCTCGCGCATCTTGCACCATTAGTAACTACAGGTTGGTTTATTATAGATATATAGATACATATATAAACAATGCAAATAAAGAGAGATTAAAGAAAGAGTGATAGACGGGGAATTACTGTGTGTTGATGAAATTAAGTTGCACATTGCAGCATAAAATCTAGTAGGAAAGTCTTCCCTGAGCTCAGCATTTAAGAGAAACTATGCTTCTCTTTTTTCTTGTGATACAAATCAAATTCAGGTTTAATGATTCCTTATTTTTGTTAGCCTACTGTATGTTTCCTCTTATATTTCATCACATCCTTTAAAGATAACATAATTTGTGCATTAATTTTTCAATTTCAGACCTCTGGTGGAACAACTTGAAAAAGTGACAGTGAGTCAAATGGAATATAACGCCCGAATTGCATTCTGGATCAATGTGTACAATGCCCTTGTTATGCATGTAAGCTTAAATATATTTAGCTGCTCATGTGATTGTCTTTTTTTTTTTTTTTTTTCATTTCACTATTATTAACTCTCAAGTTTGCCTTGTGCAGGCATATTTAGCATATGGAATTCCCCACAGTTCTTTGAGACGGTTAGCCTTGTTTCACAAGGTAATCATTTTACTTAATCTAAACCAAAACCAATTTGTTCAGGTGTTATCTTCCTTATCTAAATCAAAGACAATTTGCAAAGGGGTCAGGCTTTCAAAAGGCACATAATGTTGAAATGTAGGTAGGAAAGCATTTGACGAAATCTTAAGAAAGTGTGTCGACTTTGTTAGGCAATTCAAGTTGTCTGTTGGCATTGTTCACCACATCTTGTCTATATTGATGCTGATTTCTGGTATTTCCTGAAAGATGCTTTATCTGATTTCTCCAAACAACTATTGTTAACAAGATATAGTACTATACTTAGGGAAGCGGATGCATCTTTGTTATTCTTTCATTATGATTTAGTCGGTTATTCAGATGCTAAAATTGATAGGTTTTTCTGCATAGTGCAGGCTGCATACAACATTGGTGGCCACATCATAAATGCAAATGCCATAGAGCAGTCAATATTTTGCTTCCGCACACCTCGAATTGGAAGGGTATAACTTTTCACATCTAAAAAAGTACCTGTATAGAAGTAGGTTGAAATTTCATAATCTTGCAATGTCCATTATATGTTGATATCTGATTATGACGATTGTTTCAATATGCTACAATTTGGTGGCTCAACTATCAAGAATTTCACATTATTTTCATCCATTTATGAGGATCTCAGAACTTATCAGCCATTCTGCATATAATCATTTAGTTTCTCATTCTTTGGCTATGATGTGATGCAGTAAGTGAGCGCTAAAACAGCACTTCTATGGTAAAACCAGAAAGAATCATTTGGCTTTGCTCTTATTTCACTTACTTCATTGAACGTAGGAAATAGCTTAAACAGTAATGATTTCAAATTCATGGGAAAATGCCAATTTCCTGATATTCACATATATTTTATCTGCTTTTTGTTTAAATAACAGTGGCTAGAGACTATCCTCTCTACTGCCTTAAGGAAAAAGTCTGGTGAAGAAAGACAGTTTATCAGTTCAAAACTTGGTCTTCCATATTCCCAACCACTTGCCTGCTTTGCTCTCTGTACTGGAGCATTTTCTGATCCTGTGGTAATTTCTACTTCTCTTTTTACATGGTAATGCAGTGTGACTTTCAAAGATTATCAGACCATCATTTACTTGGGTTTACATATAGTTGATCCATTTCAGTTCTTAATAAAGTTTAGTTTTGAACTATGTTGTTCCGATTCTTCATTTTTCTTGAAGTACTTGTATTTAACCCTTGTGTTCGACATTTTTTCATATATGAGCATGGAGATATGACCGACCCTCAAAATACATGAAAAAATTTAGAAAAAGTGGACACATATCTATATCCGATACTCACACTTGAGTTTACGTAACATAGATTTTGAAGAACATTCTGGAGTATCACAACATTTGGAGGATGAATCCGTTATTTTCACATCAGTTGAAGATTGAATGCAACTGTCTACTGATTCTGAATTACAGATTGAATGAATCTCTTTAATTTAATGATGCAACTTTTACTAGTTCATAAAAAACTTGTCGTAGAAATCAAGCGACTTGATCAGCTTTTTATACAGTCTCTGTGAGATATAACATGCAGCTATTTAATTTCTAAATTAGTTTTTTTTTTTTTTCCTGAAAGAAGTACTTGGAGTATGAAACATAGATATTAGGAACCGAAATGCTATGTTACTTAGATTTGAGTGTATTAGACATGAGTGTGTACCGTGTGTTCAATTTTTTTCAAGATTTTCATGTATTTGTAGAGTTCTTAGAATATCATATCCCCATCCCATATCTGGATATACGTTGAACACAGGCGTTGGATATAAATACTTAAAGAAAAAAAAATGAAAAATCAAAGCAACATAGCTGAAATGGTCGAAATAGTGCTTCAGCAATTGTTTTCTGCTTAAAATGTCAAAGTCAACCTCAAAATTATCTAGTTGTTTTCGTCTCCATAACATGTCATCTTTGCAACTTAATCACATAAACATTGTATTTCGAAGTCATGTTATTTGATTTTGCAAGCCATCCTTTTCGTCCTTTGACATTGCTACCGCATCTTAACCTGTTGCTAAGCTCAAATCTTACTCTCTGTAGCTAAAGGTTTACACTGCATCAAATGTTAAAGAAGAGTTAGAAGTTGCAAAAAGGGAATTCCTTCAAGCAAACGTAGTTGTGAACAAGTCAAAGAAAGTGTTTCTGCCAAGAGTGCTTGAAAGGTTTGCAAAAGAAGCATCTGTCAGCTCAGATGATCTCTTGAACTGGGTTATTGAAAATGTTGACAAAAAGCTCCACAATTCAATACAGAAATGTTTGGATGGTAAATCCAAGAAGAAACCATCACAGGTTATTCAGTGGTTGCCTTATAGTTCAAGATTCAGGTATATTTTCTCAAAAGACTTAACTGAGAAACCATGGTGGGTGTGACTTGAGTTTGACTTTAGACAAGTAAAGATGTTTCTCAACATCCTGTTCGGGATGATTTGCAATGAAACGCAGCTTTGGGCTGAGCGGTGTGAGGTATCGGTCATCTTTACTTGTAATTCCATGTGAATTTCATTTTACATCCTAATCTTAGATCATTTAACATATTCTGTTCCATCTAGAGTTAACACCTTTGGGAAAAATTAGTGCCAAGGTTGGCTTACGAGTCTGACATTTTTCTTATTGTGAGATCCTAATTGTTTTGAGACGGTAATAATCCTTGAATTTGGGTGTAGGATGATTTTATTAGTTTGACTGTAAACTTCTTAGTTGGTGCATACAGTAATAGTCATTATTTTTTGTGCATAAAAGCGTTTCGAATATGAGCGCGCTGGCATTGTTATTAAAGCAGTGTAAAACTCGAGCAATTTCGAGAGTATGTACAGTTTTACAGGAGGTTCTAAATCTTTCTCCTTTTGAGTGATATTTAAAAACGACTAACATAACACGTTTAATATATATATCGTATTTATGTTTAACATTTTTTTTACACATTTAATAAAGTGTTAAATATAAATTTGATATTTATAGTTTGCCTCGATTCTCATTTTGGTATTTAAAGATTTTTTTCATCAAATTGATATAAAATTACATTCCATCAAGCATGTTGATACTTAACATTATTATTATTAGTCAACAATTGGTGTGAAAGTTAACAACTAATGACACATTAGCATGAGGTAAAAAAAAATAATAATGCTATCATTGCTGTCATCATTAAAAAAAATTGTGTGTGCTGATGTGGTATTTTAATTATATGTCAATGTTTTATTGGTTGTTTGATTATCACATTAGTTGTTGATCAATAGTAATAGTTTTAAGTATCAACATATTTGACGGAGTAAAATTTCATGTGTCAATTTAATCAAAAAATTTTTTAAGTATCAAAATAAAAATCAGATAAAAATATTAAAATCAAATATATATATTTAATCCTTCAATAAATTGTATTGTATTTATATTTACATAACTGATATAAAAAACACTAAACAAAATATGTATACAAGAGTTTTCAAATCTAGTTGAGACCAATATAAAGTTGGCACAGTAAAACTTTCATTTGCTAAATGCTCGGGTGGAATAAGGTCCCTTTCTTCATGAATTTGCGACTGATCAAGCTCCTGGTCTGCAGCAGGGTTTATTTGGAATTCTATTAGCCTAATCTGCAACTTGATATTCATTACGACCGGCCTTACTGAAATTTGAGTTGTCAAACCCATTCCCATATTCTTCGGCCGAATCTTTGCTTCAATCAGAGTTAGTAGTAACACTTACCTTGCTCTGCTTCCGAGCCGGAACCAACGAAGCTTAAGACCTGAAAGCATTATCGATTTTGAGGTCACAAGTTTGTATTTAATTATAAAGTCATTGGTAAATAGATTAAATTTTTGCAATGTGATAATTTAAACAAAAAGTTAAAAATAAAGTTTTATAATTTAAAAATTAATTTTTAAATAAATTATTTTATTACTTTTATATTTTTAAATTTTAATTACTTTAAATATATTTATTTTATATTTTAAAATTTCACAACAATATTAATTATTTTAAAAAATTCTTAAATAATATTATCTCACCACACTTTTCCTACTAATTTTTTTCATTCAAAGTTTTTATAATGCTAAACTAATCGGCTTTAGACCTCAGAAAGCAACTGTTGACGGTTTATAAGCTGTCATGTCATGTCTTCCATTCATTTATGATTTTGTCTCTACGGAAAATTTAAATTATTGCATTTATTACAGCAATTATAGAAGTACAGAAAAAATCTAAACTTTATTTATTAAATTTGACATGTTTTTCTTTGTTTATTCCTCCTAACAAAAGGTAAGTTTCGCCTTAACGTTAATCACATAAATTGCCTTTTTTTTCCCGAAGGTCATGGCATTTTCAAGTTTTTCTTGGATTTACGTTCCATGTTTCACTTTAATAAAATAATATTATACTAAAATAATTATTTTATAAAAATAAAATAAAATAAAAATTAAATGAAATAAATGTATATCTTAATTTAATTTTATGAAATAAAATAACATTAAATTTAAATTTTTTAAAATAATTTTTATTTCGTTTAATATTAAAATAATTATTTATTAAAATTTTTAAATGAAATCATATAAATATTTAATAAATTAAATAATTATATTATTATAACATATTAAAATATAATTATAATAAAATGTTTATTATAATAAATCAAGAACATTGATCATTTTTTCACCGTCGAATCTTAAGGACGTTTTCTGATTAAACGGTCCAAAACTATCGATAATAAAAATACGAAAGAAATTCGGATCGTAGACAAATATT
>JBBYHO010000005.1:16734924-16754022 GCA_038382025.1 Adansonia gregorii
ATTAAAAAAAAATACTTACACTATCAGAAAAGAATCATTTGTGAAAGCACCATTTTGGCGACATCCGCAATGTTGCTAACCCGCAAAGTGTTGGACTGATTATTCTAATCCAACGGTCCAAAACTATTGCTAACAAAATACAGGAAAAAATCGCACCGTGGATAAAATAATAATAGACATACGTTCCGCCACGTGTTTCTTCCTTGGATATGACTTTGGAATTTCCAAATTCCAACTTTTTAAAATGAAAGAACAGTCAACCCAGTCTCACATTCCTCCGTTATATTCCACCGGTCACAGTTGCCATATTCACCATCAAGTTTCACACACGTGAAGTTAATCGAACCGCAAAGGACTCGTCTGTGGCAAAGCAAACGAAGAATGACCGTAACGTTAACATTATTTTGATCTATTTATCGACTTATAAGAACAAGCCACGTGTCACATTCCGTAACATTGAGGGCCATCTCATAATCGCCATTTTTGGAGTTCCACTCTGAAGCCCGCTTTTTTAGAATTGTATCACCAAACTCTTTTAGTATCATTTTCTCATTGCCCCAACGAAAATTTAAAGAGAAAAAAAAAAAAAAAAGGGAAAACCAAAACCAAAAAGCTTTTCCTTACTACAAATGAGGAATCTCTTTTCTTTTAACTGAGTTTTTTTTACTTGATTCACCGGAACCCTAACTCGATCCGCTGGAGAATTCAATATTCCGGTGGGTTGCAGTTACTATTTAATTCCTGAATTAATTTACTCCTAAGTGAGTTCAGGTTTTATTCAAACAAATTTTTTTTCTTTTTCCTTTTCTTTTTATCTTTCGTTTTTTTGTTTTTTCTTTGCTTTGTTAATAGTTTGGTTCCTTGTTAGTGTTGGTGTTATGGTGTGGTTGAACTGGTGTTGTTCTGAATTGGAGTTTTGTGGTGCAGTAGATGACCGTACAATTAAGGAGGAGTTGAGATCAAACGGCCAGGGATTTCATCACCGGATGGAGGGAGGTAGCGTCTCTAGACTTACTTGCTCTGGTAACTGTTCATATTCCTACTTGGTTTTTTTATTAAACAAATTGTTTGGGGTTTTCCTTTTTGATGTTTATTTAGAGCTTGAGAACAGTTTTTTTAATCTTTTTGAAGTGGTGAGTTTAGTGTTATTTAAAGTTTAGAATTAAATTTGTGTGGTTTTCTGCTTAAATAGATTGGAAACTAAGTTCTTCCGTGCACTTTTCAAGTTCGACTGTAGCTCACTCAATTATGTTTTACCAGTTTCTTTTATTTTAATTTAATTTTCTAATCGTTATTGGGGGGAGAAGAGAAGAAGTTCATCAATGCAAATCAATGCATTGTCAAGGATGGGAGCAAAGATTTTTGTCATGGCTTTCTGGAACAGTGATGGAGCTTTTTTCAAACCAAAAGGCATTATGTCCATAGGAAATACTGTTGAGGCTTACTAATTCAATCCAGAGTTGACTAATCGTGGTTTGATTCAATTCACAGTTGACTATTTAGTGTTTTGAGTTAGAGTTGTGTTGGAAGTTAGTAAGTGTTATTGATATCTGAGTGCAACTAACTGATAAGTTCAGGAAGAAAGATACATGTTTATTTTTATTCTTAAGGATTATTACCTTGTCAACTTGGAATTGAGATTTCAAACTCCACATGTGGGTCTATACTTTCTGTGTTTCCATTTAACTGAACATATTAAGCTGATTGTTTTGTGCTAACCTCTCTACGTCGGGCATGTGGGAATTATTTACACCTGTGTGTGATGATGAGTGTATCTCCTTATTCTTAATCCTGCCATAGCAAAAACACACTTGCTCATTGTTGAAAGATTTCAGTTTTTACATGATCTGATGTTAATTTAAATTGATTTATGTTTCAATTGTCACATCAAGCTTGCGTTGAATTGACCAAGTTGATTTTTTCTGGCTTCTTTTACTGAAAGCTGAATCCTCCAAGCCTTATTTGCGAATTAGTTTATGAGCCTTTGCTGGGACTTCCTCGTACTAAATTGTTTTTGGAGAACCGATGTCCATGGTTGGACAAAATTATAAGATCAAATTTCTGGCATAGTCTAGGTTCAGATTACCCTCTTTTTGGGACCTAGGGAATGAATTATGAAAATGCATAAGGTTTCTTTCCCTTTTATTTTTGTAATTGTAGTTTTAACAGCTTAGTTAATCCTAGATGGGTCTTTTCTCTTCTATTAATGTGATATGATGTTTTAACTGTTAAATTTTGGTTTTTTTTCTTTTTTTTGGCACATGTTTACCGCAAATAAATATTTGCTGAGATTTCCCCCCCCCCTTAAAAAATGGACTTTGAATGCATCAAAATTGGTAAATGTAGTTCATCAGATTTTCATACTATACCAGGGAAGAGAAGAATTCGTATTCGACAATTAAGTATTCTTAGTTTTGTTGCATATTTAATCTCATTTTCATTTTTTGTGATGATGTTAGGCTATGTAATATTGCAATGTGAATTAACATCTTTTCCATGCTTCCTAGTAATATGTAATATTGCAATGTGAATTAGCAACTTTTCAATGCTTCCTATTAATTAATTAATCAGTTTGAATTTACTGTTCTTTGAACTTTAAATTAATAGTCAACCCTACAGGAAGTAATTAGCTGGGTAATTGGAGAAAGTTTCTAAATTTTACACCTTTCCTATGCAATTGATACTGTGGCAGGACACTCTTAAAACTCAGAGGCCTAAACACTTTATCTGTGTATTATTTCAAGTTTTCAACTTCATTTTGATAAGCCTTTTTTCTTCTAAACTTTTCCTGTTTTAGGGATACACTCATGGATTATGATGACAATGATTTCCAAAGCCAGAATATTAATTTAACTGGTGACGGGAAAAATAAATTTCCTCCTGTTTTATGTCCATTTACTCTCCCTAGATTTGATTTTGATGATAACCTTAACGGGCATCTAAGAGTTGATGGCTTAGTTGAGACTGAAGTTTTTCTTGGCATTGAAAGTAGCGAAGATAATCAGTGGTTTGAAGATTTTTCACGGGGGAGTACTGGGATTGCATTTAGTTCAAGTGCAGCAGAACCTTGTTTGATTCCTAGGCGCAACAATGTCTGGTCTGAGGCAGCCTCCTCAGAATCTGTTGAAATGCTATTAAAATCTGTAGGACAGGACGAATCTATTCCTGTTCAAACTATTAGTAAGGATTCAGATGCCTGTGGTGAACTGGGTTGCATAATAAAGCAGATGGAGCCTAGTTTGAAGCATGGAGATGGTGGTCTTTCTAAAGTAGGGGATGACTTACAGCCTGGCTTGCAGACAGGTGAGATTCTGGGGAAATTTTCTGGATTGAAAGGTGATGTAGGAGGAGATTATAAGCTGGTTGAAGATGTTTCTCAAACACATGAATGTGAACCATCTGTTGATGGGGTATTCAAAGATCCAAACACCAGAAATAACGACTTACGTGCGACTGAGGGGGATGAGTCTAAAGATGGTGAACAAATTGTTGTTAATGAAAATAAAGTAGAAGCTTCAGTTGATCAATCTGGGGATAACCGGGGACAGGAAGATAAATTTGCTTCTGGGTCACAAACTGATACTGTGGTTCCCTCTGTGCAAAATACCCCTGCAAGTAGTGCTATGATAGACACTCAAGATACTGCACATCATATCATTGGTGCAAATGTTGATTTGAGACAAAATGTTCACATTGATGGTGAGCACTTGATCAAAAATGCAGTAAGCTTTACCTCACAGGCGCAGAAGCATTCACCTTTGGACATGCAATCTAAGGAAGATGAACGTGCAATTGGAAATAGCACAATTACTGTGGGTGAACCTTGTGATAGGATATTCAAAGGGAATTCTGACCTTCATATGGTTGAAGGGTGCAGTGAGGGTGTGGATGTAGAAATTCCTCTGCAGACTGGCATATCCGAAGACGTTGTCTTGTCTGAAGGAAAATTACATGACATATCACCAATGCCTGTTGTTGGTAATACTACCCTCAAGGTTCAGGAAAGTTGGGTCAGCGATACTGATACTAGAAATTGTACGAATCTGGAGTCAAAGATGGATTCGATGCTGCAGATAGCATGTGATGCTGATGAGAAGAAGGATTTGTTAGAAAGTGCTTGCCATTCTGATACGAAAACCTTGAGCAGCAAATCTGAGAAATCTTTGTTGTTTTTTGAAGATAGTAAAGGTTCTAAGGTTGAAGGTACCCACAATACTTCGGGAGCCGAAGATTTGAGAAAATGTGAAGAATATATAGTCGCTGAACATAATGTTGAGCATAAATGCGATCAGAGTGTTTCAACTGCCACAAAGCAGTACGCCAAATTGCCTTCTGATTGTAGTAACGTAGATTGTGGGGATGATGGATCTCCACTTGTGATAAAGGGAATTGATTCCTCATCCTTTGCCACAGGTGGCATGGCAAATGCATTAGCTTCAAATTTACAATCTGATGTTGCTGTCAGTGGCAAGTCAGGTATGTACATTTTGAAGCAGTAATTCTGATAACTGGGCTTTTTCTTCCTTTCATTTTGCTTTCTTTAACCCATCATGCATCATATTTAAACTTGGTGTTCCTGTGTTACAGTGGATTGCGTTCTTTTGCCTTTTGGTAAGGATCTTCCTGCCGCTGCTGTTTTTCATCGGAAAGAGGTTAAAGTGTCATCTCCAGAAGCAAGTTTCTCAATCATGAAGACATCTGGAATGACAACCGGAAAAGGTGAACCTTGCAAGACGGGTGGACAGTTCTCTTCTAATATAATTGATCAGTCCTTGTCAATGGAGGGTAACTCTAATTCTGAGGGCCAAAGTGGAGACCAGACATTTTGCAGAGTCACACTGGAGGTTGTAAAAGATATGCAAGCGTCATATGTTATCTCTGATTCAACGGTGAGAGAGACTGATGGTGCTGAAGTTCAAGTTATTTCTAAAATGGGTTCATCAGAAGCTGCAGGTGACCTTTTATGATTAATAGGATATCTTGGGTTGCCTAGTAATCATCTCAAATTTGAATTTAATAGAATATATTCTTGTTGCCAATATCTTATATATTATTCCTGTAGGGTCTGTATGCAAGTTTTATTCTGCTATAGCAAAAGCAATTATTTTAACATTTTACGATGCCCATACCTTGTCATTATGGTGCTGCTTCCTTGACTCATTGTAGTTCTTTCTGAAAATTTTATTTTTGTGATGATGATTGGTTGGTTATGAGCTTTTGTTATACTTAATGAAGCTTATATCCTTGCATTTCCGATGCTGGATACTCCATAAGATTAATGTCTGCAAACAAAAAATTTCCATCAGGTGCTGTATCAGTTCAAGAAAACAAGATGTCAAGAAATTCAGTGACTTCAACTTCAAATGAACCCTCCCATATTACTGGCCATAATCATCCGAAAGATAGTGACCCCAAATTAGTTTCTGAAGAGAAGATCATTGGTCATGCTTATGATGAGTTTGTTTTATCAATCAGTTTTTTTCTGAATTGTAGTTAGATATTTTAAGCCTGTCATGGTGGAATCCCTCCTTTAACCCCAGCTTGTCCCTTAGATCTGTTTTATGTTATGTTGGTACAGTTGGTTTGTTTTCTTTTTTTGGGGGGGGGGAGGTAACTCCGCCACCTCTTCCTCAGGTACTTGGGATGTATTTCCTTTGCATGTAATTTCTGTTTTTGAAGTTATATCCTGTTTAAGGGGGTAATTTATGAACTGTCTACTTGTTTCCCGGGATATAGAATTCATAAATCAATTGAATGCTTAGCCTCTTTCATGGCTTCATTTTTTTTTTTGAGACCATTCATCCGTTTTCCCTTCCACGTTATTTCATGTTATTCTACCGATGGATTAATTTGATGTTGCAGGTGATCACGCAAAGACTCATAATAGTTCCTCTACTTCTGTGCCTTTATCTGAATCTCAAACTAAGTTTCATGTGATGAAAGGTGGAAGTAGTATTGCTGATCTTGGTAATCCTTCCTGTGGCTCTCCAATTGTCATTAGAACTTCCGAGCAGTCACAAATTAAAATTGAAGAAGAGGGTGTGAAAGTATCCAAAGATCAGAGTGCTTCAGCATCTGAGGTCATTAATGGGGAAGTGAACAAAGAGCAGTCTATTTCTCAGGATACGAAAAGAAATGATGTATCTCCAAGAGACAGAAGTTTCACTTTTGCAGTACCTCCCTTAGCAGATTTGCCTGAAAAAGAAGCTGGAAAGAGTTGGCAACACTTTTCTACCGTGCAACATGATAAAATATCCCCGGTAAAATTTCATCTTCCAAAACAGTGATTCTTTTGGTTATATTAAGTTCACCTTTTTGTGCTCAAATAAATTCCCAATTCCTATCTTCTTGCTGAAGATCTTTTAGAAGTTTTCTGTGGTGCCATTTTTATTATTTTATCCTGCTTATGCTCTATCTCTCTTGCACTTGCTTCCTCACTCTTTGTGTTCATACAACCAGAAGATCGTGGAGGGAACTTCATCAACCTCTGGCATAAGCAAAATAGGTGCCAAGGCTGCTCAAGAGATGAGTCATGAAAATCTTCTGGCTTCTGAGAGTGACAATGTGCGTGGTGGCTCCAAAGGGACTTCTCAGCGTAAAACAAGGCGAGCAGGTGGTAAGAACGCAGGAAAGGAAGCTGCTAAAAAGGGAAGTGCTGCAAAAGAAACGATTCCTGCTAGACAATCAAAACGAAGTGATAGAACAAGTAATTTGTCGCATATTTCAGCTGGAACTGGCCAGCTTGTGCAATCCAATGAGATGCAGAACTATGTACGCATGGAAGGTGGTAATATGAAACCATTTGGTGTTCTTTCTACTTCAGTATCTAGTCTGCCAGACTTGAACACCTCAGGTTCTTCATCTGCAGTTTTTCACCAGCCTTTTACAGATTTGCAACAAGTTCAATTACGTGCTCAGATTTTTGTGTATGGAGCTCTGATGTAAGTTTTTTAGCTCTTATTCTTTTTGGTATATATTTAGTATCTCAGTGACATGTTTTGGCATATTATTGAGGCTTTTCTTTTTTTCTATTTTTTTTATTTGTTTCCTCTGGGGAGTTGAAAATTAGCAACAATCAGTCTTATAGACAGAGCATATCTTGAGATTTTTATACATGTTCTTTGATATCATTGTCAAACCTAGTTGCCTTTGGTATTGCATCGCTCTTTAGGACTTCTGATCATTTGACCACATCTATCTAACTGTTTTGAACAATGTTGCTGCAGTCAAGGAACAGCACCTGATGAGGCATATATGATATCAGCATTTGGGGGACCTGGTTAGGTTTTCTTATCTCTAACTATGATATCTTGGAGGTTTTTTTACAGATATAGTTAGTAATTTCATTTTCTGTAGATGGTGGAAGGACCATATGGGGGAATGCCTGGCGAGCATGCACAGATAGGGTACATGGTCAAAACTCTCATCTTATTAGCCCTGAAACTCCGTTGCAGACACATATAGGTATCTGTCTAGACTCTAGGTTGCTGAACTACTTTCTTATGATTCTTTTGTTTGTTAACTTCTTGCCTTGGTTGAGATGCTCAGGTGCTAAAACTTCTGATCAGTCAATCAAACAAAATGCACTTCAGAGTATGGTTACATCCTCTCCTGCTATTCGGTCTGCTAGCAAGGGTACTCCGACAACAATTGTAAACCCAATGATCCCCCTTTCATCACCACTGTGGAGTATTCCTACACCTTCCAGTGATGCTCTTCAACCTACTGGCATTTCAAGAGGTGCAGTCATGGAATATCAGCAGGCGCTTTCTCCATTGCATCCCCCACCTATAAGGAATTTAGTTGGACATAATGCTCCTTGGATGTCCCAATCCCCTTTTCGTGGCCCCTGGGTTCCACAGACTTCTGCATTTGATGGCAATGCTCGTTTTCCCTTGCTTCCTATCATGGAAACTGTTAACTTGACTCCTGTAAGCGAAGCATCTGTGCCTCATTCTTATGGGATGAAGCAGGTTTCCACAGTTCCTAAGGTCCAGAGTGGGAGTCCTGCTAATGTTTTTTTAGGGACTCCCCTTCTTGACTCTAAAAAAGCAAAAGTGACACCTGGTCAGTGCTCTGCTGATCCGAAGCCTAGAAAAAGAAAAAAAACTGCAGTTTCTGAGGAATTTGGGCAGATTATACTGCATTCTCAAACAGAGGCCCTTTCGGCTTCAGTTGTGACCAATCATGCCTTTACGCCTGCTGCCATTACAACCCCTGCCACCATTGTTTCCAGGTCGTCCACGGACAAAATGATTACATCTGGCTCTGCTGATATTCTCCGAAAGGGTGGCCAGGATTCAGATCAGAGGGCTACTCTGTCTGAGGAAACACTTAGTAAACTCAAGGAGGCTCAGAAGAAGGCAGAGGATGCAGCTGCTCTTGCTGCTGCTGCTGTTAGTCACTGTCAAGATATATGGAATCAGATGGACAAGCACACAAATTCTGGGTTGGCACCAGATGTTGAAACTAAATTGACTTCTGCAGCCGTTGCAATAGCAGCAGCTTCTGCTGTTGCAAAGGCTGCAGCTGCGGCTGCCCATGTTGCCTCAAATGCTGCCTTACAAGCAAAATTGATGGCTGATGAAGCATTGGTTTCAAGTGGCTGCAGAAATTCTGTTCTGACTAATGCTATCCTGTCTGATAATGTGAAGGTTGGCAAGGCTACTCCGGCATCCATCTTGAGGGTTGAAGATGCTACTACTAGTTCAAATTCCGTTATTGTTGCTGCAAGGGAAGCTGCTAGACGGAGGGTGGAAGCTGCTTCAGCTGCTTCAAAGCGAGCTGAAAACATGGATGCCATTGTTAAAGCTGCTGAGCTAGCAGCTGAAGCAGTTTCACAGGCTGGAAAGATTGTTGCCATGGATGAGCCTTTCCCATTGACTGAATTGGTAGAAGCAGGTCCAGAAGCATACTGGAAAATACCCCACGCATCTCCTGGGACATTTGTTGCTATCAGCAAATACATAGACAGAGGTGGTAGCATGGAGGCTCCTGGTTCATCTGTCAGTCGTCCAAAAGAGGTTCCAGTAGACGAGAGGGAAAAGCAGAATGGTAACCATAGAATGTCACCTACTCTCAGAGAGATGGCCAGAGAGTCTATGGAGGATCATTCTAGGTTGGCAGGTGGCATATTTGGTCCTGCTGCGACAATTGGAAAGGATAAAAAGGGACAAAAGGGCCGCAAGGTTTCAGATATTGCCAAAACCAAAGGAGTCACTTTTGAATCTGAGATTGGGTTCGGATCACCTTCCATGACCACTAAGACTGAACATGAGAAAGCGGAGGAAACATCAAAAGATAACAGTATAAGGGAGGGTTCCCATGTTGAGGTTTGTGATTTTAGTTGAAGGAATATATTACTTTACTAAGTTCTAATGTGTGTGCACTTGTATTTGATAGAAATATGTTGATATAGTGGTCTGGTTTGAAAAAATTCTGCATGCATTTGTCCTTTTTACTGTGGGGAAATGCTGCTATTTGACACAGTTTATTGATCTTAAATTGGTATATGATCTTTTTTTATATTTTGCCATTTCCTCTTTTCTAGGTATTGAGAGATGGAGGCGGCTTGAAAGTAGCATGGTTACCGGCCGATATTTTGGATTTGAAAGATGGCAAAGCGTATGTGTGTTACAATGAACTTCAATCAGAAGGTGAGCTATTACACCTACTGTAGCTTTTGCTTTGGTTGAACCAACTGAATGTTGATAGCTGGTAAAGCATATCTGTTGGAGACTCCTGGTCCTTGAATTTTGCTCAACTCCTTGTTAATTATATGCAAGCTTTCACTTTCTCGTTGGGGATTATTGCATGATTTTCTGTATGCTAAATCAGGAATTTTGCTTGGATGATGTGTGCTTTTGTTTCGGAAGATATAAAATATGATCGAACATTTAAGTGCACAAGGGTTAGGGTCTCTTGCAATCTTTGGTTTCTTATGTAAAAGCTTTTTCTTGGTAGAGCAAATTAGAAGTTTAACCTGGTGCACGTGGATTGATGATGGTTTTCTTAATAATCCTGTTTTGAATGCTTGTCGTACAGGTGGTGATAGGCTCAAGGAGTGGGTGCAACTTGAAAGTGAAGGGAATAGAGCTCCCAGGATACGCAATGCTCGTCCTATTAGAGCCATGCCATTTGAAGGAACGAGGAAGAGGAGCAGGGCAGCTATAGGGGACTATAATTGGTCTGTTGGAGATAGGGTTGATGCCTGGATGGAAGATAGGTATGCATGCATTATTTTCCGTATCTTCTTGCAGTGCATTGGCAATGGCATTGGTGCATTTCAAAATTTATATGAATTTTGTGGAAGTAGTGTAGGATAATTTGTCTATTTGCTAGCGAAACTAACCAACAGTAATCTGTCATATTGCCCTAAATTAATTCTGCAAAATGAATTTGTTTGCATATGTTAGACTCTGACTAGCTGTGTTGGGAAAGTACTGAAATGGATGTATAAAATTGTTTCATGCATAGTCTAGATAAATTATACAATGAATAAATTCCACATTATCGTCATTTGCATATGTTAACAGTGAAATTTTTTTGGAAACCTGTCAAATAGATTCTGCTTAGTTGTGGACAAATGTGATTATAAATAACAAGTTAACAACAATCCAGCCTTTAGGAAATCTATTTAGATCTCGTGGAATCCTAAAATTTATTCCTTTTTTAATCTGACATGAAATTTAAATTGTGAACAATATGGCAATTTTAAGCCCCAGTTTTATGGATGGTTTTGGATCATTTTTTTGAATCAAATGCTATGTATTTCTCATGCATCCTTCATTTTCTTGTTGTGTTTAGAGAGAGAAGGAGAACCTCAATTGCTTGAAGTTCTTTAAGTGTTAATTGTCAATAAATGAACCAGTGTTTGAAATTATGTGTTTATTTGTCTTTCAGCTGGTGGGAGGGAGTTGTCACCGAGAAGAGCAAGAAAGATGAAAATTCATTTACTGTCCATTTTCCTGGTATGTGTAGCCAAGTACAACATTTTATCTGCAATATTGATTGTAATGTGCTTAGTATCGAAATCTATGCAGCCTGTGCTTTGAGAATAATGAAGGCTTTTGTTGTTATTTTTATTGCAGCTCAAGGAAAAACATCTGTTGTCAAAGCATGGCTTCTTCGTCCTTCTCTGATGTGGAGGAATGGTAGTTGGGTTGAATGGTCCAGTTCTCGGGATAATAATGGCTCTTCCCATGAGGTGATATGCTAACTTGTACTTGTGGTTGATGTTTTCCTGATAATACTTCAATTGCTTCTTTGTACCGAGTTGTTGATCTGTTCTTCAGGGTGATACCCCACAGGAAAAGCTGCCAAGGGTAGGCAGTCCTGTAGTTGAGGCCAAAGAGAAAGATAAGCTTTTTAAAAGTGTTGACATTAAGGGATCTGGGAAACCTGATGACACGAGTTTTCTGGATTTATCAGTGAGTGAAACTGTATTTAATATTGGTAAAAGCACCAGTGATGACAATAAGCCTGATTCACTCAGGATGATACGTACTGGTTTAAAGAAGGAAGGATCAAGAGTGATTTTTGGTGTTCCCAAGCCAGGAAAAAGGAGAAAGTTCATGGAAGTAAGCAAACATTATGTTGCAAATCAGAGCAGTAAGATCAATGAAACAAGTGATTTTGCTAAATTTACTAAATATTTGATGCCTCTAGCATCTGAGCCCCGTGGAAGAAAAAATAAAGTTGAACTAAAGGATAAACGCATGGCTGTATCCAAGCCTAAGGTTCTTAAGACTGGAAAACCGCCAAGTGTTTCTAGTAGAGCTATTCCTCAGAAGGACAATTTATCAAACACTTTGGCATCTGAAGCTGATGATTGTGTGGCCACAGATGTGTCAAAATTCAAGGATTCTGTGAGCCAGGCCGAAAATATATCAGGAAAGCTTAACATAGTGGAGTTTAGATCATTTTCAAGTTCTGATGGAGCAGCAGAGGGCCCAGTCTTATTTTCTTCTGTGGCTTTCCCATCAGATGCCCCTCCCAAGAAAACTTCCATATCAAATGCTAAATCTGAACGGATTAATAAAGGAAAACTTGCACCAGCTGCTGGGAAGTTGGCTAAAATTGAGGAAATAGTTTTTGATTCAACTAAAACGAACTCTGAAGGTGTTGAACCTCGTAGATCTAATCGGAGGATTCAGCCAACATCCAGAGTAAGTAAATGGATATGATCATTTCTCATTTGATAAGTTGAGATCAATTTTGCATCTAATATTGCAGTATTGAATTTCTGGTTTATGAAATTAATTCTTATGTTGCTTTATTTATGGAAAAATAATTGAAGAATTCTTTGCTTACATGTGCCACTGTGAACTCTGAGTCATGCTTTGCAAAATTCATTGCTTGCAAAGGAAAGGGGGTTGCACATAATGTGTAAGATTCCTGGTTTCAGACTTTTTAAGTAGCGAATAAGTTTGGAAGTGGGCGTTGCTTGAAATGCATGTCCCCTGAAGGAGAATAAGGAAATGAAATTGGCAATGTGCTTGGCAAAATTGTTGGATTATTATCCTATTCACTGCTAGTGGAGTTTAGAGACTGCACAAGCAGCATCTTTTCCATATTTCCGTTTGATTGTCGATAAGCAAATCAATAGTAGTTAAGAAATTTACATATTTGGTAAAAGGATACATGGAAAAAAAATATAAATTTTTTAGTAGTTATTTTTAATTTAAAGTCTGCTGCTAGGGTATGTTGCTTTGTTGTTTCAAACCACATAGAATATATTGTTGAACGAACGGGAACCTAAGAGTGTTATATTCAACTAGCACCATCAAGCTTTCCCTTAACCCTAGGAGTTCTTCATCTGTCTGCCTCTCTTATCCGTTTGAGCTTTTACTTGTCTGAAGACAGGGATGCTGATACTGTATGTTATCAAAAAGAAGGAATTGTTATCATCACTAACCGCATGTGTTTTTATGTATCCATTTATATAGACATGACTGTTTTTGTGCCCCATATATTTTGTGCTGATCTGGATCCTGTTTTGTTGCCCACAGCTGTTGGAAGGGCTACAAAGCTCATTGATTATCTCGAAAATTCCTTCTGTTTCACATGACAGAAGTCACAAAACTCAAAGCAGGACTACTAGAGGTGAACATTAAATTCTAATCACTTGGTATTCTTGTAAGTGTTATTGCTGTTGTTTACCCTTGTTTGTTGCTGGATATGCACTTATGCATGTGAGAACAAACTATCTGACTATAACAGGAAATGACCATGGTTGAGAGGAGCTCTTATGCAACTGAGGAATCCTGTCTTAAAGAAATTCGAAGATTATCAGATGACCAACGTACACCAGTGTAGCTTGTGTAAATTATGATAGAGAGAAGCTAGGAACGGAAAAAAAAAAAAGAATTGCTTAGTTGGCTTTTCAGATGTAGAAGTAGATATTTATACTGATTTTTCATTTTTAGTTTTTGTTCTAATTAGACTCTGATCTCTCTAGGCCATGCCCTTGTAGCTTTTGTATATGGAAACTTCACCGTGTAGTTTTTTCATGATATTTGCAGAGCAGCATTGCAAATGATCTACCCATATATTTTGTTGCTTCAACTTCTCATGGGCTTTTCCTAGCATTCTCCTCTCTCTCTCTTTCTTCATATGACCAATTTCATGGTGATTTTTTCTAGCATTGTGTTGATCCAAAAGAGTGCAAAATAGAAGAGAAACATTTTCACATTGGCTGAATACAATAAAGAGCAGCCTTGCGGATGCCGACGGTGGAGATTCGAACTTTGATAAGAATTTTGATGAGAATGCATTTATGATAGAGAAAGAAAATGTGCTCTCTAGTTCATCCTTACGGTGCTTCTGATATTGTACCAGAACTTCAATCTATATATATATTTTCTCAGATGTAACGTTTAACATCTAAGGTCTAAGCCAAAACATGGGCCCACCAAAGAGGTAAAAATATTATATATTAGACATCAAAAGCCCCCTAACTCCCGCATCTACGTTTACAGGTATGCAAATTAACATATGACAAGAGCATCATGTTAAAGATCATTAGTATTGCTCGTGCTCTTCCTGGTTGGCTGGTTGATGTCTTTGGAGCCTCAGCCTGCTCCAAATTTCACATCTTCATTCGAGTAACTCAACATATTAATTTTGAATAATAGCCTAAACTTTTATAAAATACCCTATTACCTCTTTTGTATCTCACAATTAATGTACTTCTTTATATAGAGAGTGAAAACATTAAAGTAACAATATATGGTTGGTTTTTTTTTTTTGGGCCAAAACATTAATAAAATCTTAAAATAATGGAAAAATTATCACTTGTGTATAAATTATAGTGCTATTGAACTTTTTTCATTAAATACTAATGATCATAATTATTATTAAAACTCTTGTAATAACAAAAGAGGTTATTATTATACCTGCCCTATGTTTGCAGGTTAACTAATTCGTCAAAAATGTACTAGTAAGTAAAATAGTAACAAATTATGGTACTTTTACTATTGTTGAAAAATGAATTTCAAGATAATTTTTTTAAAAAATTATATTAAAAAAAAAAGATAAAAATGATTAGATGACTACCACGTATATTCCATAGGGCTATAAGCCCATCATCCGTGGCTGGCGCTGCAACGAGCCTAACAATAGTTTCGGTTGACTTGTACATTACTGTACAAGCGACTGAAGCACAAAAGAAAAGGCAAAGAAGTAAGGACCCTTCTTACGAAAATCCCATGTAATCTAAACGCCACAAGATTTACTCAACATTTGAAGTAATTTGAACGATCTTTTTATCAAGAATTTCTATAATCGTTTCAAAAATGTTTTAACTTTTAATTTCAGGAATCATAATTTAATTTTTTTATTGATCTTAATTTATTAAAAATGTAAATATAGATACGCCTTTCAATATAATTAGTATATTTTTCAGTTTAAATATTCAAAATTACAAAATAAAACTAACTTGTGCATTAATGCAATATGAGAAAACTTTGCTTAACAGATCCAAGGGGATGAATTAAAAAAAAGAAAGATGATCAGCCAAAATTTCAAATGGGTTCATGTTATTTAGTTTCTTAATTTGCTAGTAAGTGGGTCAGGTAATTGTGTTTTCTTAATCTCCAAAATCATGCATTGATATCATTATTACTGTCATCAAGTATATATATATATATATATAATATAAAATATAAATGAAATAAATTAGCAAACGAAAAGTCATATAATTGCCTCACTGCGTAGCAATTTATGGAATTTCAAAAATCGGTAAAAAGAAATGTTTATACCCAAGTGGCTCTTTCTCCATCCATCGTTATTTGATTCTAAATTCTTTATTTTAATATTTGCGGAATTTTAAAGAAAAATAAATAAATAAATGTATATATAAATGACAAATAATAATTACTTTTCCTTTCTCACCATATTACAAATTTACAGCTGTTTTTTTTTATATATATATTATTATATAATTTTAAATGTTTTACAAATAACTAGTAGAAAGAATCATAATTTTTGTGTCCTTTGGTGGAGGAATGCTTGTCAGCTACTCCTTTGAAGTTTCCAATCTTCTATTTATTTATTGCTTTCTCATGCTTTGTGGAGGAATTAACACTTTAAAAAGTAAGAAAAGATTTGATCCTTGCTCAATTTGCTTGTGATTTGTAACAATGGAGAAGCACAAATGCAGGCTCTGTGGAAGAAGGTTCCCTAACAGAAGAGCTTTAGGGGGTCACATGAAAGGTCACTTGGCCACCCGTCGATTGCCCCAAAAGACGAGTCACCAACACCGATTGGGTGACCCTATTGAGTCAGCTTCTTCATCAGATGGAGAGCAAGAACTACAAGGACAGAACGTTAGAAGAGAAGCAGTAGTAGTCGTTGAAGAGAAATCTTTGGTTTATGGGTTAAGAGAGAATCCCAAGAAGAGTTTCAGGTTTGCGGATCCTGAATTCTCTTTTGCAGTAGATTCTGCGGGGGCCGTTGTTCAAGATAGAGAAAGTGAGACTAAGTCAAGAAACCCAAGTTGGAGACGATCCAAGAGAAATCGAAAGGTGGGTACGAGTACAACAACAGAGGAAATGATCAAGAAGTCAAAGTTGATGAGAAAACCCAGTTTGGTCGAGTCACTGACCGAGCCGGAAACGGTGAGTTCATCAGTTTCTGATACTTCACCTGAAGAAGACGTTGCTATCTGTCTTACCATGCTGTCCAGAGATGTCTGGAAAAACAACAATGTGGAAGAAGAATCAGAGGAGATCGAGTTGAACGACAAGAAAAAGATTCATGGGAAGCACCATCGATGTGGGAAATGTCAGAAAATTTTTCGATCTTATGTCACATTGGACGAAAACGAAAGGGTTTGCTCTGAAACTAAAAAAACAGTTAAAGCTTCTGCCATTGTTGCTGCTGCTGCTGCTAATGATAGCAAGATATTTAAGTGCCCCTTTAGTTTCAGAGTGTTTGAGTCAGGACAAGCTCTTGGTGGTCATAAAAGATCTCATTTGCTTGCTGTTGCTGCAAATTGTACTAAATTTGATAACAATTTGATAGATCTAAACTTGCCTGTTCCATCGGAAGATGATGAGTTTGGTGGGGTATCAGATGCATAAATTGAATGATGAGGTTATCAAGCAGTTATGGGAATTCAAGTAGATCTGATGTTGCACATTCACTGCTTTTATGCATTATTTTAGATTTTTCCTTTTTTTTTTTTGTAGTTTCTAATATTTCTTCATTCATAGATGAATCATGAATGTTCTTTTGTAGCCTTTTCGTTTTGGTGTTCTTCCTATTCTTCATCGTTGCTGAATTACAAGTTCATTTCTTGAATACAAGTAACAATCATTTGTCTCAGACGCTTAGTAATTGTTGGAGGCCTTTGTTACTCGGACTTCAACGTAAAATTTTTATGTATTTAAAAAATAATATTTTCCTACTCATTTTCAAAAGTATGGCGACCTGCAACTTAACGAGTTTCAATCTGCTCTGAATTTCTTACGAAAAATGCTTGTTTCCCCTCCCTAAAGTACATTTTCCGCTTCTTCCAAAGATCTTGTCACGGTATTAGTGGCGTTATTTGCTTGGTGGAACAGATGATTAACTGATGAAGCAGCCATTGTTGAGGGGAATCAGACAGCAATGACTCGAATCAAGTCTCACTTTCAAGTGTACCCCATCCGCATGTCAGAAGAAAAATACTAAACTAAAGCACAATTTTCTTTTGAGGGGTGGGGTGAGGGGGTGTGCTTTGATTATGGACAAGCACAAAAGGAGTTTTTTTCTGCAAGCAATTAGCACGTCATGTTTCATGTCTTTTCCAGCTGTTTCTGTAAAACTTTTTTAAATACCCTTTCAAGAACTACTAGTACAATTATTCTATTTTTTATGGGGGCTTTGTTCTTATTCTTTTGTAATTCTCTTTTGTTCTCTGCTTCAATGTGGGGCATCAATGATTGGAAAATTAAACTTTAACGATGAATCGAAGCAAATAACCTTACTGGAACTTGGGTTTTACAGTTCCTTCCTTGTCTGGGTCTTCGGCAATTTGTCTTTAAAGGTGACTAGACTAGTAAGTAGTGACTAGAATAGATCCAAAATCCCTTGAATTTCTGAATGAAAAAGATAATGTAAAATTTTTATCTGCCTTGAAATCAACGAAATATCCAGCCTCAAAGAAGGTCCTAATCTGCCATGCCATTCTTAAAAGAATATCATATGCGCATTTGCTTCGCTGCTTTTTTTTTCCTTTTTCCCTTCAGTTTAAAACCAAGATTTGATTAACAAAATGCAAAGCAACATTTTGGTCAATAAAAATAATCGTATAAAACAATTAGATTATATTTTGTGTTTTTTTTTTTTAAAAAAAATAAAGTTTTAAGGTTCTTTTCTTTGACAAATGCATGTGATTTTCTTGCTTCAAAAGCATCCTACTTAATTTATGCTAAATAAAAACCATGTGGATTGCAAGTAGTATCTTCTTAGTAAACAACTATGTAGTTAGCTGATTATTACTACTTCCTACAACTGAAATAAAAATGATATTTGGTTATGGGTTTTTCATTTTGAAATTGTTCAAATTTTGCAATGTAAATATAAAATGATGAAAACAAATGTTCTTCTCTTATAATTACATTTGTGCTTATATATATATATATTATATATTATATATATACACTTAGCCACTTATAGGAGCAAAGATGTTGAACTGAACTGAGGTCCGAGGATAAAGTGGCAGCCCTTTTTGGTGAAATTCTTAAGATCTTTTTCTCGTAGGAAAATGCCTGTGGACCTAACTGGATCTACTATGTTACTTTATTTTATACTAAATTTACATATTAAAAAAAAACAAAACTTGTAAAGAAAAAAACATTTTTTTATATAAAATAAATGCAATAAGTGAAGGTAGTTGTTGTGGGCTCCCCCCCCCCCCCAAAAATAGTTGTTGTGCAAAGTTATTAGTCATAGTTCCATAGTTTCATTAGTTCTTATGAATACATCAAGCTCCCACAACATGAAGATGAAAAGTGAAGGCAATTAGTGTTGTATTGTGCATCTCACCTTTTAAGTCAAAGAAATGTAAGGTTTTATTTAAAATATATATATTATCAACAAATCTTGTATAAATATATACTTACTTGTATAAGGTTAATAAAATAAATATCTTTTGAAAGAAAATTATGGTTAAGTTGTAATTATGAGATTATCATTGCATTAAAAACATTATTTTTTTTTACTTATGAAAAAAGGCAATTAATCATATATGTTAAAATTGGGATAAATTTGAATTAATGTGTTCATGCTTACATTGAACTAGTTCATCCATTAGAAGCATTCCCATCTGGTTACATAGGTTGATAAGCATGGCAAGCAATAATCATTGCATACTAGTGTTGTAGCTTTGTGCCTAAGACTAAGAGCACACGTTGTCCAAACAGCTGAATTTCTAATTATAGGAATTAAGAAACTAATCAATCAATTAGTCCTCATTTCTGGTGTTGATTATGGACTTTTCACAAGCTAAAACTCAATTTCACTATTTCATGTTTTCATTTATATAATATTAGAGAAAAAGAAAATCAATTGGCAAATAAGAGTTTTTCAAATAATATTTTCAAGAAATTTATA
>JBBYHO010000005.1:16760335-16776631 GCA_038382025.1 Adansonia gregorii
TACAAAGAAAAATGTTCATATAAATATAACACTGTCTTACTATTTCTTATGTCTCATCTGGGATTAAAAAACAATGTACTTCATTACAATTATTATGACTTTTTTTTATTAATTTAAAATTTATTCCGAATAATAAATAATTAATCATTAATAACAACAAAGACAAAAATAGTTCCTCGCTAGGTATAATAACTGTACGTCGTATAAATTTATATATATTTTATATTTTAAATTATATTATTATTATTATTATTATTATTAATAAAGTCACATTTTAAAGATTAGTTAAAATTTATGTTATTCAAGATAAATTTAAATAATATATAATAAAAGATTACTGGATTCATATTACTTAAATTTTTTTGAATATAACTGCTTCCGTTTTATGTAAAATATTATTATTAAGGACTATTATTATTAATAAATTAATTTTAATAAGTAGTTAACATTATAGGATTAGTAATCAAATTACATTATTAAATTAATTAAATAACATTCATATTACTTAAATTTATTTTTAATCCAAGTTATTGAGTTACATGCAAATATAATTATCATGTTAATTATAATAATTACAAATTCTATTTATTAAATTTAAATGAATAAATTTTATAATTATAAATATAAAACTCACCTTTTTTAAAATTTATTCTTAATCTCACTACTTAACTTACATGCATTTAAGTGATATTAATGATTAATTAATTAATTTTATATATTAAACTGAAGTATATATATATTTTCAATAAATGTTATCAAATTAATCTTATTCATTAATTAATTTTAATTATCAAAATATCTTAATTATAATAATACTGAAATTATAAAAGAAATGTTGAATTATTTAAAATATCATTAACGATATATTTAATAATAAAAGTTAATTTTTTTATATAGATTGATATGTGACAATAAAAGTGTAATTAATAAAAAAACTCAAAAAATCATGAATAATACGAAAAATGATGAAGTTTTACTTATAGATGATTATAAGCACTAATAAACTATTATTTAATTATTATTTAAAAAATTATGTTTAATATTTTATTTTATTAAATTAAAAAGAATATATCAATTATATATATTTTTATAAATATCATTTTAATTTTTATATACTGATTAACATTTCTCAATAATAAATGAAAAGAATACTAAAATTAAAGTAACCAAAACATATAATTTACACTAAGTGGATTGTAATTAATTAATTAATATTTAATATTATATAAGTCTAAAAAATATATAAAATTTACATTTACAAATAATAAAATTTTACGTAATTTTTAATTATAATTAAATAATTATAATATAATATTAAAAATATTAAAAGTAAAATACTCCTAAACCAACAAACAATTACGAACATCCTTCGCTCTTTCTCTCTTGCTGGGTTGTTGGCGCGAAATCGAACTCTCTCTGTCTCTCTCTCTCGCTTCTAATTTTACGTGTCCGCAAAATTTCACCTGAATTTGTAAGAATTTTTTGTTTCTACTTTGCATTTATTTGTCTACTAGATTTCTCTTATTCTTTTCAATTTAAAGCGTTTAAGTTTTTTTGCCTCAATTTGTTATTTTTGTAGACGAATTTGCACTTTAATTTATGGTCTCAGGATTTCAGAGATATAAAAAAACCCTAGATCTTGTTCGTTCGGTTCCCGTATTTCATCTGATTCGCGCGTTTAAGGGTTGTACTCGATGTCCACCTAACCGTTTCAGCTCGAATTCCGTAGGTCTTTCTTAATTTACTTTTCGTTGAATTTTCGAGAGTAAATTATGGTGAAGCATTTCTCTGGTTATTTATATATATATATATATATATATATATATTTCATTTGGTCGATGGCTTCCAATCCTCCATTCCAGCCGGAGGATCACACAGATGAAAATTTCTTCGACAAGTTAGTTAATGATGATGATGGTGATAATATGGCTGCCAGCGTCCCTGCATTCACGGAGGTTAATGAATCTGACGACGCCAGAGTCTTCGCCAATTTAACTATCAGCGGGGATTCCTGCGGCAAGGCTGACAATGCTGATGAAAAGGTAAAAGATCCTGCGGATGCAGGTCCAGCACCTGCCAATGCGCAAGCGTGATTCATTACGGTTTGAAAATGGCGTGATAAAGTCGAATAATTACGATGACGAAGGGGAGGAGCCAGAGGTTGGATTTGATATGAATTTAAGTGAGAATAGTGGATCTATGAATTCTGGGGTTAAGGAAGTAGGGTGGAATTCGTTTTATGCGGAATCTAACGATAATTGGGGGCACGGGTTCGGATCATATTCTGATTTTTTCAATGATTTAGGGGAGAACTCCGTAGGGGATTTTTCTGGCAAAGTGGATGAAAATATGAAAACAGTGTATCAGATCATAATTCGGTAAGTAGTTACGGGCAATATCACGATGGTGGCCAATTTATGGGAGCTTCTACCGCAGATAACGGAAATGAGCAGGTTTTGAATAGCAGTCAATATTGGGAGAATATGTATCCCAGATGGAAGTATGACGCAATACAGTGCAGCGGTGTCAGGTGGATGGTTATGAAGGGAAACTTAAAGGGAGTTATGAGAGTCCAGGTGCTGATGGCAGCAGCACCAATGTGAATGATAGGGTTTCTTTTTGGCAGCAGACCGTTCAGTCAGTTATGGCAACTGTGGACAATAGTGCCACTGAGGGTTTGGCAAATTGAAATCAGGCTTCACAAGTGAATAATGGGTATCCGGAACAGATGTTTTTTGACCCTCAATACCCTGGTTGGTATTATGACATAATTTCAAGAATGGTGGGCATTGGATAGCTATAATGCCTCGATTCAGTCAATGGTTCAAGGTCATGATCAGCCAAATCAAAATGGATTTGCTTCCACTGGATGGAAATGTCGAAGTAACAGTTCTACTGTGTACGGTGAATATGGACGAGGTGACAATTATGTGTCAGAAGGCATTGGAAGCCCTGGTGAACATGGCAATTGGGGTGACACCTATGGTAATCATAATAGTCAGGGTTTTAATATGTGGCAACCAGGGAATGTGGCCAAAACTGAGGCAGTTTCAAGCTTTGCTGGGCACAAACAATTGGATCTATCTTTTGGTTCAAATATGTCCGTGAACAACCATCTAAGTCACTTGAAGTCATCTCATAATTCTCTGCAGGAAGTTCAGTCACTTAGTAATGCTAATCAGGTTCATACTGAGGCCAATAGGGTTATTGGGTTAAGAAGCTTTGTTCCTAGTGAAAACTTCAACCACCAGTTTAATCAGAAAAATTTAAAGCAAAACGAGCAAATGAATTTCTCATATGATTTCTATGGAAGCAAGAAGTCTGTAAATGTTGCTCACCAGCCTCGTCAGAGTAGCCAGCAGTTTCCTTATGCTTCCAACACTGGGAGATCATTTGCTGGACGTCCTCCACATGCGCTTGTTACATGTGGGTTTAGTGGAAAACTCATAGTAACGAAAGATAGCTGTCCTTTGCAAAATTCATCATTTGGTACCCACGTTAGACTACTCAACGAGTGTGTGTTTGTAAATAAAAACAAATTTTTTTTCCTTTAATCAAGCTTTAAAGCATGGTTTTGTAGCAAGGGAAACCTTATTGAGTTTTAAATGCCAAACATGAAATGCTCTTGCTGTGCTGTTTGTTTTTCAAAATGCTAATGTTGAATGGTTGTGTTTGTTTGAAGAATTTTGTAAGAGCTTATATCTCCGTTCTCAAGTTGTTGGAAGTTTCTAATGCAAACACAAATATTTCTGGTGCTGTACTAACAGCTTGTGATTATTTTCGTACTCTGTGCCAACAATCCTTCCCCGGTCCATTGGCTGGTGGAGGTGTAGGCGGTAAGGAGTTGAACAAGTGGATTGATGACAAATTGCCAGCTGTGAATCACCTGACATGGACTGTAGAAAAGGTGAAGATTTGACGTGGCTTCTTTCATTGCTTAAATCAGCTTGCTAGAATTATGGAAAACTACAGTCTCCTTTTGATGCTGACAATCTATTGAAGGTAAATACTTTTATTGTAATTTTAACTAATTTTTTCCGTAACCATGAGTTTTCTGTTTCCTTAAAAGTATTCATATTGTGAAGATGCTTGTCATGTGATTTTTCAATCTGATTTGTCCTATGCCTTCTACCATACAGCTTAAGAAATAACTGATTTTCTGAGGGTTTTTTTTTTTTGTTTTTTCAGATTCAACAAATTAAAATGACTGTTGTTCTTCTTCTCTGCTTTTTTTTTTGGGTCCCGTTGTATTGTATTTCATTCTTATTGACATGTACCCATTGATAGGAGATTGATACTCTGGAAGCGGCAATTACTAAACCAGCAGAAGTTTTTTCTGCAGACACCACAGTTGATAGCGTGGATATGTCTCAACAGCATGCACAGGTGATGTATGGATGCATGAAGTTTGATACTTACGGTTATTTATGAGGAAGAAAGAAAAATACCCCGAAAAGGGTTTTTGTATTAAGACAACTAATTTGGTCTGATCATTTTTCTGGAAATTGTGGATTCTTTGTCAAGAGATTTGAGAAAAAAATATGCCAGCATGGTTAAGTGGCTACCCATGAGAAAAACAGCATAGATTAAAGGGATTGTATTTTGGATACTTTTGATGCTTCTATTCTATGAAGTTATATTTGGAATGTTCTTGCTATATTTTTCTCAGAAGGAAAACGTTAGTTGTGGAGAATTTGTGCTTCATTCAGCTACTGCCCGTCTGCCCCTGTTATTTTCATTTTGATCAATTTCTGCTTCATTAGCTACTGCCCGTCTGCCCCTGTTATTTTCATTTCTCATTTGATGTAGAAATGTTTGAATTTACTTTAATAGGAATAATTTTGCCATAAGAGCTGAATTCCCCTGCTTTTTTTTTGGTGGGCAGTTAGGGGATAATTGCATATTGCATTCTTGGTGATTGGGAGGAGAATTTGGCCATAATAACTGCAAACAGAATGAAAGATGACGAGATTGTAATTATTCATCTTGGAGATTGCCTATGAAAGGAAAGAAGCGAGGTACATTATCTTTTACTCAGGCTTCTTTCTCTCCCTTTTTGATAGCACACTCTTGCTTATTTCCTATCCTTAATGTTTATTACCATGGCTCGTATGAGGGAGTTTTAATTCAGATAACTGCAGCGCACATTTGTTATTTAGCTGTGGAAGCGAGCTTGGGGTCATATTCAGATAGTGCTAGACTTTGTCTAATTGGAGCAGAACACTGTATGCTTCCCCAAACCCGTGCTAGTCCAGAGGCTATCCAGGTGCTCTTCAAATTTATCTGACCCTTAATCATAGTGTCATTATTGTTTAGTTTATAGAAGTCTCGAAAACTATTTATCAATCATGGTGTTGGCAACTTTGATATGTTTACCAGAGTTTAGGCATTTATCTTTGTGATTGATTTACGTGTGTAGTTGAGGGCTTTTTCTCAGCAAGGGAAAATGTAATGAAAGTTCAATCTTCAAGCAAAATTGATTAGGTTGAAACCTAAATAGGAAATGTGGTGTGCACTCTCAGCATCTCACTTTCTCTATATATATATATATATATATATACACAGACGCATGCACACACACACACACACACACACACACACACACACACACATTTGTATATAATCACTCATGAAATTTGTGTAATTTGTTATTTCAATGGTAAATCCATCTCTTTTTTAATTGGTTGTGTATGATGCCTGACTCTGAGCATGGATCTTAAGATTCTTTTGTAGAGAATGTGTAATTTTTTTAGATGATGCCCTGTCAATTATGCCTTTAATCTTATCTGCTTTTTTCTCAGAGGGCTGAACTATATGAATATTCGAAGGTACTGGGAAACTCTTAGTTTATCCTTCTACCATGTCAGTCATACGAGCTTATATATGCACACATACTGGCTGAAGTCGGAATTTCAGATTCATTGAAGTAAGCATATTTAAGTTGTTTGTGTTTGATTCCTGAACATATTTTACCTTCAATTTTGTTAACATCACAAGGCTAGTTCAGGTATTGTCAATCCGTATTAAAATCTCTCAAAACTAGTTGAGCACCTGAGGTAGAAACTTGGAAACAATCTGTTTTATCTCTTGAGGACAGGATTAAGAATCTATCAACAGGTCCTCTTAGCATCTTAGTTTGGCTTCTCATCAATGTTTTCTTAATAATAGCAGACTTGCTTCCATCGTGCAGGGGGGATATGCTGCAAGATTTGCTCATTGTGTTGGTAAATTACAAAAACTTTTTGATAGCACTGCTCATTGTGTTGTGGGGAGTCTACCACCACCTTCTTCATCAGCATCAAATGGAACTTCTCAAGGTAATGATCATTTCCATCAACAAACTGGATCAAGAGTATCAGCTATCCAATCAACAATGGCTATGCCATCTTTGATGTCCTCTGCTTCATTGGGGGCTGTGAGTGATTGGGCAAGCAGGGGGACCGATGGAAAAATGGCAATAAGTGGTAGAAGTGTTCTAGAGCCAGACTTTGGCTGAACTTCAAGACAGGTTCTCATTTAAGTTCACTTGAAGAAACTATATTCACTGCTAAATGCTTCTGCATCTTTCCTTGAATAAAGTTAATGAGGTCTACTGATATTTGATGGTATCAGTTTGATTCATTGAAGGAAGCAGGAATATCCGCTGCACAAGGCAAAGCATCAGTAGAGGCATCTCACTTTGGTTTTGCCTCACAGCTCTTTCAGAAGACCGCGGACTTACTCTTGATGTATAAATTGTTTGATTTAAATTAATTTACATTGTTATCTGAAGGCTATGCTGGGTGAAAAGAATAAATTTTACTATGATGAAAAACTTAAGAAATGGGTGGGTGAAGCTGCTGAACCTCCATCTGAAGAAACTGCCTTGCCACCACCTCCAACCACTGCGGCATTCCAGAATGCAATGTCTGACTACAACCAGAAGTCTGCATTGAAGAGTGAGGGGTCTCCCCCTAATTGGAGCCCAACATTCAGAAACCCAACCCCAATAGAACATGCCTCTGGGATTCCACCTTTTTCTAGCAGCTCCAATCAATTCTCAGCTCGTGGACGAATGGGTGTTTGAGCAAGGTACTTCTGAAGTTGTCGCAATTCCCACTCTTGCATTTGAATGATGCCATGGAACAAACTTGGTAGAAAAAAGGATAAAAAGGAAAGAATCTTGAAAGTAAGACAAGGTGAAAAATATAGGATTTTATCAGACTTTGGCAATAACTAGCTAAGAATTAATTATTTAAATGACTATGGATGCTTCTGAGAATTCATAAGCATATAAGATTTCACAGATCACTGTCATTAGTGAAATTAATTTTTTTTGTTTTTGTTTGGAATGTGTCTTTGTTGTATTACTTCAGAAACCAAGAGAATAATTATATTTTTCATTTGTTTTACCTTTTCTACGGTACTACAAACTCTTAGACAGGTATGTGGACACTTTCAAGGAAAGTGGTGGTGGCCGAGCAAATTTATTTCAGTCACCCACTGTTCCATCTGTTAAACCTGCAGTGGCTGCAAATGCAAAGTTTTTTATTCCCACGCCTGCATCAACAAGTGAACAAACGGTGGAAGCAGTAGCAGAGAAGGCACAAGAAGGAAACACCACTTGTAATTATCTTACCACATCCGCTGCCTACGAATCTTATCAATCTCCTCTGCCGGTATTATCAATGACTATGCAAAGGTTTCATTGCACTCGCGATGAACAGCCTAAGGAAGCAACTTTGGTAGTGCATTATATCGTCCTAGTAAAGGCTGAAATCAGACCTTGAGGGGAGGTTTTGGGAATGCCTGGTAGAACGAATGGTAGTTCTGGGGATTGAGCTACATGGCTGGAAACTGGAGCCAAGAGTTGTCAAGATGGAAATATCAAAGGTTTGTTCCTGCAACCAACCACAATACTACTCATTGATATTCCTGTTCCTGCATCTTTTAAGTATACGACAAAACGGCCAAATGGACCAGAACTGGTTCCGACACAGTGGAAGCAAAAACATGTTCTGTTTTTTGCTAAACCCATTTCTGGCATTGTAGTTTGAAATTCTTGCTTATTTAGTTGTATTATTAGGTTCCATCTGTATGTCCCAGAATTCAAGGAGCTTGGTTTTTTGCCTTCTTATTTTTAAAACTAAAAAGCGACAAAAGCCTGAGCAGGCACAATTGTATACTCATTTGTTCGTTTGTTGAAGAATATATTAACATGTGTTCTCTCAACAATATGTTATCGAAAGAGAAAGTTCTATATCTGTTCTTTCAACAATATTAAAAGTATAACATGTGATGAGCATTGGCTTCTCGGATACTTGATGTTCTTGAAAACCATTAGAGCCTGTTTTGCAGGTTAGTGGGTATCGAATTCTCCGTATAATGGTGTTAGAAGAGGCAGTAGTTCCTACAGAGGTCATGGCAGGGGATATAACGGCCAGCCCAGCACTTTCCCAAGACAGGTGACCATGGGACTGGAAATGATGAGGCCAGACCTGGTCTTCGATGCTTCAAACAGCATGGGGCATCATCCTCAGCCTCACAGCCAGTGAGAACATAAAATCTATAGATGAAGCAGAACCCTCGTCTGTTTTACATAAAGAAACAGCTCAAACTACAGTGCCTCCTGAGTCCTGAGGCATAAGGCTCCTTCAAGCTGGCCCACCACCAGGCTGCATGTTGTAAGATTTGCAGGGTTGAGTGCACCAGTTTGGAAATCCTTAAGCAACCACAGCAAGAATAGAAAGAGGCATAAAAAGAACCTGCAGCAAACTAAAGAGGAAAAGGTTGCTGTCAAACCTGGGATACAAAAACAGATTATGAAGAAACCTGCAGCCAAGCCTGAGAATGCGGGATTTCAGCAGCTTAACATTGCCCCAAGAATAGCCCACTAGGTTCACATCCTGAATCAGAGGTTTTCGTAATGACATCAAATTTGAACCTCCAGAATAAAGTAATCTTTTAAAAGAAAATCCACTCAAAACTTTTATAGCGATCACTCTAAAAGATAGTTGTTTCTTATTGCCTTAAAAGAATGTTGGAGTTTATGTCTATATAAACCCAAAAACCTTTATTTCAACTGAAAATCAAAGTCCCACATGCTGCAAGGTCCAAAAATTATATATATATATATATATTGATCGCTATTACTTCAGAATTTACTGGCGTTTTTTTTTTTTTTTGATTGATAGAATAAATAAACCAATAAAATAGAATGAATGAGCAGCAGGAAGTCAATATTCCAGCCTGTGAAGACATCATCTGTCAAAAACAGTCAACCTCTTCAAGCAATCTGAACCGTTAGATCGTAATGCTGTCCTTCAATGACAAAACCCATGTCAGTTGCACTGCCTTGTATTCCTTATTCCAATTCAGCTCAGCCCAAATTCCCTCTTAAAAACGAAGGCACTACTTTGACGATTCCGATATATAGAGAAACAGAGGATTAGAAGCTTCAGATAGCAAAAATGGCAGACAACTCTGATGATTTAGACCAACTTCTTGATAGTATGTTCTCTGTTTAATACCTTTCTTTTATTTTCTTCCCTTAATTTTCTTCTGTTTCTTAAACCTCTTAAATTTTATTTAATTTTTTTCAGGTGCGTTGGATGATTTCCAGAATCTAAACCTTACTCCTCCTCCTCAAAGGTACCTTCTTTTTTGTTTTCTCTTCTTGTATATTTTCGTGTTTTGTTTCTCAATACCCCTTTTTTGTTTTAGGTCCAAAATTTTGCCCCCAAGCTAAAATTCCTTCTTTTTCCCTCAAAAGTTAGATATGTGATTAGATATCGTGGATATTACTCTGTGCTTTGCCTAGGTTGAGTTTTTGTTACAATTTCTTCCAACTACTTAGCTTTATATTTGGTGAATAGGGGAGGAAGAGGAGATGGTGAAGAAAAGAAGCAGGAATCTGGTTCTTTACCAACTGGGGTTCGAGGATTAGGAATGGGATTACCCGACTTGAAGGGCAAGAAAAAGGGGAAGCAAAAGGATTTAAGAGAGTCCCATGTGACAGAGGCTCTTGATAAACTAAGAGAACAGACCAGAGAGACCGTAAAAGGATTGGAATCAATGTCGAAACCTGGCGGAGATGATTTTGGGAAGGATGCAATGATGGAGGATTGGGTCAAGCAGTTTGAGGAGCTTGCTGGGTCTCAGGTATATTTGCTTGCAATTTTTCATGTTCCTTTTAAGGCTTTATTTATCTCTCTTATGATTGTTTGCTCTCATGGTTTCTTATTCTGGAATTTGACATAATTAAGTTTGATTTTTGTTGTAATTGTAGTTTTGGCTCATTTGCTTTAAAAATTAGAAGTAAAGCAGTTGTTTGTCGATCCTTAAGTTGGAATTTGACTCTTAATATAACATATTAGGAGACTCTATTCCAAAATTTTTTGGGAAAAAAAAAAGAACTTGTAGCATTTTATCCAATTAATTGAGTGGGAGTTACTGGCTTGAATATTGAATTGTCAACTCTGGGTTCTGTTTTTGAGTTGTGAGTTGATAATTAAGACGTATGTTAGCCTTTCCTTTTTTGGGGTTGGCAAAGGTGGTGGCGGTGGGCTGAGGGGGTGGAAGGGGTTCCTTTGAAAGAGGTGTGAACTAAGTTTGGAGATGCGGGCATTCTCCTTTATCAGGAACCTCCACCAGCCCCTTCTGAACCCACCTCCCAGTTCCCACCCACCTAAAACATTCCCTGAAAGGAAAGGGAACATGTGTTGATACATATTACATGAGATTCAGTCCATGGACTTTGGGTGTATAAATGGTTGTCCCTTTTTTTCAAGGGAGGATGCTTTGGGAGAAGCAATAAAAGGTTGGCTTTAAGCAGGACGTCATTGTGTTTTAGCATGCATCATTCTTATGATTGGCAAACCTGGCATGTTGTATATGCTCAAATTAGATAGGTTTTTATTGGTTGACATGTCTTATGTCAGTTGCATCTGAAACTTTCAAATTTGTTGAGTTATATATCCGATTGAATCATCTAGGTAATAGGATTGTAAGTTGCATATTCTTGTATTTATTTTTTCATGGACTGATGAACGTGCACATACATACACATAGACATATAGAAACAATTTAGAGCATACATTTATTCATGCACGTATCTTATCTTCTAATATGTTAGTTATAGTTGGAGCCAATGTTGTCAACTATTTAGGTTTTTGGGTTTAATTAGTAGCATGTGCTTGGGAATAAGTATGCAATTATTCCTCTATTTTGACCAGGACATGGAATCCATTGTGGAGACTATGATGCAGCAACTTTTATCTAAGGAGATTCTTCATGAACCCATGAGGGAAATTGGAGAAAGATACCCACAGTGGTTAGAAGAGCATAAAGCCAGTTTGAGTAAAGAAGAATATGAACGTTATTCCCACCAGTATGAACTGATAAAGGAGCTTAATGGAGTTTATGAAAATGATCCTAATAACTTCACCAGAATTGTTGACCTCATGCAAAAAATGCAAGAATGTGGTCAGCCACCAAATGATATTGTGCAAGAGCTTGCTCCTGAGTTTGATTTATCCAGTCTTGGCCAGCTGTAAGTGCTCTTTCTTTTGCAGCAATCTAAACCGACCATTCATTTTCAATGTTCTGGTTTTCATCCAACCAGCTAGCCTGCATGTCATGTTGTCTGAAAATTATTGTTTCCCTATTCCTTTTATGTTAATTTTTTTATGACAGGCCATTTGGCTGTACAAAATGACCTATGAAAGTCGTTTCTAGATGATCGTCATACAGTAATTCAAATCATGAAGCAATTGTTTGGTTCAATAATTATGGGAATAGTTGATCTTCTGAATATTTGGGATGAGGGTGATTGCGCTGTGGGCCGAAGGTTAGATGTTGCTGGGATAGAATGGCCTATTAGGTTTTAGTTTGAGTCTCCAAGCAAAAAAGTGGTCAGTCCTTGATTTTACTTCCCTGACACTACAGCAATACTTGAGGATTTTCACTGCTCCAAATTAACTTGACTGACATATTATTCATCAAAGCAATGCAATAGATGTCTTAAATGAGGATTTTAGTTTCCTTTCTTTACGTTGGATGAACTTTTTCTGCTTTTGGATTTGACAAAAGGAGCATTTTCCTTGTATTCTTAGCTAACAAACATGTTTACTCTTGCAGATCCCCGGAGACGCTTGACTCACAGCAAAACTGTTGTATAATGTGAGGCAATATCCTGTTCCGGACTATGCTTCCTGCTGTAGAATACATATTCTTTTAACGTTTCAGGGAAATAAAGTAGCTTTCCTTTTAACTTCTAAGTTATTTGATCTTCAATAAATTACATGCTCAATATTTTGATCCGAGTTTCTTGTAAAGCTTATATATTGGTCATGGGGAAAGATGTTTATGAGTGTAATGACTAATGTTCAGTGTGCAATTTGCTTGATGATTCTTTTAAAAATATTGGTTTCTTTCAAAAGGGTTACCTTAAAAAACATTTTATTTTCGGATATGAGCCAATCTTATGAAGCACAATGTCGTTAAACTTGAATTTGCTTTTGAATGGAAATCGAACCACTGCAATTGTTGTATGAGAGGGAAACAAAAATTCTTGCCTCTACATGACTAAGAATTTATCAGGAAAAAAATGTATTAAATCTTGAAGAATCAATTGAATGAAAGAAAATTGTTGTCATTACAATATGCAGGTTGAATTGAATCAAAGAAACTTGCGAAGAAAGAATTGGATTTATAGTATCTGGAGTATGTCCTATGTTGCTGTTTGTCTTGGACTAAGAGTCCCAGGGTGCAATCCAGTGTCGGCCATTGACAAAACTTTTGACTAGAAAGGGATGCGCTTCATCGAAATCTAGTTCCCTCGCCCATGACACTCCACGAACAGCTTCTGCTCCAGGACCCCAGCACTTGTAAACTCCAAAAAATACGGTCCTGCAAAAGGGAATAAGAATAAGGCCACTGGCCAATTTGTCTCAATTTTATAAAAAAATTCAATCATTTCTCCTTTTATGTCTACCTAGGTGATGAAATAGGCTATTAATCATCTTGGTAGTAGCATTTTGATGTCTTCTATATCTTTTATGTTTTCTTAATTATAAGATTTTACTTGAATTTAAGACGTTAAATATATATATAGTATATATATATATATATTAAATATAATATTTTAAAAATTAAAATTTCGTTTTTACATTAATCATTACTTTTGACTAATCAGAACGAAATCCTGAGCTGTGTCATTTGGGTCCCACTAACCGAAAATTTGAGAAAAAGTATAGCTATCTTGATTCTGAAAATTTCGATGATTGGCATCATGTCATCGACTGTCTAACTTTGACTATAAAAAAGTGGAGTTCCACTAACATCAAATTCAATTATGAAAACAGCAAGGATTGTTACACTTATAGAAAATATTAAATGAAAATATTGTAGCATGAATAATTTGAGCAACTACATATTCATATTTGACTTGTTAAGATTAGCATGTGGAAAAAGAGAAGGGTAAAAGTAATTAAAAGAATATGTAGGTGGAAAGGCGAGGGAATGAAAATGAACTAAGAGCATACTTATTTTTGTTGCTGACGTGGTCCCAGTCGTCCCAACCACCGTGCGCAACTAGGTCATCAAAGTGAGTGTAAGCATAAACAATCCTCGAGTATTGACCCATGGCTCGGCCCACATAAAGTGGACCAGTGCCTGTCACCGAGCAATTAACAAAAGTAAAGCCTGTCTTCTCGTCGGGTGACTTCCTGTCGTGGGCCGCAATGGATCCGAATCTTGTGGCTATGGAGTGCAGTTCACAGTTCTGAACAACAAAGCAACCACACCGTGAGTGAAAATATATAAAATCTATTGTACTAAAATACTAATTGGGGCAAAATTTTAAAGAAGCAAAAAAAATGAAAAGGGAAGCCCCAAACAGATTATGCTGTTGGTTTTGATTCGATGAAGACGGCTGAAGTAAGAAAGAGATGTTGTGCCATGCTTATGAAAGAAGTTTCTGAATTGCAAGAAGTTAATGCCATTGCCAAAGCCAGATCGAACATACTAATGCTTAAGGCTCTAATTATATTGTCATGAAGCAAGAGGTTTCAAAGAACCAAACGAGGGAAAAGGTCGAAACAATCTCAAACCCCATTATTTTTTAATACAAAACAGGATAGAGTCTGAAAATACAAGAAGGGATAGTAGATTTTGAGTTTCAAATATTAAATCTATTAGATGTGATACGTAAATAAATTAGCCTAAGTCCCACCATTTTGATTCAGGCTCTACAGTTTGATCCATAGTTTATGGTTCTTGATGGCAAAAATATGTAAATCGGGCACCCAAGTAGGCAAAAAAGAAAAAAAAAAAAAGGCTGCAACTTTTATGATTGTTTACTTAAGTATTTCTCTGTTATCTTTTTGCCAAGTTGGGTACCACTTAGTTTCTGACAGACAAAAGGATCTGTTGATAAGAGAAAAGCTCCCTTGCTTTTTTAGCTTTAATGGACAAGAGAGTCAGACTTTGCTATAGAATAATGCAACGTCCTTTTCCTTTATCAACTTGCATATGTTGCACATTTTATTCATTTGAATCCATCTCCATTTTTTCAAATCTCTACCGCAAGTCCCGAGAACAAACCTTCTATCTTTGTTTTTGTAGAGGATATATAGATTGTTATAGTGTAGATTAGGATGTTTAAAAAATTAACAAAACAAAGCAAAATAATATATGTGTATGTAGTTCTTACTTTGTACATGGACCGGCCGTTTCCAAAAATGAAGTCGATTGATCCTTCAATGTAACATTCTTTGAAGTAATGACGACCAGCATCATCACAAAGAGTGTCTTGTGCACCGTAGAATCCACAGCCAGAGAAATAAGCCTTGTCGCCCGATATCCGAAACGCCACTGCTTGCCACCCTTGCATTCCTGGCATCGGTGCCGGTGCTGTATTCTGCACATTATAGCATTAACATTATTTTCGTGATTAATCGAAATGGTTGGTACGGTAATTCAATGAACTTAACTATCTTTATATTACCGCCAACATAAAGTCACATGCAGCATTAAAAGAAATATAGGGCACATATATATAATATATATATTTTTTATTGTGTTCAGAGCACTTTCACTCTTAATTAGTAATGTGATAGGAAATTATTTGAAGGAATGAAGTAGTATCTTATTAGCTGTTGGGTGATATATATATATGTTTACCTTGAAGCTGATATTTCTAGCAGAGAAATAATTAGCGTACACAGTGACAGAAGCAGTTTGATAAGTACGCAACTGTTGGCCGTTGGCCCCAAGATCACAAGCTCGATCATGCCACTCGATGAACGTCACGTCTCTTCCCGCGCCCTGCATCGTAATGTATGGCTTTGTCGTTGGCACCACAACTTTCTCTCTGCAACGCCATCATGATTCAGAATGATTTATTTCGTTCTATTAGAAAGCCATTCCGAAAGTGAAGACATTGTTTACAACTTTTAGGTTTATCATTTTCTAAGAATATTTTCCTTCATTTTTTTTGAGCATATATTGATGCTTTATTGGCTCTTAAAAAGCCTATAAAGATAATCCAGGGAAAATAAATATTAAAAGTATTACATGTAATATCCAGCGCTGATTCGAATTAGAACATTCATTCTGTTATTCTCCGGGACTGCATCAACGGCATCTTGGACCGACCGGAAATGACCCAACCCATTAATGTCGACGGTAATCAGCCGATGACCGATGGGTCCAATCCACTCATGGTGGTGCCTTATTGAGTTAGTTGTACTAGTTCCAGCACTTGCATTGACAACGGAGCTTGTTGCTACAGATAATAGCGGCGCGGTACAGAAGAAAGAAGCTAAAACGAAGACAAAACAGAAGTAGAAGAAAGAGAAGCAAGTAAAAGACTCCATTAAAATAGTTAAGTGGTCAGAGAATAGAAATGCTGGAGAATGCTGGAGAGAGAGAGAGAGATACAAATGTAAAGAATGTTTCAATATGGGATTTTTTTCTTTTCTGGGGTTGATGATTTGAGCTCAGCAACTTATATAGAGACATATTTATCATCTGGGATTAACTGAGTTGAAGAATCTATATTTATTAATTTATTAATAATTCTGTTTACAGTAGAGAATAAATTTTGGGCGTTTGCAACGGTCATTTTTTTGTTGCCTCGCAAACAAGGATTATATTTGGAGCTAGCTCAGTTCAGTTATATGTTATAATAGGCTAGCCTTTAAGGTACCTCTTGGCTGCATTATACGCAAGTCTCAATGTGGGGGCCGTACCCTTTGGCTTTGCATTATATCTACAGGTTGATTGGATCCCTATACCAACGAATATAAATCTTTA
>JBBYHO010000005.1:16837207-16855946 GCA_038382025.1 Adansonia gregorii
GCTCTATAACACTAAAACGGCGTGCGAAATATAGCATGCAAAATGTAATACAATGCAAAGGTCGTCGATCGCAACCAACAAATCTTGGAGTTTGTTCGGTGATCTCCCGACAATTAATAATCGAATCAGTTCAACCACGTAAAAATTCTGGCATCTCAAGAATCCACATCGACGGATCGAATACCGATCAACCATAAAAGAAGATAGATATGTTTTTGCATGTCATGGGAATAATTAAGCTTGCATTTCAATGTTTTCTTTTATGTATAAAGAAATGAATCAGTTGGTGAAGTAACTGATGAATCATTAAGTTTTTTAGGTATAAAACAGGTGAAACTTTATACTCAGTGAGGTAAGCTAACCGAGGAATGAGGATCATACGGCGTATATATTGCTTGTATAGTTGGGGATTTCTGATTTAAGCTCAAAGTCTCAAACATACCGTAGCATCTGTGAATAAAATATTAAAAAATCCGCTTTACAATGTAATTCAAATATATTAAAATATTAAAAAATAATTTATATTAATATTTATTTATTTCATAATAAATTTAAATATAAAATATATTTATTACTTAAATAATAATTTGAGTTAAACTAAATCGATCCAAATTACTAAAAACTATTCGGAACTCGATGACTAACTTAGTCCGTAAACATACCTAATTGCATTAAAATCATTCCAAAATATTGATCACACGTTCTCTCAATTTTTATTTATTTACTTATTTATATTTTTATTTAAAAAAATAAAGAAAAAGGAAAAAGAAACAATATATCGTTATATTAGTGTCACTGTTTCCCGGACTAACTCTATAGTCAGCCAAATATATTTCCGCCTAAGAACAAGCTCTTTTATTGCATGATTATGTTCAACTGATGAATTCATCATATTCAATTAATGTATCAACAAAATTTTGAAGTGCAATTTTCAAATTCAAAATAAAAAAATATATATAAATATTAATTCATTCAAGAGAGAAGTACACATATGGTCTATAGAAATTTCATTATTCCAACTTCTACTTAGTTCCAATTTGATTTAAAAATTTTATAGTTACTTTTAAAGTAGTTGTAAGTCAAAAATTTTAAATTAACCCAAAACTTACATGTGATGTCAAATTTTATATATTAAGTACACCCATGGGTATATATATATATATATATATATATATATGTATTTGAAGGAGAATAAAATTTAAGGAAAATGGATTTTTTTTAAAATATCTAATTACTTTTAAAAGTGAACAGATATATGTATTATTAATGTTTATTTTATAATAATTTTATTTAATTATTTTTATCAATTGGGTTGATGTCACTTAATTCATAACACAAATTAAATAAGATATTTTATAATTATTATAAATAAAGTTAATAAGCCAACTTCTGTGTTATTAAATACCAGAAGTCCAAGAGCATCATTATGGCATGAATACCATCAGACATAGCTTAAAGCGACTAGTGAACTACCAAAACGGGAATTCGAAAATATTGTGATTACTATTCTTCACAGAAATAATGATGTTAATTAAGAACTGTTATTCTGATGACAAAAAATCAATATTTTAAGTTTAATAGAGTTTTCTAATTGCATGCTTTATGACTAAGTCTGTCGTCATTAAGGAAAGAATTAAACAAAACAATTAATAAATTATAAGAAATAACAATTAGCTTTATCGGGGGAAGAACGACGATCCGCAAATCTCCAAAAAGGCCAAAAAAAGGAGGTCCATCTCAGCCCATTTTATAGCCAAATGAGAAAGGAAATTCGGTAAAAGGACTACAAGTTGGGCTTTCGATTAAGGATCAGACTCTGAATATTTGGGAATGGAAACTCACCACACAATTAGCAGTGCAATGAGAGGACGTATTCCAAAGAAACAACAGTCCCTTTTTTGCGTTACAAGACATATTCACAGGTCTAACGAAGAATATTGTCTAATAAACGATAAGAGTTTGGTAGGGGAAAAAATGGGGGATTTTGAAAAGGGTTGAAGAAAATTATAGTTTTTCTTAAATTTATCATTTGTTTATTTTTTTTTTTAATTTGCCTTTTTAAGTTTCTCCTTCAATGGCAGATTTTTGGTTTATAATCAAAGGGAGTGGTGGCCTGGTAGGTTATATTAACTGGTGGGTGAGCTTTGATAGCTCAACTGTTGAGTATGATTGAACCGAAGCATGCAATAATACAGGGGATTGGTAAGTGGTGGAATGGATGATGGGCCATTTTCTTAATTTGTGATTACATGAAGTCAATATGATACAAAAAATTAATATAAATATATAAATATATCATAATTTATGAAATAAAAATTAATAATATATTAAAATTTATATAAATATATATTTATTTTAAATATGATTATAATATAAAAATAATTTATATAATAAAGTAAATATGTGAACATAAGAAGGTAACACAAATCAATACAACCGAAACTTGAGCCATAAAAGTAAATTAAAAAAAAAAAAAAAGCTAGCAATCAGTTGTAGGTAGACCTGCTCAAGGGTCGGGCTATCCGTCTAAGCCCGAAGGTCCACCCGAAATTTAGGAGAGTTTGGACAAATATAATAGGCCCAAAAAATATGCTTGAACAAAAAAAATAAGCCCTATTAAAAATGGGCCGGGCCTTGGATTCAACTTTCAAAACCCGAGCCTAGCCCGGCCCAGCTCGATTTACTATTATATTATATTATATTTATTTTATATTTTATATATTATGTAATTTTTATTATATAAGCAATACATATATATAATATTATAATGTAAACTTTAAAAGTTAAGTTAAATTATTTATATTTATAAACTTAATAAAAGAAAATTATTAAATTAATAAAAATTAAGTTTTTAAAAAATATATTTTAAAAAATAAATTATAAAAAAATATAATATGGACGGACCTAAATGGGCTTAGACTATCTATTTACAAATATAGGCGGACTTGAGCAAAATTAAAGATTCATATTTCAAGTCAAGCCAGGATTGAATAAGTATATTTAATATTAATATCATACTCAAATTATATTCAAATCTGACTCGATTCAAGCCACGAACAGGTCTAGTCGTGGATAGTAACAATTTTTAAGTCTGAGACGTGGCCTTTTGGCTTGCTTGCCGACATTATTTCAACTGTAGGGTGGTGATGGGTGACTGAGATCAGGGCTTTGCTTGCTTTGGTACGACGGAAGGGTACTTCCTGTCCGGGGTTCTACCTCTGTTGCCTTATTACATTTTCCTAATGAACCTTGTTAAAGTTGGAATAATGTTCAAACACGAATATGTGGGAGCAAGAAAAATGGCAGGTAAAAAAATTTTTTTAACTAAAACAAACTAAAGAAAGAAAAAGAAAAGAAAAAATTCTCCACCTTAAAAAACAAATTCCCAACACAACCATTATCGTGGCTTTTGAAACTCTAGGATGTAATCGACAGGGATCAGCTTTGGATGAGGAAAATTTTGGTCACTATTTTTAAGCCGTGGGGTACATTGATTATTCAATCGTTTATCCATTGGTGCAAAATTCCATGTATGAACATTATCCAGTAACATGATAATTTCCCATTATCTTCCACCATTTATCCATGTTTTTATAATCCATAGCTACTATTGGAAGGCAACACCATGATTCGAGAAATAAATCAATCACGACAGGATTTCTTTTTTTTTTTTCATTCATCAATAACATCTAAATATTGATCATTATCTTTTTTTTTCAAAGGATATACTTAATGAAATACGTAACGTATCTATTTATATACTTAAAATGATAATTTTTATTTAATGTATCTTGTATATTTATTTAAAGCATTTGACATGATACAAATCCAGCCAATTTCTTTTAGGCAAAACATAATCATAATAGTGAAAAATACTTGTTAATAAAGCCCATTAAGCTATTGGAACATGCTGAGTTTCCTTTCCTTGTCACGAGGGTGGTTAACTGATTATATTGACCCAAACCCATTACGCATTTAGCTTTCAAGACTTCTAAAACTCACCCAACAGATGCTGTTCGGGAACAAAAGCTGTGGACGGGCTGTGTCGAGAGACTCCAAAGCAAATGCCCATTGGCCATGGTTGAGAACCATTGTGCAATTTAATAAGAAACGCTCGAGCTCAATATGTTCAATATATCTCATTAGATTTTGATTCGTGTTTGCCCACAACCAAGTAAACAAAACAAATAAAGTGAGCACCCATTTTTTTTATGCTGAAAAATACATGGAGCAAGAAAAGGACTCAGATCATTGCCTCAGAGGATATATTCATAAAACTCTCTCAACTTTTCAGGTTTTATGTGTCGGTAATGCCAAAATTAAAACGGAGACATTCTGACGCTGAAATCAATATGACTTGAGTAAAAGATATGTGATAGCAACAAGACTGACTAACCAAGTACAGACTGTAATCAAGCAAGAAAAAGAAATGCAAGCAAACAATAAAATCACTAGATATTCAATCTCGGATGCCAAAATAATCCAAATCATCTTTGATTTATAATTTACTCTGAGGAACGCATCTGCCCACCAAGGTTCCTAGGAACATGTCTCCTTAATACAGAACTATAGAGACCAAAAATAAGAATAAGGTGGTAATTCCAGTCAATACTATCCTGTCAGCACGTCCAGGTTGTCCTGTAAAATTTAAGGAGCAAAACATTAACGCTGAAGCAGTAGGCAATTCATCGTAGCTGGTTACAAACAAACAGATAGTTCTGCTATTTCACATTTCAGATAAGTAAATCTAGTAGATTCATTTCAACCAAGGTTTATTCCTTTTTCCCAACATCAATTTGCACTGTACTTAGACAAGGCCTCATGTTCTTGTGCATGGGCCCTTCGTAAACAACTGAAAAATGGTGTCTCAGCATACATTTCTTAAATTTGTTCGAGTGTGAACATTAGATATAAGTTTATATATTTTTAAAAAGTAATTATATATTTTATTAATTTTTATAAAATTATATTTTTATACTAATATTAAAATATATGTTAAATTTGAATATTGATCATAAATACTTTTAATATAATAAAAATCAAAACGACATAGGTCTTAAAGTCCTAGAATCGGGTGGAAGCAGAAAGCATTGAAATGATACGTTTTACGGGAAACATAAACAACTTAGGCTAAACATGGCAATGGACTACCAAGAAAATGTAAAATCATGAACTTAATATAGTTGAGATGTGTGTTTAGTATTTTTGTTAGTTACTTTTCTTATTCGGTGTCAAGTACCAAGATTTGATCTGTTTGCACTTGTATTCTTTCCATCTGAATATAATTTCCTAACTAAATGAAAATTATAAAATATAATTGCCTAATCTGCTCATCTGATTTTGGAATAATCGAAAATATCAAATTCAAACGCTAACAACTATCACCAACTCCTCTTTTCACGTTTATTAAGTTTCAACTATGGATTCCCAACCAACAACCAAAGACAAAAAAACATCAGTTCACATGTTTTGTTGTTTCTAACCAAAAAACAAAACCCAAAAAAGTAAAAAAAACTTCACTTGCTTTCACCATGGCCTAGTTAAAATGACAAAAACTCTAAACACGAGTGTTTATAAATCGAATTGAATTAATTCAAAAATTATTTATTTATTTATCTAGTAACTAAAATATTTGTTTTATTATTTAAAATAATTTTAAAAATTTATATTAATATTTATAAGTTAAATTTAAATAAAAATATTTTTTATTTAAATATTAATTTGAACTCGATGAATTCAAATTATATAAATTAATTCTCAAACCTGATGGAATACAAAACCTTTTAAACCGGCTCTACAGGAAAGTAAACTCGTCAAGAATCCTTTATTCTGAAAAGGAATTAACTGCAATCCTTTTTCTTTTATAATTTTTTTTTCCTTTGTCTCCCGAGAAAGAGAATAAAAGGTTAATTTGAGAAAATTAAAGGTATAATTTGCTACCTGGGGGAGCCGGAGCAGATGTGGGAGAAGTAGATGTAGCTGGAAAAACAAAATTCAAGAGATATGCATAATTATCAGTCTGTAAATACATATTATAAAGAATTCTATCATATACTACAATTAAAGACCAATAGATTATATAAACATGACCAGTATGATAGAGTGCTGGTTTCATCGTTTTTTTTTTTTTTTAATTTTTATCCGGGCTATTGCTATCAATCGATGCATAAGACGGTAAGACACGTACCTTTGCAGCTGCTGAGGTCGGTAGGTATCCCACATTCACGGGAGATCCTGAGAGCTTCAGCCACAGTGACGTTAAAAGAAGCAAGCAAAGTTGGGTCATTATAGAGGTTGCAAAGGCAGGGAAGCTCATTTGCGACGGCTTCTCTGATAGGGCTACAGCAGTCGTCTTTTGGTTTGGCCGTGGCGTTGGTTAGGTAAGGAGCACAAGGCACCAGCTTCTGCGCACAAGTTGCTTGTTGCGCATCCGTGAATGTTGCCGTCGTCCCCAAAATCACAAGAATCACCATTGTCAACAACTTACCCATGGCTTTTGGAATTCCAGTTCGACTCTGAAATCTGTATTTCTCTGCCCTACCTTCTACGCTAGGTTTTTGCTTAAAAACTGACTGCTTTTTTTTTTTTTTTTTAAATTTGGGTGGGGCTGAGGCGTGAGAGTAAGACAAGTCTTAGGAACATGAAAAAGAAACGCGCTCTTACTGGGTGTTGATGCCACGCTCGAGAGTTTAAGGAATAATAATAAATATTTTACGAAGGTGTTAGCCTTATCAAAAAAAATTATTTAAATTTAATGTAATTCAAATTTAATATTAAAATGAAATTATTATTTATGTAATTTTTTTCCAAATAATAAAACATCTGTTCATGTTATATGTGCAGTAAATTTTTAATATATATATATATTTTAATTATATTTTATATTATGAATTTAATTTAACTTTTAAATGAGTTTATATCCCTGTTAATTTTTACATTGATTCAATTAGTCCTTTCAATATTAGTACAAATAATTCGAGGAGTGACAAAAATACAACCCTTTATAATAATTTCAGAAAGAATCAAATTATTGATATTTATAAATTTTACGAAAGACTCGAATTATTAGCATAGTCATTAAAGTTAAAACGGCAGCCATTTATGAATCATTAATTATGGGTAGAGAAAAAAATAATAATAATACATATCTCAAGCCCCGTGAGTGGTGATAGGGTTGAGTTTTCATCTATTATATTATTTTTTATTTATTTTTAATATATTTATTAATATTATTTATATTTATAAGATTTATTTATAAATTATTAAAGCTAAATTTAAATTAAATTTATAGATGATAATTAAGATTATATTCGATAATAATTGATAAAAAATAATGAAAGGAAGCCCAATTCGTTATGATACACTTTAGATTTCCAAAAATATAAAACTTGACCCCGGTCAGAATACATTATCTTATTTTTGTAATAAATATGTATTGACATATAGATAGATAAAATGTATAAACTTAAATTTGATAATCCGTACATTTTATACTATATTTAAAATATTATATATTTATATTTATATAATTTTTAATATATTAATAATTTAAACTATATAAATTTTAATATATTTATATATTATTATTATTATTATATTTACATTATTTTTATGTAATATTATATTTTATATTTATTTTATTTTTTCGTGTGCTACTAATGGTATTACGTTTAAAATTACTTACTCTAAGATTGTGGAGTGCCAACGCCTATATCCTTGCTTCTCCACTTTCTCTATTTTCCCCTGTTTTAGGTCACAGAGTCTACGTGTTAGACACTAACCCTCAAACAGTGTGACTTAAAGAAAATCTTATTGAATGTTAATATATATGGATATATTTTCCCAACTACTACAATCTCTAATTTAAGTATTCTTAAGGAATAGAAACGCTTTTATTTATTTTTTTTCATCTGCGACACAGATCATTTTTGGATGATTGCATCCATCTCGTAAGACGACACGTCGTATTCACTACGAAAAACTTTGAAAACGAACAGCTAAATATTGATAGATATTATTACGCAGTGAAAGTGGGGAATTAGCTTAGAAATGGTACTTCAACAGTCAATGCCAACAGCTCTAAATGATCATGAGGCGTTTGGAAATTACTTGGAGGCAGCACTGCCGATCTGCCAGGGCTGACCCTCTGTTGAATCCTAACAAACCGTCGAGATTGTCAGGCGTCCGGAAGGGAAAAAAAAAAAGAAAAAAGAAGTCAAAGCACTCAATTGTGCAATGAACCTGATGACCCTATCCTTAATAAAACGGTGCAGAGTTTTGACGATGGGAGGAGAGGTTTATAAGATGGAAGAATAGGATGTAAGTCATATTGTTGTATAATCTAAAGCATTTAGTGTAATATTCAAATATGTATCAGATTAATATTTAAAAAAAATTAAAAATCCTACCAAAGCGACGTCTAGTGCAGGCCAACAAGACACCTTTGGACTTCGGATTTTAGGATTGGGAGGCCTGGCCACGTGGCCATAATCAAATGATCATCGAAGTGACCAGAAGTCAAAAAAATCTTCATACCAAGAAGAAGTATGAACGGCTAGCAATCTTTCAGTCATTATGGGAAAACGCCTTATTCTTTGTTCTTTAAAAGGGGAAATGGAAAATAAGAAATTAGGTTTACTTTTATGCGCGCTCTGTTGAAAAACATTCATGCGTTCACATTACTCATGCTCATCAAATGCGTCATACACTCACGACTAGTCACTGCTCACTTACTATTGAAGTTTCAAGAAAATCGCAACTTTCAACTAAAAAATTCAAGAATAATCGATTGAGATTGGAAGCAGGAAAAGCTTTCAGCGTTGATTACGCAGACAAAAGTAATATATTAATTAAATATAAAAAAATTTTAAATAATAATTAAATAATTTGTAATCAGTGTTTAGAAAGACACGATGATTTTAAAAAGGAAATAAAAGAACAAGAAAACCCCTTGTCATGCAGTCATGCTACTCACTAGTAGAGATGAGATCATATTTCCAACTTTTGGTTCATCTAATACGATTCTGGTTTTTCGTCTGCAACTTGGTCCTTGAAAGTTCATCCATCCTTTACCACTGAAATTATTTAGTGCTTTGCTCAATCTCCACTGTCTTTACAATTATTTTTGTTGGCATGCTTTAATAGTTAGCATAGCAGCTGTTGGGGTTGACTCTGTTTAATATTTTGAGTTTGAACACAAAGAGGCTGATCCGCTTTTATATACATCTTTTGACAGAATTACAACAAAACAATCTATTATTTTGAGCGATATTACTTTATATGTCTGAAGCTCTAGCTCGTATTCACAGAGATATCTTCTAGGATCAGCATTTGTCTTTAAAGACGAGAAAATCAATTAATTGGCCTTCTTTTGCATCTTTATTCAACAATAACGACATTGCATCCCTACTTTAGGACCTCCATAAAGTAATAGCATGTATTAGGTGATAAATATCTTCAGATTTCATCGTATATGAAGATGAAAGTCATGGCAAACTGCGTAGTGGTTGCAATTATATAGTAGCTAGTTGGTATGACTAGATGATTTATATGCACGTTTATCGAGGGCAGCTTTGGGGTGAACTTCAACTTGAAAATGAAATCTTGCAACAGTTAAAACGTCGAAACAAGAAAGGGAAACCCAAAGTATCGTTATCGGCTCTAGTCATCTAGAATCATCCATTTATCAGCTTGTGCACTCACATGCTTAGCCTTGTAGTGAGTACAAGCTCGTTGGGTTGATCTCTGTTTTTGAGGTATTAAACTCCATGCCCTTAAAATATACACCCCATGCTTCATTGTGGTTCAATGCAGGTCTTTTGGAATTAGTTTATGATATTTGCTAGATCAAGACCATCCAAACTTGTATTCCTTTCTTCTGATCCGGACGAGTTTCTTTTCCATCTCAAATTCGTTGAATGTCATACATTTCAACCCCCATCGCTGCTTGATTGATAAATCTCGTGCTATTGTGCTTTCGTCCCAAACCTGTTCAAATTGTAGGCTGATTTTAAAAGCAGAAGAAAAGAAGATTGGCCAAGTCTATATGCCTACTCACCTGACAGAATTAAAAACACTAGACAATCAATCACACCTAAAGAAGAAGATCAAAAGCATTTAAAAGGAGGAATAAGCCATGTCAAAAATATTTTATTTAATCCAAAATGACGATCAGAAACCACCTTTCGTACTCTCTATAAATAATTTTCCCATATTCTATTTAGTTTTCATTTCATCAACATCTATTTCAGTTATCTCTTCTCCTTCGGAGGCATGGCAAGACTAGGCTTTATCGTACTAGTTTTCGCCTTTGCCCTTTACATGGCTGGCGTAGCTGCATCTGGTTCTATGCAACAGACTTTATCGTTGCATCTTGCAAAGCATAAGGTATCCCGCGTTATGCGTTCAATGCCTGTCAGGTTATGCTAGCGCGATTCGACATAACGAGCAACATCTTGCTCAAACTGCCTTTTTAGTGTGCCTATCCAGGGCTCAGTCAGCTGCAGCTTTTGTTGCCAAGATAATTCAAGTGAGGGGGATCAAGCCTAGAGAGCGTCAAGCACTGAAAGACTGTGTAGAAAACATGCGTGATAATGTAGACCGACTTAGTTAGTCAGTCAAGGAATTCAGCCACATGGGACGAGCTGTAGGTCAGGACTTCATGTGGCACATGAGCAACGTGCTGACATGGGTCAGCGCTGCACTAACGGACGAGAACACTTGCCCAGATGGCTTCGCAGGCAGCGTCATGGATGGAAACATCAAGGTTGCAGTTAGGCGCAGGGTCATCCGTGTTGCTCAAGTTATTAGCAATGCACTTGCATTAGTGAATCGCTTTGCTGCAGGACATCGAGCTGCTGCAGCTACTGAGAAGCCTTAGATTCAACCTGGACAATCTATGGCTTTTGTATAAAAGTGTTATTTGATGTCTTTACGTAAGGTTTGTGCTTGTCTGGGTTTTGTCTAAAAGGGTTTAGACCTGCCTGGATTTATGTAACTATATCATATAACGAGTCCAACTCCAAATCTATGCTAAAGAAAACTCCTTGCCTCGCATGATTGTAAAGCTTTGTATTCTGTATAATGGAAATTGCCAGTAAACGAACTCTTTCTTTTCCATTTGCATGTAATGTCTACCAGTTTTCTTTAATCTGATTAAAAATCCGTAACTGACCCTGAATGTTACTTCCTGAAAATTGTAAGTTCGAAAGAACTTAAGTGCAAGAAAGCGGGAAATGGATTCAGCCCAAATTGCAAGAGCAAAGCGATCAAACCAATCCCACTGGACAACAAGAGAGACAAAAAAAAAAAAGAGCCAACTCCTCTCCAGGAAAGAAACAAAACGGACGCAGCAGGAGACGAGGGTGAGAGAGACCCCTGCAAAGGTTAAGTTCATTGATCGATCAGTTCAGTTTAAAAGTCATTTTTTGAGATATAGCATCGGCACTCTCCCTAAATGTATTGATCAATTGACAGTTTGACACTTGATTTCTTCCTGACCTCATCGAAGAGGTAAATACAATGAATGAAACGACACACTCTGAGCTTAACATTAGTAAATTTGTTCCAGCTCCCCAACTTTGGATTATAATAATATCCAGGAAAAAAATAAAAAAAAAGATATCATGAAAACTTATCCTTTTTTGTTTTTTGGAGTGTAGTGCACAAGCTCATCTCTTTCTATAAAGACATTCATATGCAGTCAAACACGTCATGCAAGCTCAGTCTTTGAATCATCCAAAGGAAATCGTTAAGACGGAAAGTGGCAAGAAAACTTGAAATGTTCCTGACTTGTGAATGTGATTGAAGATTTGGAGGAAAACTAAAAAGGTTCACGCATCTGGACACTTACTCTGAATTAGGGTGAAAACAAGTTGTGCCACTCTGTTTCATTTACTCTGTATTCACCTCCAAAATGATGAAAAAGAACAAAAAATCTACAATTCTGAAATGAAACACCCATTTCACTGCTGCAATTAGAAGGAAACTTGTTGCCCCTTATCCCCCCCCCCCAAAAAAAAAAAAACTATGAGAATGAAAAAATAAAGAGACTACAACTCCCCGGAATCCCCACAAAGTGATTTGTTATTATTGTGGTCTGTCTTTTTTCTTGCAATGCATGATTAGAATTGGGGCACCAGCTTACTTTGAAGGGCTGGCCGCTGTGGTTCTAGAAAAATCCCAGATCTTCATCCCTACTCCTTTTTGTGAAAATTTAAGATCAAAAGGAAATTAGGTTGGCTTTGGGTTGGCACTAGGGCTTGGATTGGATATCCCACCATTTTACCTGATTCCTGTCCTGTGCATTAATTTGTATAGTTTATTCATTAACCTGCTAGATTCAATCCTGACATGTTAAACTGTTTTGGGGTTTATTAACTTAAAATTTATGCCCTTAAACTATTTTGGGGTTTTAAATGATTGAAAGTTTCACAGCTATGGCCAGGAGGGGTGCAAATTATTTAGATATATGATATAGTTCTCTGCGTTTTTTTCAAAATCAGTGGGGACAAAATTGCGCTATCCTAATATAGTGTTTCAGCAGCTCTACTGCCACAGCCATGAAAATGATACTAGAGACAAGGAATCCTGGCTCTTAGCATCATATATATCTTGGCCATGGGCAAAGCTGTCAGGAATCTCCCTTTAATCTTTTACTTTCGAAAGTCTGGATGAAATCTAGATATGGAATCTCTGAAGTTTTTGGAAAGGAACGTGGAGAAATTTTGACGTGTTTTTGGAAAGATTACTCAGATTCCTCTGCCCTCATCATCAGTATATTTTACAACTTCAATAATAATATGAACTCAATTATATTTATATCTTCCGAAGAAAAGCTATATTCCTTAATAAATTTTCTCTTAAACATATAGCTATCAGGGCCTAACCAAACAATGTGATCGATAGGCTATAACAAATCAAATCACTAAAATTAAATGTCAGTTCACAATCTCAGAAAAGCACATCATCTTCATCCATGTTCATCCTAAGGAACATCTCAATCAGTTTAGGTTAGGGGCTATTAACTAGACAAAACGCAGAAAAAGAGAGAACAAAAAACTGGAAATAAGACAATTGGTATCTCAGTCCAGCAAATACAGTTCTCAATTAAAAAGCATCCTGGCGTCGACACAATGTTTGTCCCTTTTCCTGGCTTTTATTATTGTCTAGAAGAAATGCTTGGTGGTGACATTCTGGGGAATGGCCTTTTTTAATCCCTAATAAAATCAGGCTTTTCCTTCCTCAGTTGTGGGAACCACAAAACTTAATTTTGTCTATAAATCACCCATTATTGACCCTCTCTAAGATCATAAAATTCTAGTTCTAATCTTAACTTCTCTAGTACCGATCCTGAGACAGAGAGAGGAATAATGGAAGGTTCATCTTTACGCCATGGACTGGCATTCCTGCTCATTATCCTTCAATCCACCACCTACATAGGCATAGCTTTAAGCCTACCTGATGCACCATTTCACAACCAAAGAAACATTGAGTACATCAAATCTTCATGCAGCCTTACAACCTATCCTGGATTGTGCTAATGCTCGCTCTCAATCCATGCAAGCAAAATTAACATCACCCCAGATTGTTAGTCTATACTGCACTCAACGTAACCCTCAAAGCCAGCAAATCAACTTCGAGGTTGATGATAAAGATTTTAAGAATCCATGGCTTGAGTCCTAGAGCAGCTGCAGCCATGGCAGATTGCATCGAGGTAATCAGTGACTCTTGTCAATGAACTGCAATTAGTCTTCAGGGGAGCCTGGTCACATTGACAATGACTGATATTCAAACCTGGGGTTAGCGCTGACAGATGATGATACTTGCTTGGATTGACTTGCAGGCAAGGCCGTGAATGGATATGCAAAGACTATGGTTAGAAAACGTAATGTTAAAATTGCACATTTGATAAGCAATGCCCTGATTCTCATCAAGAAGTATGCCTCCACTGAAATTAACACACCTTAATTTATCTTTCATCCGGGGGTACTTCTCATGGAAATTTTAAGCAAAAGATAATTAAGCCCTTGTTTTCTTTCTCCTTATTTGGTTTCTTAAAAGTAACACAGTGAAGATTAATATATGTGCATGGTGTAATTTATCTTTGGCTTTTGCTTGGATAGTCATATTGCTAAAAGATATGACAGGCGTCTATGGCCTGAGACCCAATGAAACAGCAGCCATGATGGATTATGTTGCAGATATAACCGATGATTCAGTGCAGAAGTTGCAAAAGCTACAAAGGAGGTGGACCGTGCCTTCAGCTTCAAATGAATGATGTTGAGACCCAATTCGTAACCGAAAGCCGCGAAGAACCTGGGCCTGACCTTCGAGTATTTTGGGTCTTCAATGCCTGTTTTTTTCTAAAGAAACTCGAAAAGGTGGAGCCCAATTGGCAGATCAATAGATGTTAAGCAAGATGCTAATTTCCTTTGTCTCTGGAAAGACCAAACGTCTGCAAGGTCAATTCGTTTGTTCAAGCTGCAAAAACATACGACAACAACTCAGCAAAGGTCCCGACTGATGTAAAACAATTCGCACGTTGGATCAAATATAAATGATTTGGCAAATTTAGGTGCAGCATTTAGCCTCGACGATAAATGGTGAATTTGAATATATACATATATATATATATATATGATATGAATGTATTTATTTCATTTTAATTTTTTTATACATTTAAGGATCAAGTTTTCATACTAATACAAAGATAGATACTAAAAGAAAATTTGAAAATGTAAACAACATAAGTTCTACTTGACACCAAGCCCAAGATGGATTAATTGTGATATCACCTATATTTGTGACAATTGCATCCTCACATCGATGAAAATCGTCTCCATTAATTAATTTCACCTATAATCATTATATTAACCTGCCTGGCCATTATCTTGCATTGTTGTCTTAATTATCTTACATTTTTGTCCTAATTGGCCGTTATCCTGCATATTCCAAAATCGTCTTGATTTGTTGACAATTGATGGAACTGATTTGGTCACAGAAACCTTTTTTTTTTGGGTGTGGGGGAGAGATCTTATATTTTGGAATATGCAGGCCGTTGACGATTTGTAATTGGCATTAGGGAATAGGGAAGTTATGAAAGCACGTTCATTCCCTTCTAGCCAATTTGCTTACATTTCTTCATTTTTTTTATTGTTTCAAAGCCCTGTGTTTTTCATCATCTAATTGTCATTGATTTATTTTAAATGTATTCTTTAATAAATTATATTGTTTCAATGAGCACATGTCCAGCTTATTTTTCCCAGAATCATGGGTGAAAAATTATAGCTAAATAAACTAATTAAGTCGTAAGTAATAACAATATCGTGTGTGTATATGTGTGTACATATATATATATATATATATCTGCCAAAATAAAAATAATTATTGATATCTTATTAGTTATTCTTAATTCATAGGCACCTGATCTTTTTCTATAAATTGAGATTCCTCCATTGAAAATAGCTTCCAAGCTTCTCTCTTGAACTTTAACACCAAGAGAAAGATGGCAGCAGTTGGTTTCTACTTTTCAATAATTGCTGTTGTCGTCCTCATTCAACTTGCAACGAACCTGAATTCGTGTTTAGGAGCTACACCAATTCATCATAGTGGAAGAAACACTCGATTTATCAGAAACTCGTGCCGTTCTACCCTCCACCCTAACTTGTGTTTCACCACCTTCCCTAGATATGCAATCAGGATCCGAGGTAGCCCCAGATTGTTAGCCAGCACTGGCTTGTCCCTCGCATTCAACGCCACTCGTTCGACCACAAAATCGATGATAACTCTCTCTAAACGCCACGCCTTAAAGCGTAGAGAGGCAGCAGCGCTGTGGAATTGCGTGGAACAACTAGGGGACTCTGTTGATGAGCTGAAAGACTCCATCAGGAAACTAAGTCCGCCTGGAGGCAGCGATTTTCGACGTCGAATGAGTGATATACGGACATAGGTGAGTGCAGGTTTGACTAATGATGATACTTGCATGGATGGTTTCTCTGGGAAATCCATGAACCGTAAATTCAAGACTATAGTGCGAAGAAGAGTGGTGAAGGTTGCACATTTGACTAGCATTGCTTTGGCTTTTGTCAACCGCTATGCCGAAGGTGCCACTCATAAGTGAAACCTATTTGTCTTCCAGGTTTTGCCTCTGCACAGTTTGCATTGATTTGGTTTTTGCTTATGATTTTGCTAGCCAGCTAGGATTATGCAAATTAATGTGCCGAATCATTTTACTTTTGATCTCTTAATCTTCGTTTCCTCAAATAAATAGGTGTTTAAGCTAAATTTGCAATATCAGAGTTTTGTTTTTGTTGTTTTTCTTTTCGAATATCATATTATTGTTCATTTAAATTTTTTGTACTATTTTCGAAGATGAGTAAGATTTACTATTTATTCACAAAAAGCTCGATTATTTAAGACTCCAATGAGTATATATGCGCTCCATGAATAATATAATAAGTTAATATTAGTTATTTTAACATGTATAATTTACAACTAGATACTTTTTATCTTTGATAGATCCATATATATTAGATCAAATGGTTTTAAAATTATTACAAATATTATCAAAATTATATAAAAAAATATCAAAACTGTTGAAAACGTTATTAAAATTATTACGAATTTATTAAAATTATATGAAATATTATTCAAACTGTATTAGTGATCGTTAAATTATAATAAAGGTTATAAAAGAATAACAAAAATTATATAAAAAGATATTAAAATTATATAAAATGCTGTCATAGTATATAAAAATTACCGAAATTCAAATAGGAACATGTTTGTTTGAAACTAGAAATAACAATTTACCAATTTAGACTAACAGTTTTAATTTTTATTCTTTCCAATCATTTCAGTTACTTAAAAAGTTAAAAAACCTCACCACGTACAAAATCTAACTTGGTTTTATCGCAGTCTGATTTTAACCTGGGAATCATTGGCTTTCATTTGCTACCTTTCCTTTCTCAGGCTTTTTATTTTTATTTTTTTTGGAACCACTGTCACGGGCTTTTTGTTTTTTATTTTTTGTTCTATAAATTAAGTTCCGTTCCCTCTAAGCTTTTCTCCAGAGAGAGAGAAAGAAAGAAAAATGGCGATTGGTTCTTACTTTTCGCTAGTAGCTATTTTCATCCTCATTCTGTTTACAACTCACCTGAACTATTGCTTAGCGGTTAGAAAAATTCTCAGCTCTGACACAGATACAGATTTCATCAAAACTTCGTGCGGTGCCACAAGGTACCCCGACCTATGTTTCGCCACGTTTTCGAGCTATGCAAGCGAAATCGGAAGCAGTCCTCAAATATTAGCCACTAAATCCCTCGCTTTGGCACTTAACACCACGCTTTCCGCTTCGGAAATCCTTTCGGATCTCTGCAAAACGCAGAGCCTTAACCTGAAGCCTAGGGAGGCAGCGGCTCTTCAGGATTGCGTTGAGCAAATAAGTGATTCGGTTGATGAAGTCAAAAGGTCTGTTTATGAAATGGATGAGACTAGTAATCAAGGCAAAAGCTTTGCTTTCCGAATGAGTGATATAGAAACATGGGTGAGTGCAGCTTTGACTAATGATGATACCTGCATGGATGGCTTCTCCGAGAATGCCATGGATGGAGATGTCAAAGTCACTGTGAGGACTGTAATCGAGAAAGTTGCACACTTGACAAGCATTGCCTTGGCTTTTGTCAACCAGTATGCTGGCACCAAATAGTAACCTCGTATTTCAAAATATGTACAATTCATTTCCTATGCAACTGTATCTCTGGCTAGTAACCTTATTCTTCATATATATATTTTTCTGATTTGTTTAATTTTAGATTAGCAAGGCTTGCAATTAGCATGAAAATGCATACAATAATAGAGTCCAATTTATTAGCTATGGAAAAGTTTGTACATTTATTTAAGGTTGATGAGTTATCATGATGTATTACAATCTTCTATCTTTCAATACAAATATATATATATATACGAGTTTCATATTATCTACTTTGCCTGGGAAATTTTTGCACTTCTGCTTTTACCATACATGTGCGATGTGGCCCAAGCTGATCAAGACAACTGGGAAAGAACTCTTGTGGAATTCTCTTCCCCAAAGCGATAGCTAAACAAATACTAACAAATTCCTCCAATAAGCATTTCCAATTGGGGAATGAAGCTCAACCTTGTTTCCCCATGGTCCTACTTATCGCAAAGCAAGGCCCAAAACAACCTGCCTCCTGGGGAAACAGAGGCTTTTCGAATAGTTATCGTCTTACAGATATGTCTTCTTTATTTTTCTGATACATTGACAAGCATGAAACTACACCACACGTGAACGCAGAGAGTGGGTTCAAGAATTCAAAAGACTTATCATCATAGACTCAATAATCCGTGATTTATATCGTGTTTACGTTATTTTTATATCTTAATCATATTTAAAATATTATATATTTATATAAATTTTAATACATTAATAATTTATATTATATAAATTTTGACATATTTATGTATTCACATTATATTCATATTTTTTTTATTATCATGTTATAATTATTTTTTTATATTGTATTCATCTAACATAATCAAATTATGCCTAAAATTGTTACCCTTTTAATTATTAAGAAAATTTGGTGTTTAATTATCTAAGGCGGAAGTGGATCTGCCGAAGACTTAGCGGAACACATTGTTTAATATCAACTAAAGAGAAGATACGTTTGGCTCATCAAGATTTATTTTTTATTTTTTAGATAATTATCAAATTTTA
>JBBYHO010000005.1:16861245-16877234 GCA_038382025.1 Adansonia gregorii
AATAATCTTTTGATTTAATGACAAAAATGTATTAAAAATTTATTTTTATATTAATATTTATAATTAAATTTAAATAAAAATTTTATTATTTTAATAATAATATAAAATCAAAACTATTCGAAATTAAAAAAAATTCATGTTCAAATCCGGGCTAATTTTGCCCCGAGCAATTAAATTAATTCTTCTGAACATCCAGTTAGATAATTCGTGAAAACAAACCAGCCAATGACCAAGCCAAGAGACTTGACTGCCTAAAAGCCTAGGAAGCTTCCAGAACCACCAGAAGGCTCTAGTCTGCACTGCTAACTTTATAACCGTTCTCGGGTACAAAACCTAAGAATCCAAATCGTCCCCTTGAAACAAAAGCGAAGGTATTGAATTTCTTTAAGATGGCTGACGAAGCCAAAGCCAAAGGTAACGCCGCCTTTTCTTCCGGTGATTTCAACACCGCGATCAAACATTTCACCGAAGCTATAAACTTTTCCCCGACCAACCACGTCCTTTACTCTAACCGATCCGCCGCTTACGCTTCTCTCCATCAATACGATGCCGCGTTATCCGACGCCCAAAAGACCGTAGAACTTAAACCGGACTGGTCCAAAGGTTACAGCAGACTTGGCGCGGCTTACATCGGTTTGCACCAATACCAAGACGCTATTTCTGCCTATAAAAAGGGACTGGAGATCGATCCTAATAATGAAGCCTTGAAATCTGGCCTAGCGGATGCTCAATCGGCGGCGACGGCTTCGGCTTCCCGAGCGAGGGGAGCAACGCCTAGTCCGTTTGGTGATGTTTTTCAGGGGCCAGAGATGTGGGCGAAGTTGACTGCTGATCCGACGACTAGGGCTTATTTACAGCAGCCGGATTTTGTTAAGGCGATGCAGGATATTCAGAGAAATCCTAGCAAATTGAATGAGCATTTGAAAGATCAGAGGGTTATGCAAGCGTTGGGGGTTCTGTTGAATGTTAAGCTTAAGGCACATGGTGGGGATGACATGGAGGTTTCAGAGGCGGATTCACCACCTCCGCCGCCTTCAGAGCCGCCGAAGGAGGAGGTGAAGAAGCCAGAGCCTGAGCCTGAACCAGAACCTATGGAAATTAGGGAAGATGAGAAGGAAAAGAAGGATAAGAAAGCGAAAGCTCTAAAGGAGAAGGAGGCTGGAAATGCTGCATATAAGAAGAAGGACTTCGAGACGGCTATACAGCATTACACGAAAGCAATGGAACTTGATGATGAAGATATTTCGTACATCACCAATCGGGCTGCCGTTTATTTGGAAATGGGCAAGGTACAGTTATTTATTTCTTTTTTGTTTAGAACTTAGAGTATTTACTTATTACTATTAAATCTGTCAAATAAGGAAAGATGAAATTGTCGGTTGATTTTACTTTTTTTTTTTTTTTAATATTTGGTTGATCCCGAAATGTTGGTTGCCTATATTAGTAACATTCAAGCTAGTTTCATATTAGTGTATGAAATTATATTGACTACATATTGCGTAAGTATCATGTTCTATTGCTTAGATTTTTCATTTTTCATGAGGTATTTTTGCCATGGTTTGTGTCTAAAACATTTTTGAACAAAGAAATGGGATATAATCTTTCAAAAATTTTCAAATATTAAAAAAGCTTAAAAAAAATTAAACATATCTATTTTAGATACGAACAAATTTAGTTGTGTTGTACATTCACATCTGAATCCGAGCTATCTAGATTGGGTAACTGTTGCACTAAGATTGACCTTTTTTTACTGGAGCTCTCTAATAACGGTTGAAAGGATTATAAAAATACATCTTGAACGTCATCTTATCATGGTTGCAGAGTATAGATACAAGATTGCATGAGTGAAAGCATTCTTTTTCAGGTGTTAGTCAGCATTCAGAATTCATATAATTGGTTTAATTCTGTTGGTATTTAATGCACCAACAAACACATCCTGCATTTCTTGATCTCTAGAAGACACAGGAGAAGAAAGTGGAGTGGGAGGGGCCTAGTTGCTTCGCCCTAGTTGCTTCGCCCAAAAAGAAAGAAAACGTGTTTTCTGATTTTCCCATTCCTTTTCTTGTCATTGTTGTTATTAGCTTTTTTTGTTCCCTCATTTTTCTATATAGCGAATTCTCTCTAACCTCTGTCAACATCATGTGATGTAGTATGTTCTTATGCTTAGTTCTTATGCATGGAAAAGAATCTACTTTACGGGTACGTCTAACTTCAATGCCCTTTTGTTGCCCACTATCCTTGTGAATGTAGTATGATGAATGCATTAAAGACTGTGATAAGGCTGTTGAAAGAGGTAGGGAGCTGAGATCAGATTTCAAGATGATAGCAAGAGCTTTGACCAGGAAGGGAACTGCTTTGATGAAGATGGCAAAAACCTCAAAAGATTATGAACCAGCTATTGAGACATTCCAGAAAGCTCTCACAGAGCATCGTAATCCAGACACATTGAAGAAACTAAATGATGCTGAAAAAGCAAGGAAGGAACTGGAACAACAGGAATATTTTGATCCAAAAATAGCTGATGTGGAGCGTGAGAAAGGTATTTTTTATTAGTTTCTGTTTGATTTTTGCTGGCGGCCTTGTAGATCTTTTAAATTTTTCACTAGTTCATGCTGTATGCAGCCGCCACTTTTTCTGCGTCTGGCCCTCATGTTCATTTGAGTTTTGGCTTGAGTCCATGTGTAATAGTCCTGTTGTTTATAATGTTCATTTGCGGACTTCATGAATATATATTCAGGGAATGAATGTTTCAAGCAGCAGAAGTATCCAGAGGCTGTGAAGCATTATACAGAGTCATTGAGAAGAAACCCCCAAGATCCAAAGGTAAGAAGCCTGATTCTGTTTTGTGATTTCGTTTATGACTGATACACAAAAACTCTTTATGTTATTGACTGTCATTTTTGTCCTTGTTAGGCATACAGCAATAGAGCTGCGTGCTACACGAAATTGGGTGCATTGCCCGAGGGTTTGAAAGACGCCGAGAAGTGCATTGAGCTTGATCCAACTTTTTCCAAGGGTTACACTAGAAAGGGTGCTATTCAGTTCTTCATGAAGGAGTATGACAAAGCTGTAGAAACATATCAGGAAGGGTTGAAACATGATCCTAATAACCAAGAATTGCTTGATGGTGTTAGGAGGTCTGTTGTTTGCTTCATATTTTTGGTTTTCTGATCCTATAGCAGCAGTTCCTTATTTCTCGCAATTATTATGCAGATGTGTAGAGCAGATTAACAAAGCTAGTCGAGGGGATTTGAGCCCTGAAGAATTGAAGGAAAGGCAGGTGAGGATTTCTTCTATATCATTGTTTGCATTTGGGTTTTAAAAGCTGTTTAGGATGTCCATGTAAATTTAAATTGGTGTATTGTTTGCAGGCCAAGGCAATGCAAGATCCAGAAATTCAAAACATTCTCTCAGATCCTGTAATGAGACAGGTAAGTAACGGCGAACCATTGTTTCAGCTGTGCCGTACTTGAAATGGTGATAGTATTGGTATTTGTTGTTTGTATGGTTTGCTGAAAAAAGAATTGGGCATGTGGGCAGGTTTTGATTGATTTCCAGGAGAATCCAAAGGCAGCACAGGAACACATGAAGAATCCTATGGTGATGAACAAGATTCAAAAGCTGGTCACAGCGGGAATTGTCCAGATCAGATAAATGGGAAGGAAAATTTGTCTCTTTATCTTCTTGGTTTTTCCAGTTCAGTAAATCTGTACTTCTCTTTGTGAATTTGGATGGGATGGGATTAATTCATAAAAACTAGTTTCAGTTGGAAAGTCTCTAAAATTTGCTTCTTAGCTTTGCTATGAACTTCTCTCATAAACTTTGCTTTAACCCTTTTATGTTCCAGTGGATGTTTTCTCCCAGTTTGTTATGCCTCTCCCGTACCGCCTGGCAGATCATCAACCATGGCCAGATCGCTGATCAATTTATCAGCTTTTTGTTACAGTTAAAAGAGATCAGTATCACTGCTCTGTCTGTAATTTATTTTATTTGGGTGGGATTCAGGAATTTTCTTTCATACCATGTAAAATGTGTTTTATTGTAATGGTTGATGATGATGAACAATGGAATCAATGCAATCATTTCTGGATTTAATATTTAAAATATCTGTATATATTGAGTTTATTTTCCTCCCGTATTCAGATTTTAATGCTACTATCTTATTTTGCAAAAGATATTATTAATCTAATCATTTCGGTTTCAAATAATTATAATTTTGCATGTTCTAATAATTCAATAATCGATATGAAATCATTTTTATATATTTTAATGTTTAATATTAATTGGCTTGCTTAAATGCACAAGAAATAAGTGGAGGCGTCGTCCTGCGTCGAAGGGAAGCGTGGGAGGAAATAGCTTTGGGAGCGAACGACGTCGTTTTTTAAACAGCACAAGGGAAACGCAGTTCCATACCGTGAAAACTTTTGCTGTAGTTGTTTTCTGTGTGTCTTCTACACTAACAATTGCTTGATGGCCGCGCTCAATCCCTGGCTTTGCTACTTCCATTTGAAACACTTTATGTCACCCTCGGTAGTCGGTAAGCTAACCCTTTTCCCTCTCTTTAGTATCTGGGCGTGGGGCATCTAAGTTGGAACTATGTACTTCGCGTATGCGGAATGTTTGATAAAATATCCCTGTGAATCATCTGTTTTCACCGTACTCTGTATATGAGAGAACGTGCCAATACATGAGCTAAAAATGTGTTATGGGTTATCAATGCATAAAAGTTACTTGCCCAAGTTTTTTTCAGGATCCCCATTTTTCCAATGATTCCTTGGTCATCGCCTGTGTTAGTAGACGCTGATAAGAGTCTTTGATAACCTTCAATTTATTGCATTTTGTATCTCGATCTGTTGCTTTTTTTTTTTAAATTATTAATTGTATGAAAATCAAAGCTAAAACTTTTTAATTTATGATGCAAATGGGATCTTTCGGACTTAGGAAATGGTCACTTCTAGCGGGATTTCTAAAGTGAATATATCAGAATCATCTTTCTCTGTTATCAGCTTGCTTTATCTATTGAAAATACTCATTGACAGTGGAGTTGTAGAAATTATCTTGGAGCATGATCTGGTTTTTCCATTAATATAGTAAGCATTGTAGGAGGAACCACATAGGGGTTTTGATGAAAAATGTTTCTAGTCGCTTAAGGGCAGCTTTGTCCCACGGTATACAGCAAGTGCGGAGCTGTGATTATCATCACTATCTCTGCCTCATTGAGCTTCCTACTAACATGTGAAAAGCTGCATTTGCACTCCGCGCCTTCAATGTGGAAACTGCCAGAGATGTGGATGTGGATGTTGATTCTGATCCCATGGTTGGTCTCGTGCGCCTTCTTTGGTGGCAATATGACATTGACAAAATTTATGCTAACAAATTGATTGAGCAGCCGACAGCAAAGGCCCTCTCCTCGGTGATAGATGAAAGTAAAATCAGCAAGGCTTGGTTAAAACGGGTAGGTGAAGCTCGGATCAATGATCAAAGTAGAGAGGTTACTGACCTACAAGATAGTATTGAGGAATTAGAGAAATATGCAGAGGATACTGCATCAACACTTCTATGCATGACTCTTCAAGCTGGTGGTATCAGGTCTATTGCTGTTGACCATGCAGCATCGCATGTTGGTAAGGCAAGTGGCCTTCTTTTTCTAATTAAGTCACTGCCATACTATGCCAGCCGCAACCGTCACTTTTCTTATATGCCAACTAAATTGGGAGCCAAGCATGGGCTGCTAGTTAAGGAGGAAGGTCAATTAGAGATCCGGTTGGATTCTCGTGAGGGCATGCTATGCAGTTTTCGAAATGGCATCAGTAGCAAATGCCCATTTGCTGAAAGCCCGTGAATTAGCTTACGCTGTACCCGTCGAGGCTCTAAGAGCACTTCTACCGGCTTTGCCTGCCCAAGTTATCTTGGATTCCCTCGGCCGAGTACAGTTCGAAGTGTTTGATTCAAGGTTAGCAAGAGGGGTTCCAGGTCAACCCCAGTTGTGGTTCCAGTTGAAACTGAAGTGTTATTCATGATGGGGAAAATACTAAAATGTTTTTGTCTTTAATGTTTGTCCGTTGAATAGATGATTTTTCACCTGACATGGCAAAATGAAACAAGAGCTTTGTTGTATTTGTTCTTTTTACAACAAAGGGGATTGAGTGTCCTCATGAAACATGTTTCTTAATCATTGAACTACAGTTTATAGCTTCCACTCTAACAAAGCTTTTACTTCCAAGAATGTCATCTCTAGATGTTTCTGTGGGAGAGAGCTGGCATTGGCTACTTCTATACAAGGATGGCTTGTGCCCCTTTTAGTAAATAGTTAAAATTGATTGTAAAATAGATTTTTTTTCTTTTTTTTAAGGGAAAGTGGATTACAGTCAGTTGATTATTGACAATGGATGTGCGTTTGCTAACCTCAGTATTGGAAGAAGTGTATTGGAAATTGCTATGAATCTTCCAATCAGAGGGAGAGGAGAGTTGATTATTGGAAGACCGGAGGGGCTATCTATTCATTAGGTTACATACTAAACATTGGAAAAATTGGATCAGTCAACCGCAGCGAAAGAAAAAAAAATAATAAAGGGTCAAAGCACGGGGTTCGGACCTTTTACCTTTGGTTAAGGACCAGAGATACGATTTACTCCTTTATAATCGTGAACATTACCTAACCAAATTTATTTATGTGATTTTATTTCCTTTTTCGGTTTGATAACAGCCTTAATTGACAAGCAAGCGTTAATAATATTTGATAACTATATGTAAGGATAAAATTGCCTAATGTAAACAGACTACTAAAGACAAGCCTCTTTTATCCATCTTTCTTAAATCACACCTTCTAGGCCCTTAAAAACTTTTTTTTCATTTTTGAATTGTAACACTTATTTCCAGGAGAGACTGTCAAGAAAATCTTAACAGACTAAACTTTACCTACGGAATTTGTGGTTCGACTTTAACACCAAGCTTAAACCTCTCCAAAGGTCTTACTTTTTGAAGTCCCATAAAACAGTTTCCGGACCATCAGAACTATAAGCAAGTAAAAGCCCAGAAGAAACACCAACTAGTCTTGGAAGAGGCATACAGTATCTTCACGAACAAAAAGCTTGCCAACTGTTTCAAGCGCAGGCTTTTTGGACCCACATTCTAAAACTATTTCCCCACGTGTCAACCTGTTCTTTTGCATGGCATCTCCCACCCCTTTGCCACCTCCTTTATAATTCTCTCTCCCACTTCCTCTTCCCTGCCTTAAGCATCAGTTTCTATTTCCTTTTATTTTCCTTTCTCCTGTAATATCCATGGCAAAACAAGATTTTATTTTCCACAAGAACCCATCTTTACTTTTCTTGCTACTATTTCTTTTTGAATCAACAAATTGTGGAGGAGCCGCCCGCGTGAATCAGTGGGAGCCTGGAATTCGATTGCCTACCGAAAAAGATGAGCCGCGAGATGTTGATGATGATCAGCAACTTGGAACAAGATGGGCTGTTCTTGTGGCCGGTTCAGCTGGCTATGGTAATTACAGGCATCAGGTAAAAGCATTTATAAACTTATAAAAAGGGTTTGAATTCTTTTCAATAGACTAAAAAAGGGATCAAAAACCGGCCTGACTACTTTTTTTATTGCTTAAATAAATCTCTTTGCTTTCTTTCCCTGTACCTTTCCTTAGCCAAAAAGATAATATTAGTTTTTACAAATATCATTACTATTCTTTTTCCTTACTGGTGGACATACTGCTACCACTGCGTAATAATGGTTTAATTTACTAATTTACAATGGGACAACCTTTATTTTGGGGTGCAAGTGCAGGCAGATGTATGCCACGCCTATCAGCTGTTAACGAAAGGAGGATTGAAGGAAGAGAACATTATTGTGTTTATGTACGATGATATAGCCATGAATGAGCTGAATCCAAGGCCAGGAGTCATCATCAACCATCCCCAAGGCAAAGATGTTTATGCTGGTGTGCCTAAGGTAAATGACATATTCCTTTCACTTAAAACGTAAGTAAGTGGGTCATATTTCTATGGCAACTTTGTATTTAAGCATGCTCTTCGGTTATTGTCCCACCAACTTAATTTGGAGTTCTTAGATGCATCAAGTACCTGTTTTTATTAAGGATGAATTAAGCATCCAGGGTTTATTTAATTACTTGGGTTAGGAATGGTCTAGAAATTTGTAATTTGCTCGAGCTAAAAAATGACTCACAGAATTTGAGGTTTACAGGCAGAAATTTATTGTATAAAATAGGAAAAAAATGTAAGGTTCAAAAGGCATATAATTTTGTATAAAATAAAAAATCTGTGGTATATAATACATAGACCATCCAGTTGATTAACATAATTAATCTAGCCATTAAACGTTGTAAGTTTGTCTAATCAGATGATTTTATGTTGATGGTCAGTTGTTTGGTTGCGTTTCATGTCGTCCAACATCAATTTGATGATAGTGATGGCCCCTTTGATGTTTGATAAGATGGGTTTGGACCCTTTTATCAGTATCTTTGCTTTGAAGAAATGGTTGTTGATTAATCCTATGACGTAATTTTATCCTGGCGTGTTCATTAATATGTGAAATTCCACATAAAACTTATTAACATAGAGATTACGAACAAGCTAATGTCATCCTCCCTCAAGTGGTTGCATAAAAAAAGGGCTAATTTTTGTAAATGAACAGTAAACTTTTGCTAAAAAACAAATGGAAGAAGGCATTTCAAAGAAAGCGGGTTAGGAATTTGAAGTTGAAGCCTGCTGTCAGTTTAAAAAAAATCCAAAAGAAAATAGTTGCATAGGATAAACATATGGACGCAAGGAATTACTTGTGTAAACTGCTAATAATGCTCACTAAATGACTTAAAAGGTTGTAGATTCTCAATCGCTGTCTGTTTTATTCCTCTTTTTGAAGTCGAGAACGTACTAATTGACAGGCTGACGAAATACATTGACAGTCAATAGGTTTCGTTTACCTTTTTCCTTGGAGGCAAGGCATGTACTACGAACCTAAATCAGAAAGCTTAATTTTTATTTTTAATTATTCACTTGAATTTACTGTAATATAACCATATTAATTATATTGATTTGACTGTTTTTTTATGGTAGGATTACACGGGTGAGCATGTTACTGCCGCAAATTTGTATGCTGTACTTCTTGGTAATAAAAGTGCATTGAGTGGGGGAAGTGGAAAGGTTGTTGATAGCAAACCCGATGACAGAATATTCTTGTACTACTCAGATCACGGAGGCCCTGGAGTCCTCGGTACGTTAAAAACTTTTGTTGAGTTACATTCCTGGTGAGAAGCTTAAAACTAAACGAGGCTGGCTTCGGATAATTTTGCCAAAACAAAAGAATTGTGATCGGCATACTGCTAAAAAATAACTTTATGGGAAACTAGTAGTACTCCTGTAGCTGATTATCTAAAATCTTAAACAATATATGAACTCCATTTAATGATCATCCTTGAGAACATAAACTTAAGATAAAAATCATTGTTGCAACCAAACAAGTTAGAAAAATGCAATAAAGGTCTGCTTAATTTGAAATTTGAAATTTGATTCTAGGGATGCCAAATATGCCATTTCTGTATGCCATGGATTTTCTTGATGTGTTGAAGAAGAAACATGCAGCAGGAAGCTACAGGGAGATGGTAACAGATCTTCTAATTTCAAAACTACTCATCCTATGATCTTTTTCCTTCTTTTTGATTGTTTATCTTAAACTTCAATTTTACATTGCATTTTTATGCCACCAGGTTATATATGTAGAAGCTTGTGAGAGTGGGAGTATCTTTGAAGGCATAATGCCTGAAGATCTTAACATTTATGTAACAACAGCATCGAATGCGCAAGAGAGTAGCTGGGGAACTTATTGTCCCGGTACAGAACCTTCTCCGCCTCCTGAGTACATCACTTGTTTAGGAGATTTGTACAGTGTGGCTTGGATGGAGGACAGGTATGGATTGATTCCCCTTTGAACTTTATTGAGAACCATAACTCAGCTTGAATAGCAGCTATCAAAAAAACCTTTTTTTTCGAGTTATGATACTGCTACAATCTTCATCTTTAAGCAGTTGTTATCACCAATAGTGTCTTTAGTTTCATTTGTCTCAAATGAGTTCCACTCATCAGCCTTTTTATACTCTTATGATATGCAGTGAAACTCACAATCTAAAGAGAGAAACTGTAAAGCAACAGTATCAAACAGTAAGCACAAATTTTCCGCAAACTTCTGTTATTATATTTGGACGTATGGTCAGGTTAACTCTTTATTGGCCAATCCTAATGTATGAAAATTCTTGAATTTTCATTATGCAGGTAAAGGAACGAAATTCCAATTTCAACCCTTACACTTTTGGTGGATCACATGTGATGGAATACGGGAATACAAGCATTAAAGCCGAAAAACTTTATTTGTATCAAGGTTTTGATCCTGCCACCGTAAATTTTCCTCCAAACGAGTTGAGCCTCGACAAGGACACCGAAGCTATTAACCAGAGAGATGCAGATATTCTCTTTTTATGGCATATGGTGAGCTTGGTCTCTATTCTTTTCCCCTGCTCTTTACCGTTGAATTTCATACTTGCATTGAAAGTTCACACTTTTTTCAGTATAAGTAGTTTTTCTTTGCTAAATCTCTTATAAATGGGAAACAAAATTTATAACCCTTATTTTAAATTACAGAATATAGTATATTTGTTTACAACTATATCACAGTGGACTTGATATGAATGTTGGTCATTTCATTTTTTATAAAGTACAAAAATTCAGGAGATGTATCAAAGAAGAAAGAAGTACTCGAACAGATAACTGAGACTATGAGGCACAGAATCCACTTGGATGGCAGCATCAACTTGATTGGAACACTCTTGTATGGACCTGCAAAAGGCGCTACCATCCTCAACTCAGTCAGGGAAACTGGTTTGCCCCTTGTCGATGACTGGCAGTGCTTGAAATCCATGGTATTAGTCTCTGTTCCGTCTCTAAAATTTTAACTTGTCTTCTGCTCTTTTCATTGTTTATTAAGTTATATAACCAAATCTTAACTCCAGGTTCGGTTATTTGAAACAAATTGTGGGTCACTCACTCAATACGGCATGAAACACATGCGTGCATTCGCCAACATTTGCAACAGTGGCTTTTCCCAATCCTTAATGGAGGAAGTTTGTGTTGCTGCATGCAGCGGCCATGATCCAAGACAATGGCATCCTTCAAACCAAGGCTATAGCGCTTGATTGAGGAATATATATGCACCAGGCAGTTACTACTATTAAATCTGAATACTTCTATGTTTTCTTTTCTGCCAGTGGCACATATAATCTATATAACATAGATTGTAGCTGCCTAGCAGATGTTTGTAGACGCATCAACAGGTAAAGTAAGGTAAAAGAGAAAGAACTCTTAGTTCTTTTACAGTATTAATATTTTACACTAAATACAAAGTTACAGTGGTCATAGTTGTTTGTAGAAATATGGTCTACGGCTTGAGGTTGGGTGCATTGCTTCTTTTAATAAAAAAAGGCCCCTGTTACACTTTTTGCTTGGGCAGCATGGCCATGGGGCATAACGACTTAAGCATTGAAAGATAAGGGTGTCCATGATTGCCATTGCCAAATTTGCGCCCGTCGGAATATTGATGGGCCCCTTCTATGTACATGGACCTGGGGAGGACCAAGAAAGATTAATTCAACATTAATCGAGGGGACCATGACTTGCTCTAATGCATATACCAAAATCTGGTCTTCTATTATAAATCTGATATATATTGGATTGTTCGAAATAGTTCGGATCTGATTTAAAATAGATTAGTTTGGATCTGATTCAAATTTGAATAAAATTTTAATTTAAATTAAATTGAATTGATACATATCCATTTAAACTTGGACAAGAAAATAAAAGCCATGAACACTTTTATTATAAATAAACACTCATGTTTAATGGGAAATTCTAGTCTTTGAGCCTTAACTTCTCCGATCATTGACCCATTCATTATTCCTGGGCATGTTCCCCCGGTCCTTGATCTATCATAATGATTCATAAACTTATTATAGAGCAGCATATTTTTTTAGAATAAATAATGAAGTATAAGATCATATTTTTACACCTATTAATTATTTTATTAATTAAATATTTACAATCATATTAAATATTGGGATAAAAAAGTATTAATGTTCCTAAAATAAGTTCTCAAGGATCTCAGGAAGTTATAATGGTCAAACTCGGACTTCAAATGTAACATTTCCGAGATCCTAACCTATTTAATAAGGAATTATAGGTTAAATGGTTTGTAATTGGGATTTGGGATCCTGTTTTGATGATCCTTGACCCAATAATTTTAATCAGGTAAAGAAAAAGGAAAAAAAAAACTAGATTTACTTTAGATTATAATCAAACACGAGCTATAAATGACATTAATATTAACTAAGAGAAAATTGTTGCAAATTTAAAAAAAAAATGAAAACAACTCTTGGAGGAATATTGGTCTCAAACTGGGATAAAACTCTAACTAGAACCTAGCAGTAAATAATATACAATAATTAATTATTTAATTTTGGATTATTTGGAAATTATTAATCGTGATGGCTTTGAACTTTAATTTGATCGACAAGGTTCACTCTGAATCGATCAAAGAAAGCTATGACGTTGATTGAGTTGATCCGTTGCCTTTAGCTTGGTGAGCTGGGCAACAATGATGTGATAGACATGTAATCTTCTTTAATTAATTGTTTGTGTTTCTTGAGATTTTTGCTAGCAACTGCGGTCCAATTTCTCCGAATTTACGCAACATCAACCTCACAACTAATTAATTCAATCTGTTCTCGGTTCCTAGGTTTGACAAAGAGGATCTCTTAAAAATTCAAAGTAAAATGAAATTTTGATTTATTTTTTCAGCTTGGAAAAAGTCTGATAAATATTTAAAATTTCAATGGACTATGAATGGGTCATGGTCATTGCTCAAACACATAAAAACTCTTTTGAGATAGAGAGTTTTTTATTTAAAGTAAGTATAACTATTCGACTCTGAATTTAAAAGAAAAAATTAAATATTTAAAATTACAATTCAATCCATTATATGTATATGTTTCCGTCTTATCACAATACTATATATATATATATATATTTATTTACGGTATTAGTACAAGCTTTGTTCTAGAATTCCATGAATTTATCTTTGCCGTAGATCGGCCTTTGGCCAAGATCAATTATTTGATCGATTTACCATTTCCTGTTTTTGAGCTCATTAAACAAATCTAGATCTGTCGATTGTAATTAGATTTGTAATGGCAATCTTAATTATTTTTTATAAGCTAGCTTAACCGACTACCATCATTGTGTTGCTCGTGTTCTACATACTAATCTAACAATTATTATTTTTAAAGTTTAATTTAGCAAGTCAAGCTTGCACCTGGTCCGGTTCTCGACGTGTCCAAATAAAACTTGCCCCTGTATTTTATATGTATTATGTTGGGTTTTGAAAATCGAAAAATAATTTTTTAATATGACATTAAACTTACTGACTAACAATATAATAGTTCATGTTTATATTTATAAAATTTTGAAAGTTCTTATCGACGATTAAATACTTTTCAAGGCACCTAGTTGTAATGAGGAGATTTCCATGTATCCAAACTAATGGAGTATTAAATGTCTAAAAAGAGTTGAATGACAAAAGTAAAAGGTTAGGTTCAAAAAAAATTATTATAATAAAAGTTTTATTATAATCATATTTTAACATATTATAATAATATAATTATTTGATTTATAAAATAATTTATTAAAATTTTATTTTAAAAAATAATTAAATAACCATTCGAAATCTCTCATTATATCGCAATTTTAACTTTAAACGAAAAAAATACTTTAAAAAATTTAAATTCATACTATAGTATGTAACTATGTAATTTTATTTTTTTATTTTATTTTTACAAAATATCTATCCATTATATTTTTATTTTATTTTAATAAATTAAATATAACGTAAGTATTTTAAAATTATTCTATTTCAATAATTAAACGTAATATAAATATATTAAAAACGGAAACATACGGTTTCCTATACACCTAATGCTGTTTTTGCATGAACAGCCGATAAGAGAAGCTTGAATTTGTAGTAACAACTACTATTTAATGACGTAATTTTATTTGAACTTTAAATAAGCTTAGTAGTTATCACCGATTGAAATAAGAGAAATGTAACTAAAAAGAGGAAATAAATTTACAAAAGGCAGCCTCATAAATTATAATGCCATGATTTTATGATACTCATAAATTAACGCTTATCTTTTTCCTTTGAATAATTATTTTTTTGGCTTATTCAAAAGTAAATAAAATCCAAAAAAAAATAAATCATTGATGCCCTACGATATTTACAAAAATTAGTTAAATCAATTTTTTATTCACCATAAAAGCGAGGGGCAAAGTATCAATAAAAATAATGACGATGTTGGTTCCGTCGGCAATGATCCCAATCGGCAATTCTCATCTTAACCTTCTCAAACTCCGAAATCCCACAAGGCAACGTGATCCCACCCGATTGATTGAACCCGTAAACCCGCTCCGCTTCCTTCAACAGCACCCCAAATAGCGGATGATTAAAATATATCACAGGGACAACCATCCTCCTCGTGTCACCTTCTGATTCGCCCACGTACACGGCAAGTTGCCCCGTGGGTACTCCAACCCGCTTCACTCCTTTCCTACCCAATTGGATATATCCCGGATCCGAGTTTGAATTTGACAGCCTCTTGGTTCCGCGTCGAAGAAACCTCGCAAAGGAGCAGAGTCTAGATAAAGGGTTGTAGCTTCGGGTTGAAAGTCTCAAGAAATTATTCCCAGCTCTTCTTCTAGGTCGGACTATCCATTTGAAAACCTTCACCACCTTGCGCCCAAGCTTGAACCCCCTAACTTTCTTCATAATCTTTTCGTCAAAAGAGAAAAAAAATAAAAAAAGCTAATCAAATGGGTGGTGTTAGAATCTGAATTTCAGAAATGGGTTCTTGTCGGATTTACTAATGGTGTCCGTTTCAGACTTGGGTCTCAGACTCTCATATTGATGCCTCTGTTTCTCGTCATGTTTTTTTTTTTCATTTTCTTTTGGGTTTTGAGCTTGAATTTATAGGAAAAAAGAAGTGATGACTTTGGTGGCTTTGGGCAGGGGATGGTTGCTTGGATTCGAGTATCGAAGCTCGAGAAGAGATCAAAGTTCAGTTCTTTTACCGAGATTGAGAGATGTTTATATAGGATATTTTTCTGAGTTGTCAGATTCAGTATCCTACTGATGTCAGAAAGAGAGAGACAAGCAGAAAAAAAGATGTGGTATGTCGGCACCAGGCACGCTGTAATGACTCTGAAGCGTGGGACAGAAAAGGAAAAACAGAAAAAGCACGCAATATTAAAACTCTTTTCTCGTTTTAACATGTTGGCATGTCACCTAGGCTACCAAGTTTGTAGTAGTTCATGCAAATATCGGAATTCTAACCTCAATTATGCGAAGATAGCATGGTTTCAACTTGAAGCATATGCAATCTGTATATAAGATCTCCAAAGTATTACTTACTAGTATATTAAATACTTTTAATAAAAATTATAATTTAAATTTTTATGTCTATAATTAAATTATGATCTCTTTTTAATAAAAGAAAAAAATGAATACTAAGCATTTTCTTATTTATTAGCAAAAAGGTTGAAAGAATTAAAACTTCTCGTTAAAAAGGTTATGCTATGTCCATTATTTTCAGAAAATAAAAAAGAAAAGAGGGCGTAGAGAGGGTAAGGCATAAGTTTGATTTTTTAATTTCCACATATCTAATTTTTTAATTATTTTTAGTTTTCTAATATTAGATATATGATTTTACTAATCCTATCCTAAAATTTTAAAATTTCGCTCGCAATAGATAAAATAATTTATTTTATGAATACGTTGTTTTAATAAAATATCAAAGGTTTTGTAACTTTTTGTTGGCTTTGGCTATCAAATAAACCGGGAGGCCTGCGGTCGAGCGAACGGTCGAA
>JBBYHO010000005.1:16896213-16911775 GCA_038382025.1 Adansonia gregorii
GTAATATTCCTGTTATTATTACGTATCTGATAGTGTACATCACGCGGTAAACAAAAGAATACAAGAGAAAAGATTTAAAAAAATAATTTCATACAAAAATAACAACAAAAAGGAAAAAGCTACAAAGAAATAAGTAAGAGATGCGTACTACAGCTCTCCACCACCAAAAATATCATCAATGACGCAAATACAAATGCAAATCCTCATTCATATATATATATATATATATATATATATACACACACACACTTTTCCCTTTAAAATTATCAGAATTATAAAAAGAAATGAAGAGACTACCGATCATGTGTCTAAGTAAAGAGGAAAACGAAAGCAACTCTTTTTTTTTTTTTTTCCTTTTGTTTTTGGCTTCTTTGCATTTAATCTTTACCGTGGGATCATGTTGATTACAACATTGCTAGATTTGTCTCTGATCTTTTCTCTGAAAAAAGAAGAAGCAAATTAAACACTATTTTGGTCTTTATCAGTAGCTGGTGGGTGGCATTGGAGGTTGCCGCTTATCTCTCTCTTTTTCTTTCTTTTGTAATTGTAATAAACAATGATATCTTCCTCAAGAACTCTCGCTCTCAATCTTCCTTGAACCATTATCAGCCTCCCTTTTTTTCCGCAAAATTTTCCCAGCAATCCAGCTCTAATTCCTTCGAAAATATTAAAGGAAAGAAAATAGACAAGAGAGAGAGAGGGGAAAGAAAGAGAGTATTTGAGAGGGATAGATTATTAGGGCATGTGTTTTGTTTCTTGGCGTTGCCTTCCTTATTTAACCCTATCTCTTCCCTCTTTTCCCATTCCTCAGTCTTCACCTCCACCTTTCTTTTCCCTATTCCTTCCTTGGGATCTGATCTTCCGCCTCCGACAGCTAGTGGACAAACTTCCGTAGTCTACGAACAGTTAGGGGTTCACTTAGGGGGTTTTCAGTTCAATTCCCGAGGTTATAACCTTTCATTACAGCCACAACTTTCTTGCTTTCTGTCTTTGTTTTCATTCTCTCTATGCGTGCGTTTTTTTAATGTCTGGTTAAAATATTTTGGAAAAGTTAAGGGAGAGTGGACAAAAAAAAGTTTAGCTTTAAATTCCTTAGCTTTAGCACGCACGCGAAGCTGGTTTTCAATCAGATCTCTGAGGATTAACCGGTTACAGAGAACATTATCAAGCTTGTGTTATCGTAAGCTTCTCTTCCTCCTCCTTTCTTTCTTCTCCTTCTTTCTTTGGTGTTTCATTTTTAGTTTATTTTTGGATGTTTTTGTGAGTGATCATTTCATAAGCTTAGAAAAGATGAAGCGGAATATTCTTTTGGCATAAGCTAAGCAATGAAATCATGAAACTATATACAAAATATAATGTCTTTCACTATTTCATCCGTTCTTGAAGATTGCTTTTTTAGATCAAATGGCTTCAGTTTGACCTGGATGTTATCATTTTTCTCATATATATATAAACTTGTTTCATGGATTTCTAGTCTATTAATTGGTGATATTTTACGCTAGAGGCAAAGATTTTTGTTTTTTTTCTTTCTTCATTATATTTCCTAGGTTTTTCAAGTTTTATAGCTACATTTTCTTTTTCTTCTCTTTTCTTTGACAATAGAGAACTGCTGCCTTTCTAGGGATCGTATCTATGGAGCTTAGATCTTACTTCATATAAATTAGATGATGGCTTCAAAATCATTTCAAGTTTTATGGGGGCATTCTCCTTCTCCTCCTTCTTCTAATGAATATTATTCATTAAAATCAACTTTGAAGATCTTATGTAATACCCTTCTTAAGTATATTTTTCTACAATTTTCCTGTCAATTCTTAAACAATTACTTTTATGAGAAACACTCTATTCTTTATCTACTCTCCATTTATTAACATATAGCTGAAATACAAGAACATTTTAGTTCTATCTTGCATATTTTATTACTTTAGGATATTATTAATTAGTTAAAACTCATGAGTAAAAACCCATGGTTATTTTTATGAATGATCGATGAAAATGTTTATAAAAGAATATATTTATTGTTCTTAATTTCTCATCAGCTTTTTCCCTAGTTTATATACTTTTTATGAGCTTCCTCTATGATCAATTATCACATGTATATTAATGGTACTAATTCTTTACCAACTTAATTACGCATATGAGCAACAAAAAAAAAAAAAAAAAACCATGTTTTCCTTAATGCAATACGTCCAAAATTCAATTACAAGCTCTAAATCTAAGAGCTAATTACCCTAATTGGATTAATGACTTAAAAGCATGCTTGGTTATCCTAGACCTGGATCTATATATACATTAAGGTAATATGTCTGTTTTAGTCTATGTATGCATAACTGCATATGGGATCGATTTGCATTTTAGGTGAAGCATATAGGGAGCAGCATGAAAATTTTATAGCTTACTTTTAGATATTATATATTGTGCAATAAAAAGGTTAAGCATCAGAAATGATAGCTTTTTCCATCTGAGAAAACTTGTCTTAGAAGTACATCCAAGTTAATCATTATTAGATATAATGAAATTCTTTTTCGCTGTTGTTTTTTTTTCTTGTTACTTGGTTTCAAAACTATTGTTTGTGTAGTAGACAAAACTAGGATAAAACATTTTCTTCTTAAATATTAGACATTATCAAAATAGCCAATTTTTGGTTGCCTAACATATATCTTTTTTTCTTGGAAAATTCACCCAATAAAATGGCTTCGAAAACATGACGCATGTACAACAACCCAGAGCTGGCAAAATAATGATGTATAATATTCATTATAATTCATTTCCATGCTCAAAGATTTTCCTTTGAGCGTATGGATTTTGTCTTCTGCAACTAAATACTCCAATAATTGATGGAAATTTGCATGATTATTTTTCATTACTATGTTCAGATATATTTTCATGCAGGGAAAACCAAAAGTTGTAAGTAATTTTTATTTACTAGAAGCAACAATTAATAGTGCCGTATCTGCTTCAAATGTGAAGACATTATTTAACCTGCTCTAACTGTGTAACATAATGTCTTTGTCTCTATATATTGAACTTTTGCTTCCTGGTTTGGTGACTTGCATGGCTAAATATGACGTTGGGAAACATAATCTTTCAATATCTTTATCAAATAATTTTGTCGTCTTCCCTTTTGTCTTTCCTTATTGTCAACTTTACAATTCATTGCACATTAACTGCCTTCATGGTGTAATTTGTAAGCCCGAAATCTCAGTTAAATTTCTTTTAGTTCCGAAATGGAAGCCAACTCAAAGCTGTGGTTGTTGGATCATAACATTTCCATCGACGCTTCTTCTTCTTCTTCTTCTTCTTCCCACAATTTAGGATGGAGCATATCATGCATTTTCATTTGCATGATAATTCTACAATGATTCCTAACTTTTGAATTGTTCTTACAGTAGTTAAATACTTGTTTTAGTAATTTTTTTCATGCTTCTATACATTCATGAACTCATATATATTGCTGAAATATAATGTGAAGTTTGAATGCAGGTTTTGATCAGTCTTTTCATTGGAAGAACATGAATACCTTTTCACAGGTTCCCCCAGGCTTTAGGTTCCATCCCACAGACGAAGAACTTGTTGATTACTACCTTAGAAAGAAGGTTGCTTCAAAAAGGATAGATTTGGATGTCATAAAAGAAGTTGATCTTTATAAAATTGAACCATGGGACCTGCAAGGTTATAGCAGTATATTTCCTATTTTTCTCACTTGTTTCTGGTAACATCATTTAGAAGAACCAAAAAAAAAAAATCTGAATTATTTTACTAACCATTAATGATATTGATTTATATTTTGGTTTTTTCTGGATATATAGAATTGTGCAGAATAGGAACTGAGGAGCAGAATGAATGGTACTTCTTTAGCCACAAAGATAAGAAGTATCCAATAGGTACTCGTACTAATAGAGCAACGAAAGCAGGATTCTGGAAAGCTACTGGAAGAGACAAAGCTATTTACTCCAGGCATAGCCTTATTGGCATGAGGAAAACCCTAGTCTTTTACAAAGGACGAGCACCCAATGGACAAAAATCCGATTGGATCATGCATGAGTATCGACTAGAAACAAATGAAAATGGAACTCCTCAGGTAAATATATATATATATATGTGTATATTAATATATATTTACCCTGTTTATGTACATATATCTATATGTTCATTGAAAGATTTACATTCAATTACATTCTCAACACTGACAATGAATTACATGATACTATATTTTAAGAAATATAATTATCGATATTTAATTTCAAGATATGTTATTGAAGTGTCATCCTATAATTCATCCTATTTTCTTTATATTAATCCACTAAATATGGTAGCATTGAAAAAAAAAAGGGCTCTTAAAGTATCAATAATCTATACATAATAGCATTAAAAAGAAAATAGCTGTTCACCGCCCTAACATCAAATCCTTTTTTCATACTTTGCCTTCCCAGAATTTATTAAAAACAATAAGAAAGAAAGAAATTCCTTTCCCCAAAGCAAGTATTCTGCTTTTTTCTTTTGTTTCTTCTTTAAAAAAAAATATGGTTATGATGCCTGTCTAATTTTCCATAGATATTGATTCTATTTTATAACATCTAAACTTTTCTCACTGGTGATAGCAGGCAATTTTTATCTTATAATCTTTTGCTATGTTCACAAACATTTGGTGTACTTCCATCCGTACGAATCTTATAAGCATGCAGTCACATGCAATCTCCTTGATGTTTTAATAGCTATGACTAATTTGGTGCCTTTATTATTCCGCCTGCAGGAAGAAGGATGGGTGATTTGCAGGGTTTTCAAGAAGCGAATGACAACAGTGAGAAAAGTGGGTGAATACGAATTATCATGTTGGTACGATGGCCAGGTCTCCTTCATGCAAGAATTCGATTCCCCCAGGCGAATTCCTCAGCCTTATGCATCATACTATCACCAGTATCCCTGCAAGCAAGAGCTCAAGTTGCAATACAATTTGCCTCATGACCCTTTCCCTCAGCTTCCTCAGCTGGAAAATCCCAATATTCCACAATCCGCTGCTAGTGTAAGCTGCAACTCAGTTTTTCCTTACGGTAATTACGAAAGGAAAGCTGGAAGCACTTTGCAGTCCTCAACCCTCACACAAGAAGAGCGCGTGCACCCAGGGCATCAGCAAAATCTGAACTCTCTTTATAACAACAGTACTGAACAAGCAGTGGATCAAGTCACAGATTGGCGAGTTCTTGACAAATTTGTTGCCTCTCAGCTCAGCCATGAGGAAGCTTCCAAGGAAAACAACTATTCCATTGCAGACACCAGCTTTCATGTGGCTAAACAGATGAATTTACCAGCCAATGAATCCAAAAGGCCAGAAATTGCTCATCAGGAATATGCCTCCACATCCACTTCGAGTTGTCAAATTGATCTGTGGAAGTGAAAGCATATTCTAGCAATTAGGGCATAAATACTAATTATAGGAAGCACACTTATACGAAAAGAAGCCTTTAATCCAAGTTTCTGTACATAATAAAACTAAAATGGTATTTCATTAGCTATGAGACTGCTGGTGTCCTTAATATGTATTGATTTTTACTAAGCCATGTAGTTATTACTAGGCTGAACATTATGCAAGTACAATAAACGAGTGCTTAAGTTGGACTATGGCCGAGAATTCTTTTGGAACTGACTCGGCCTGATATCTAATGTATTTGCACCTTAATATACATACATATATATATATATGTCAAGGGTTTCTTATTGTAATCCATTGTGTTTTTAGATGATTTATGTTTTCTAATTGGTATAGTTTCTGCAGATATTTAAAGTACTTATTCTTTCTGTTAAGAACTGTTTATTCAGTAAGTGATTGAATTCAATTCCTTTGATAAAAAGTTTGACACACTGTATTTCGGTTTCTCTGTAACTATAATGCTACTATCTTTAATTAAAATCTGCTGTGACTGAGATTATCTTTTAAAGGAAAACTAATCCTGAAAGAAAACTTTGATTCCAGTAACTTAAGTCGACAACTACTTTAAAGTTCAAATGCTCTATACTTTGAGACCAATCATGCTGTACATACAATATGATGAGCATGCTAAGAAGACTAGTACTTTTGCATCTTGAGCTAAATGAACGCTATTTTAAGTTCAATTCTTAACATTGAAATATTTAACTGATTGGACGATCGAATGAAGATAAACTAAATGCCAGCAGTTCAATTAAAATTGTAAGTAGCAAAATGGCATACTAGTAGCTCTAGCAGTCCTATTAATGGCAATGCATGCAGATGTAGTACTTGTTGCTTAGTTAAAAAAACTATGCTATAAGGAAAGAGTGGCGCAAAACAAAATAATGGTCATAGTATACACTACCAAATAGAGATAAGTTTTTAACAATTTAGATGCTAATATTTATTCGGTCGTTCTCTATTTACTAATAATACTTTAATTTTGGCTAAAAGTTGAAAGAGTAGTACAAAGAGATTGAACTAAGTTTTTCTTCCACAAAAAATCCTCGTTGGAATAATGTTTACCGCCAGAAATACTTTTGGTGTAGTTACATACCTGTTCAAGAAGATGGATTAAGATGAAGGCAGCCTGAAATCTCCTTCAGATTAGCAGGCCCGTTAGATCCTTCTGCAAAAAGTTGAACATGATAATATGACAGATAGGGAAGCATATGTAGAAAACTGCAGACCCATATGTCTCACATATCAGCTATATATATATATATATATATATATATATATATATAGACTGGAAATACCATGAAGACTGTATAAGACAGATATTTGACATGGAAAATGTCATTAAACTTGTGCCTGAACAGAGATTCATATCTGCTTCTTAGGCCTTGACAATGAGCTAAAAAGATGACGGAGCTAGCATTGTTCAAAGAATAGTCAGGGAGAGGGTGACTGCAATTGACTACGTGAAGCCTGTTTAATTTCAAAATTTACCAGCTTGGTTTAAATACCTGGAGGAAGGGAAACTAACTTTAGGAATATCTAGTAATAATGGATAATAGGACTCACCGGCAAGAAAAGTAGTACAATTCTTGCCATTGTTATTCACTTGGAGAACATCCTTTTACTTGAGTTGAAGTCAAGCCGTGAAAATCCCTTTAAAGGCAATAAAAAATTTTCCAAGGCGACATAATCATTGGGCGTGTTCTCACTTCTCATGGGCTCATAATCAAACAATTCTAACTTGCAGGTAGGGATGCTTAGACGAAGGGTTCTTCATTGGAAAAGAAGCAGAATGATGATAAAAAGCTTAGAAAGTGCTTCTTTTCTGACTAAGTTTGACGTGAAATTTTAGCCTTTTCTCCTTGGGGTTTTATTTGCGATACTCTTTGCATTTATTCATGGCTTCCTCTCTAATTTTGTTCATTTCTGTGCCTGCCATAGCCCATAGCAAGCAGACCATGCGCACATTGATGCTTGTATTAGTGTGACTGAATAATTAGGGTTCATTAAGAATGTTGTTTGCAGACTAAGGTAACATCATTGACCATATGAAACAAAAGCTCCATGTGAGGCACCATTATTAGCATGCTTCATTAGTTTTCCAAAACCCCAAACCTCCTCAGTTTCCGGAGTCCGGACTTGTACTTAATCCATTTTTACGTCTCAATTAGCCATTATCGCTTTAAGGTTGCTAACATACTGTGAGAATAAACAATGTTTTAAAAGGCTCTAAGCACTTATAATTTTATTTTTCAATTTAAGCTCTTGGATCATACAGTCTAAATCCTCCTTGCTTTGGAGATTGAGCTGACAGGCTCATGATTTGAGTAAGTTTTTAAGCCTGTTTAACTTAGCAATTCAGCTTACTCATTTTATATTGCTTTGACTAATTATTTACTTGAATAATAGAACTTTTATCAAGTGAACTTGTTTAGATACACATAGTACAATATCATTAACAATATAAAACTTTGATAGCTAAACAACCTGCATAAATTTAGCCCGGCATGAAATGATTAACTGCATTTGTTCTTAGTTCAGGTTGCTACAAAGGAAAGCTTGAATTCAAGTAAAGTGTTTACGTCTTACAAAGTGTTGAAAATACCTCAGTTAGTATAAAGATAGAGAATTTCTTGTCGTTGAACCATTTGGAGAACCCTAAAAAATGTATAAACTAAAAAAAGATCATCAAGATAGTTAACTTTAAGAAATAATTTATGCAATGTACGGTATGTCGGTATCGACAGAACATATATGTACTAGAAGAAAATGTGACAGCAATATTTTTCATCCTATACGGTTCCATGTGTTGTATTGTAATCATAATTCTTATATATGCTTGTTAGGATTAATAATGTTTTCCCCATATTGAAATGAGTTGGAGCACAGTGGAAGTTTTGGATGATAAGATTTGGGTTGAATGTCATGCCATAAAGGTTTTACTGAAATTCAAGGATGAAAAGAGACAGATAATAACAAGCTAAAAAGGGGGGGGGGGGCAAACCCTGCTTGGAAACCCTTGAGAGATGGCCTTAAAGGGGACAAGCAATCCTTTCTTCAATTATCGATGTTTCTTTGTTTTGTGTGCTGTGCATTCTGCCGATCCACTATAAAAAAGAAAAAAGTAAAGTTGAAGCAACTTGAATGATTTCTTTATTAAGTGGTCTATATGCTCGACTTGGGAACAGAGATTGGTGAAATTTCATTAGACATCCTCAACACGCCTAAGTTAAATCCACTACTGTCTTTTAAACTGAAAGGGAAAGCCTAGGCTTGCCCAGATTAAACTGCATAATTTAGAGTTAGAACATTAATTTAGATGGGCAGCCACAAGGTAGAATGTCCCTAGTGCTCCACTTCAAGATCACGATCTCCAACCCCTACAAACGAGGTTAAGAATATGGAACAATTTTGGCTGTAGCATATATATATATATATATATATATATATATATGAGAGAGAGAAAGTAGTGCAAGCCTATTGATTGGTTTTGCAATTGCATGTACATGTTCATGTACATGACCTTTCTACCTTTTAAGGATTAAATTTTATGGTCTTTAATTAAGGTTCTTGTTGAACGGGCCGCTTCAACAAAATGCTAGTATTATCATTCTTTGAGTTGTTTAATGTTAAATAGGTAACTGTCAGCAATTAAAGAAGTTTGTAATCCTTTAATCTATCCCAATATTACACTGATTAATTCCTCTGGTTTCAGAACAGGTCAAAGTTTCAAATTGCAGTGTTTTCAAAGATAGTAGATGGATGCCAAACTGGATTTGCATGAAACGAACTCACTGAAGGGCCTTAATATGATAAATAGAAGACAAATGACTCAACCTTGCGTCAGTCGCAATTTGAAATAGAACATATTCTTCTTGTCAAAAATGAAAAATATATTCTGCTAAAAATCCTTTAAACCCTAGTCTTGCCTAAAATGCATTCAATGGCTGTAATAAGGTAGATTCTCTCAAGTGCTCCACTGACTTCAGATGGCCATCCCGCAATCATAGAAGGGATGCGAAGGAAACAATCTGATGACAGAGGGAAAGAGTGCAGAGGCAAAATGATTGCGTGCTTGCGTTTGTGAACATGTCTTTTGACATTTTCAAGCAGTTTATTTTACAGTCCTTAAGCCTAATGTTGGACTCATCGATCGGTTCAAACAAAAATATCCCTTTTTGCGGTTTAGGCTATTTTCTGAAGGACGGGGAAGTTTTGGAATAACGCCAGGATGATTTTGTTATAAATCCTTTAATATAATTCTATAACTTCCAATCTAGTTTTAATAACATTAATTTGATATAATATTGGTAACCTTTGATATACTCTTGGTAATCTTTGATGTATTCTTGGTAGCATTTGATGCTTCGTAATAATTTGATATCATTTTATATAGTTCAATACCGAACAATTTCATATATTAGATTCATCAAAAATAATATATCTAATAGTGAACCATAAATATTAAAACAAACAATATTGAATTAATGTAACATAAATTCTTATGGAGTCTGTCTCCATGGTGGAAGAAGTCTTCAGTTCCAATAGCTGGAGGCAGTATCAGAAGATTAATGTTACAAGAACATTGAGTTTTCTGTTGCATCAATGTCCCTTAGATCTCAAGGAACCCTTTACCTGTAATGGTTCCGGAGTGTCAGAAATCTTCTGAACATTTCAATTTATTATATAGGTTAGGTTTGACTCCAAAATGACAATGACTGCTACATATGTAAGTATAAATTTAAGGATTTTAACAACATAACCATTCTAAAACTTACCCAAATTCCAGGTTTGAAATAAACTTATCACGTTGTTGATGACAAAGTCTTACGCTTTTCCCATACAAACATCATATGACACACCAAAGCGTAACCCAAACTGAGACTTCAGATAGCAGCAGAATTGTGAAGGATCTCATTTATTATCCGAGCCAGCCACGTTTGGATCAATGTAAAGCACCCAAGCAAAGTCATTTTTAGTTTATTTATCCAGAAAGTAGAAAGGAAAATGCTTTAAGCATAAGTTTTGTTCTCACACTCTTTTCATATTGTGCCTATGAGTTGTAATTTTGGCATGGTTACCAGGTAAATTATTTTGCTTCACAAAGGCCAGTATCTTTGTCACAATAACCATCCCGGTCTAGCAATTTTTGAGGTGGCGCACTCAACAGAGGGGAAGAAGGAGAGCCATAAGCATTTCGTCGACTGTTTCCACAACCTAAACTTGCTCTGGTACTTACCCCAGTTATTGGATTTTTGCCATTTGCATACTTGCAGAGAGCCTACATAAACAAACCCAGAAATTATATGGGGAAAATAAATTTAAAAAAAAAGAAAAAAGAAAAAAGGAGCTCCTAGAGTATTAGAAATTGGAGTGTGAATGAATCATCAAAGACATAGGTAAAATTATGAAAGAGATGCAACCTTGATGCACTGTTCAAAAACTGACGAAGGCAATGGAGACTACTTGAGATATTTGATATTAGCCGCGTAGGTATAGTATCAAAAATATAAATGGATAACCTATACAGGCGAGATAACCTGCCAGCACACTAATGCCTGGTGGATCTTCCAATACTTAATGGCTTGCTCACTTGAGGAAGCAAATATTCATTTAGATATTCATGGCAACTGGTTAATATATGCAGATAGTAATGAAGTCAGTAAATGCAGAGGCACGGTAGTAACAAGAAACAATATGGCTGAACTACTAAAGTTGACACTATATCCAAATAGTCCTTTTAGGTTTTTTTATTCAACTCAGCAGCTGACATCTAAATTACCAAACCAACGTAAGTTTCATTAATTAACAAGTTAAATGGCAAGCAGGTGAAATCTTTGAACTGACTGTGGACATAGACACAGACGATCCTATGAACTATCTCAAGTCTGAACAATAGACTTAGATTCGTTAATGCAGAGCCTTACTACTATCCTTTATTGTTCTTGAACTTGATCATATTAACTATCTCGGGTGACGCAAAATGAAGCCATGGAATCATCGCGAGGCCTGATGATGACAGATTGACATAAACTTTTTTGCCCTTAAATTTCAACTGATTGGTTAACTCTTGCTCTGTTTTCGGAGCAGATATGTGAAAGAACTATAAAAAAACTATAAAGTTGAAGTCCAAAATCCGATAGAAGAGATTTCATTACCTGCTTCTGAGGAAGATCAATAACAGCGTCACTGAAATCAGCACCTTCAATCAGGGCACCCCCAAGATCACTTCGGGTGAGGACGGATCTTACTAGCACTGCATTTGTAAGGTTAGCCTCATTGAGTACCTAAAAGGACAATGAATTTATGAAGTTATAATAGTAAATGAATTTTGATTGGCAAAGCAAGGCACCCCTCTGCCAGAAATTTATAACACAATTTCCGTTCTATTACCGTACACGTAATAAAACATCAAAATTAAGTGGTCGAAGAATCAGCAGAAGGGTTTCGAAAACTTTACCATGCGATCCATCAATGTGTCACTTAGATCAGCACCTGTGAAAATCACGAAAATTAATTTCATTTACCGTCAATTCATTAATGGTGTATAGAAAATAAATTCCCAAAAAAAAAAAAAAAAGAAAAGAAATTGTGGCTATAAATGCAATTTTGCACCTTACTCTTAGCCATGAACTAAAATGAGGGGTTAAAAATTTTTTTAGTAAGAATAAGTTAAAAATCAATAAATAATAATTCTATTATTTAATTATTTATATATTTTAAAATTAAGAAATTAATTGAAGTTTTATCTACACAAAAAAAATTCTATTTGGAAGAACCAAACAATCCCTAGTAAAATTGATATCAAAATGCTTATTGAGAAAGCAAGTTTAATAATATATAAAATATTATTAAAAGTAATCTATATACATATATATATATATATGTATGTATTTATGCGTAGGAAGTGTATTTAAGAGTTTGTATTTGTTTTGATAGCTGAGATGCTCAAGGGTTCATTAAAAGTTTAAAAACTTTAATGGCAAAAAAAAAAAAAGAAAGAAAAAACCTTGAAAATAATTAATGGGTCAGCTAAGGATTAATAAATAAGTAAATAAATAAAAGGATATTTAATGTGCTAATGATAATTTTTAAAATTTTAGGGGCACAATTGAAAGTTTAACAGAAAAATAAGAGAAATCTTTAATTCTAATCTTTATAGGTAAAAAAAAAAAAAAAAACAAAGTCGGGGGCTGCTGGCTTCATGCCCCAGTACAATAGATATCTTCCAACGCAAGAAAACTAAGCAATATATAATAAGGTTTCAGGGTTCGCCTTCATCATCAAAAATCCTGTTCTCATTCAAGCCCTGAGCCCTGAAGTTATGTTGTTTATTCTTTTCTCTCCTTATTTCCTTTAAACCTTCAAGTTTATTTCTTTTTTTTCCCCTTTTCTTTCATGTTTTTAACTATTTTTATCTACATATTCATATCAATTTTCCTTTTTGAATTATCCCAGCATTAAAATCATCAAGAAACCAACAATGATCTCGCAAAACAGTCACATTTGTTCTGAAGAAAGTCTCGAAAAACAAATGAGAAGAAAAACCGGATGTCGTTCTTCTAATACTGTTGTTATCTCCGACACCAAGCGGATTATAACTGTTGTTCGTGATTTTCCTAAGGGTTGTGGTCCTTGGGGGAGATTTGCAACACAATGCTGTCCACATGTAGTTCAATCAGTGTTGTCTAGCTCGTTTTACGATTCATCAGATTCTGAGGATATGGCTGTTCTGTTACCCGACAATGGGCTTGAATCTGTTTTATCAAAAGATGTTGAAAGAAAAGACGTGCCACAGGCTTTGGATACCACAAATCCAATTAACCTGTTGAAGACTTCAGATCATGAAGCTACAGAATTACCTCAGGTAGTTGTGTCTAAGTCCGTGCCTAAAGATTATAAACCCCACAAAAGGGTCGTGGCTATCCAGGATTACCCTATTAAACCAAGAAGATTTCAACCCCACATTCGCTGAAGATTTAGTTCAATCTGAACTGCCAGACACCAAAAGCCTTGGATGATATCAAACAGATTGATCTGGAAGTAACTTCAAAGTATGAAAATAAAGAATCGTCAAAGGAAGCTGAATTGGTGTTTAGCAGCTCAAGGTATGATTTGGAATCTGAGGACTCAATTGTTTCTATGTATAACATTAGCCTTGATTCATTTGGATTATCGGAAGACGAGACACCAAAGGCCTTGGATGATATAGAATGGATTGATTTGGAAGTAACTTCAAAGTATGAAACTAAAGAATTGTCAAAGGAAGCTGAATTGGGGTTCAGCAGCTCACGGTATGATTTGGAATCTGAGGATTCAATTGTTTCTATGTATAACATTAGCTTTAATTCATTTGGATTATCGAAAGATGAAGAAGGAATACATATGCCAAAGGTGACAGATTCCATGATCTTGATGGACCAGTCAGAAGCTTCTGAGCATGAATCTACAGATTTAACTGAGGAAATAGCATCTAACTTCACGCCTCCAGTTCTTCCACCCAAGACAATCGATTCAGCCACTGGTTTCCCCAAGGGCTGTCCAAGAAGAGGATTAAACCATAAGCTGTCTGATGCAGAAGATCCCTTACCTGAAGTACTAAGTGACTCAGAAGAAACTTGCTCCACAAATGCTTGCAAGTGCAAGTTACAGAAGTCTGAAAACTTATCAGGCCAATGCAGAAATCAAGTTCCCAAGAAAGGTCCAAGTACTACTGAAAGGCCTCTACCTAAACTGATAGTACCAGCATTGATTGCTGCACCAAATTTCCCATGGAGTAAAAACCAAAGAGCATCCGTATCGAATACAATCAGGGATACAAACAAAAGGAAAATAAAGAAGCATTGATTTCCAGAACTGGGAAAGAGATGATCATTATAATTTTCATCCAGGCTTTTTCAATCTTTTTTGATAGAATTTTGGCTAAGATTTGAATGTTTGGTTTGATGCAAAAACCTGTCATTATCTATTCATGTAAGTGTTGTAGATGAAGCTAACTAATTTTCCATTTTTACCTGTGAAATTTGCCCTGTATGCAACTGCTTTCTCAAGGTATGCACCATTGAATGTTGAACCACTGAAATCAGATTCCCTCATGTCAGCAGATGTGAAGTTTGCCCTTCTGTATCAACAATTTAGATTTCAGATTGATTAGGAACTGACATACCAAACCATTCCACTATTAAATTTCCTGTGATTACTCAATTTGAAATGTTTAGTACAAATTCATATTCAACATCCCCTTACTAAGAAATATACCCAAATTTTTGTAGTTGCAGACTAATTTCTTTAAATGATAAATGCACAAATTGGAGTTCTTCTTTTTACCTGAAATTTTCATTCACATGAACTGCTTTCCTGCATAACATAATATAATACAGAAAATCAATCCCCTTTCTAAACGAAAAATAGAGATGATAACCATATAAGATGATCTACTAAAGTGCACACCTTAAATCTGCGGAACCAAACTGGGCGGCTGATCCGATACCAAATTCACCACGAGTTTCTGCCTCATACTTATTAAGTTCAGCCATAGCCGAGATATCCGAACCAAAAGCAACCATTGCAGCTATCAATGCTGTTGAAACTAAGGGTTTCCAGCTCTTAAACTTAGTATCCGTGACTCCATACTTATTGTTGGAACAATCTTCCTTCTCCAAAGTAAAACTCCGTTAAATAATAATAATAATAATAATTGTTTATAAAGAAGCAGAATCAAGGCATCAATTACTCACCGCTAATTAGGGCTTTGATTTCTGGGTTATTAATCTGGGAAAAGACGCCAAAACGTTTTGAGGAGGATTGCAGATGGTGACATTTAGCTTTTGAAGAAAAAGAAGAGGAAGAAGAAATAGTGAGAGAATTAATGGATATAGAGGAGAGTGAAGGCACTGCCATTTACAAGTAGTAGTTTGGTTTCTTATTGTTATGAAGATGAAATGTGGAGGGAAAACAGGAAGTCGGTTAGACAAAAGGATTGGATTAGCTTAGCTTGGCACAGTGGTACCGTTTGATCTAAAAATGGTTGCTCCATTTTCATCCACTTGTTTTGCAGTAAGGGGATTGGTTGGGGATTAGTACACGTGTCTTGCTCTGTCCCTTTGTTATTGCTATTCCAACTGTGTTGTCCATGGG
>JBBYHO010000005.1:16916319-16928324 GCA_038382025.1 Adansonia gregorii
AGAAAAATCTAAAGATTATGAAAGGAATAAGCATCTCATTTCATCATCGAAAATATATAGCGTGGCGGAAAACGAGACAAGAATTCCAAAGATTGCAATATCCAAACCACGCAAGCTCCATTGCCGTCGGAGGGGCTTCATTACCCGGGAGGCAAAAAAGAGGTTTAGGGTTCCCGGGTTCGGAAATTGAGGAATAAAAAAAGTTATAAAAAAAAAGAAAATAGTTTTATCATAAAAAGGAAGCAAGCACTATGCAAACACAGCCTCAAAACTGCTGAAAAACAACAGGTAAGTGAAAGCTATGTCACCCCCATGCACACGTCCCTTTCTTGCTCCTCTCCCCCACATCTGCCGCCTCAGCCAGCCCTTTCTCTCACTTGCAAAAACACGGACTTTGCCTTTTGGGAATTCCAACCACACATATCATGGATTCATGATATATTTGTATATCATATCTATGCAGGTATATGCCAATGGCATGCATGTCCTAGTACCCAAATTTAGATCCGTGGATACATGCATGCATGCATACATACATGCATACATGTTTGCTACAAACAAGACCAATAAACATAAAGGAAAGGAGAGAAGTGGGTATCATTCTTTTTTCCGTCTTATATCTAGTAGACCAAATAGATCATCCATCTTCTCTCTCTCATAACTCATAATCAAGAAAGGCAGATCCAAGGTGGTAGTTAACCTGTCATTCTATCAATCAATCAATCAATCCTACCAAAGAGATCAGCAATCATCAATCAATTTTAAAAGAGAAAGGAAAGGGGAAACAAAGAAGATGTCCTCCTCTTCTACCTTGTCTTTGGACCACCTCCCTCCCTCCGAGCAACTCTGTTATGTTCATTGCAACATTTGCGACACTGTCCTTGCGGTATTTCTTTCACTTTTCATTGTTAACCTTTTGCTCACCAACTAGGGTCTCACTTAGGGTTTTCCATTTTTCTTTCCTTTCTTGTGTCCTTCTTGCCATATATATGTCTCCTTTATAAGGATGATATTTTTCACGTGGGATGTCTTTTGGGATTCTTTGTTTTGCGCTAAATAGGTCAGTGTTCCTTGCACAAGTTTGTTCAAGACTGTAACGGTTCGATGTGGGCACTGCACCAATCTTTTCCCGGTGAACATGCGGGGATGGCTGCTGCCTTCAGCTAATCAGTTTAATTTGGCTCAGAGTTTCTTCTCTCCTTCATATAATCTTCTGGTATAAATTTATAAGTGTGTCTGTGATGATATACAAATATACAAGCAATTTTAGAGGACCATTTGTTTTTGCTGATCAAGCTGCTAAACATTATTGTTATTCTTACTTTCATAGCATATGGTATTTTGAGCCTGATTTGATTCTTTTATTAATTCCCAGGAAGAGATCTCAAATCCATCTCCAAACATTTTGCTCAATCAAACCAACACGAATGACTTCACCTTACCCTCTCGCGGAGTACCTGATGAGCTTCCAAGGCCTCCAGTTATCAACAAGCGTGAGTGCCCAACATTCTCTTTCTTAGAATATTGTTTGTCTGAATCCTGAAACTATTGAAACTGATTGTTTTTAAAACTCGCTGAGCACTTATGTTTTTTTTTTTTTTGGTTTTCCCAAAAGATTCTCTAAGGTCTTGCACTTTATATTCCTGTTCGACATACAGTATGTTCTCCTGTGTCATAAAGAAACATGGAGAGGCAAAGGAATGATCATAACTCCATAACACTTGCAAAAGGAAGCAATGAAATCAGGCCATGTCCACTATTTTCTGCAATCTTGAAGGTCATTTCGCACAAGTTGTTAGACAAGAAAGAGAAACCTTCTTTTTTTCACCAATATTCTGAGAACCCTCCAATGCTTTCCATTTCAACCTTCTGTTTCAAAACCAGACGCCCCGATTTTGGAAAAAAAAATAGCCTTTGTCTTTTCATTATAATTGGCAGTCCAAAAAAAATATTATGTTTCTGTAAGTTCCAAAACTGCCCATAATCCTACATTACTTGAGCAATTTATATTACCATCACCCAGAAACCCATGATGACATCTTTGCATTCAAATTCCTGCATTTTTTTTGGTTGTTTTGGTAATAACTAATAAAAACCTAGCCAAGTTTTAACGACAAGAAAACATCAGTTGACAGTCGGGGCCTTTCTTTGAGCGCAACAGTGTTCACATTTCAGTCTAACCCAGAGATATAGTATTCTTTTGAAAGAATGATAAAATTAGATTTGGTGAATTAAAATAGTGGTGGTGAGATCAGTTACAATAATAGTACTACAATAGTTAGGTTAAAAATTGGGAAAATGAAAATAAGTAAGACATTAGATTAAAATTTTTGGGGAAAATATGATTTTTGGGTTAGCGAGGAAATGTGGGTGCAGTGACTCCACCGCACCATATGCTTTCCGAGCAGGCACCCCTAAACACGCATCACTGTCGGCAAACGGGATCCAAATGGAGCCCGTAAAGAATGATAAAGTAATCTCATTCTCCCGGAAATGTAGATAGTATAGGAATCTTATGAATGAATACAATGAATAGTGAAAATTACAAAAATGATGGTGAAGTGACAGTAGAGAAAACGATAAAAAAGAAAGAAGCAGATTTTCACTAAATGTTAATATTGTGATTTTAATATCTGTTTGTCACATGTTCAGCTCCGGAGAAACGACAGAGAGTCCCCTCTGCTTACAACCGATTCATCAAGTAAGCAATCATTTAAGCAAGGCAATTTCATTTGGCATATTTTTATGTATATATATTAAATGAGAAGGGACAGAGTGTAAATGCAAAATTAAATTAATTTTATGTACTTGCATAATTTTTTACATAATTTATATATTTTAATAAATTATTATATTTTATATTTTATTTATGTCGATACCGCATTTTAAGTTTTGAGTAAATTAAAAATATTTAACTATTTATTTGATGCAATAAAATTCAATAGTTAAATATATATTCAAAAAGAAAAATATTTTTAATTAATATGATAAAAATATCAGATTTTATTTTAAATTTTATGTGCATGATAAGAATAATTATATTACTAAATCTAATAATTATTTTATTAAAATATTAATAATATAAAATTACACAAATGTATAAAACTAAAATTATATATATATATATACACACATACATACATACAAAATACGTGACATTACATGTATGTATGGGCAAACACTTTTGTTTTCTTGTAATATAAAGTTTTCTAAATGTGATTATGAATCTGTGCTGCAGGGACGAGATCCAACGCATCAAAGCAGGAAATCCTGATATAACTCACAGAGAAGCATTCAGTGCAGCTGCAAAGAATGTAAGATCCAAGACACACACACCCAAAAAAAAAAAAAAAAAAGAAAACACATTGGGGATATATGATTTTGCTTTCTTTACCAAGTTTTCTAGGGTTTTCCTATATCACACAGACAAAGTTAGGGTTTTATTATTATTATTTTTTCCCTTTTTCTTTCAATTCCCAAATTGCACTGTCCTTTGGTGGGGTCCTTTGACTGGCCTTGTTTCTTGCTTTTTGTCAGTGGGCCCACTTCCCACATATTCACTTCGGCCTCGTGCCTGATCAAACTGCGAAGAAGACTAACGTGCACCAGCAGGTGAACTTCTGCACCCTTCCCCACTCCCTCCCTCTCTCTCTCTCTCTCTCTCTCTCCCTCTCCCCGTGACCAAAAATATAAACCCATAAAGAAACAGTTGATGAAACTGATGATAGTGTTACTGAAATTTTGTTTCCGTTTGAGTCTTTGTAGGAAGGAGAGGACGTTCTCATGAAAGATGGGTTTTTCACTTCAGCTAACGTTGGCGTCTCTCCTTATTAAGCAGTGAAAGCGATCGAATCTGCAAGCCATTAAGTCTCTTTCTTCTCTTTCTCTATTTCTCAGTGCAGTCTTAGTTGCTGCAAAGCTTTTTTTTTTTTTTTTATATTTGGCGGGGGATGAAGAACTTGCTGGTCAAGGATGCTTGTCAAGTTTGGCTACTCTCTAGTATTACTTATTAATTACTTTCATAACCCACTACTAGCTATTGGATCCCTTTTAACATAATTTGATACTATTACTTTAATATTTAAGCATGTGCTTTCAGTTTCAGATAATATCCTCCCTCTACTTTGCTTTAAAAAAAAAATTTTCTTACTCTTAATGTCATTTCTCACTGCTGAATCATGCTAATTAACTACTACTTAATCAGTTTCTTCTTTTATTACTGCGGAAAACTAAAACAGCCGTTGTACTTTGTAGATATATTAATTCTTCCATTTTAACACATTATAATATAGCAATCAAGTAGAAAATATACATATATACTATTACATATAAATATCATCTTAACCAACATTAAGCATCGACTAACGTTTCCTTTACTAATTAGTTAAAAGAATTAATACAATCTGATTCTCAGTTCATCATTGGACTGCACGAGAATTAATGAATTTGGAATTTTTTTTTTTCAGGACTGTAGTTTCAATCCACTAATCAGTGAAAAAAGCTTCTTCTGACTAATAAATATCTTCTTCAATCTCATTGATAATCTGTAATTTCTAAGTTTTGATGTGCCTAAAGATATGTTAAACATTTTTTTTGTGCGTGATTGTTTAATACAATTTTAATCAACGTTTATAAGTTCGAATTTTATAATTTTTAAATAAATCATATATGTGTGAATGATATTAATGAACATATTAAAAATTATTAGTAAAAAAAATTTAACTCGAAATAAATTATATCTGATACTACTCGACTTAATTAAATAGGAATAGAGTACCTTATTTACAAATTTGGAGATAGGATATGCATAGTTGGCTTAGGGAAGTTGTTATCCAAACCCGATTATAAATAATGATTTTTTAATATTTATGGTATTTTATATTATTTTTAACATAAATTTTACTTATAGTTGACAAATCATTTTCTAACTTTTAAATTATCAAAATAGAAAGTTTACTTTTAATTTTACTAAAATTTAATTTTGATTTAAAATAATACATAAAAATAAAAGCACTTGTACGCAAATAAGATTGAACATCTCTCTGACAGGCTAGGCCTGGTCATTCCCTTTATACTCGGTCCAGCTAAGTGGGCTTCACTGGCAGACAACAATGACAGTATGAATTGTCCAATAAAAATCTTCTACTTTTTGGTTATTGGAAGAAATAAAGGATTAGCTGAACGTTGCTCAAGCAGCTGAAATTGAGTCCCAACCCCTTTAAAATGTCTCTGAAAATTGACGGCCCATATCCCGCTGATGCGCCCCTTTTAGGTTGAGAAAAGCAGGCAAATCAAAGGTGCACGCCTGCACGGGCACGGGCATGGGCACTGGCACAGCAATCTGGAGAGGCTTACAAGCCTTGTTCAGTACTGGGGTACACAATCATACTAAAATAGTATTGGTGTTGCAAATATTCACAATTGTACTCACTTTTTAGGCCCACATTGGATCATCATCATTACTCCATAAAAGACAGATGGACCTCGAGTATTACAGTAAGCTGATAATGAATTCTTTTGGTTTAAAAACCATCACGCATCTTATTTTTTTAGTTTTTGTATTATACTCAAAGGGTATGTAACACTCTTCTAAATTTCTTTTACAATAAGCAGAGTATCTAGTGAAACAGAGGTCTTAAGTCTCCGTGCAATGGGTGAGGGGAAAGAAAGATGATAAATAGTTCCTTTTTCTTCGCATGTGCAATTCTATCACACGACCTACATATATGACAAAACTATTCCAATAAGAAAATGTGGTTCAACTTGAATTTCGATTCATAGCATAAATAGAAAACCTTCTGTTCATGAAATTGACTTTCATCCCTCCCCCCTCGATGCTTTACAAGAAAGGAGTTATTTCAGCATAAGATGCGGATCCAAGGAAGAAAACTAGACCCCAAAATTCCTTAGTATAAACTGAAAACAAAATGTTCACTGCAATTAGTTAAAGCGTGTGTTGTAATGTTGAAACAAAGCATAGGACAAAGTCTTAAACATGATGACAACACTGTATAGCCCAATCAGGACAACGGCTCTCCAAAGAAAGCGCTCCCCACATTCTCAAAGTTTCCTTTGTAAAAAGGAGTTTCGTTTTTTCGAGTTGGTCCTCTCTCCCACTTCCCTACAAAAAGGCAGAAACGATGCGTGACAATGCAGCCTTTTCAACTCCAACATAACCCCAGTAAGCCAGCAGTGTGTTCCCATATCCACCTTTATAGAAAAGCATGTAGGCTTGATTGGAACATATAAATGGAAGAGTCAATGCCAAAACTATTGTAGAGTAGAATTTCTTTTTTAAATAATAATTGATATAATAGTAGTGTTTTCTTGGTCTGAAGGAACCCGATGGCTTGGAGAAGGGGGACTGCTTTTGTATTAATGAATCAATTTACTACAAACCATTGCACTTCTTGGATTATTATTGGTGACAACTTAAACGGTCTCGTCTAGTTTAGGGACAGCTTTTGGTGAGAATTCCTGGTGAAATTCAACAAGGGGTCCATCTGATGCATTGACTCTCAACCAGGAAAAAGATAAGAGACAATAATTTCACTGCAAAATGGGCCAAAGATTCCGTCCTTATTGCTCCTAAATGCTAGTAGTTTAAGATCATAGTGAACTTAATTCTACTTAATTCGTTTCACAATCTCAATGGATTAATTGAATCAGAAATCAAGGAATCTCTTCAAAGGCTTCAACAGGGTCCTGAAACCCAAACATTTGGTCGCTAAAAGGAGGTAAATCATTCAATGTCATAACAAGGGTGTATGGAGCGTTTGATGCTTCCATTTGACACTGGGCCATGATTCCCTTTCAGGCTCTCAATCTCCAGATTGGCAAAGGGATACGGGCAATCGAGCTGGCTTGGCAGATGCAAGGCAAGGAAAAAAAAACATATTAACCTGTAAGAAGCTAGATTTCCAGCTAGACTAATTTAACTTTTACCATAGATGGACCTAAATTGGGACCAGCAGATCTTTTATTTCCCCTTGTTTGTGTCACTTTCAAATTTAAAATCACGTTTATCGAGTTACCGTTCCTGTCGATCTCATTAAAATCCACTCAAGCGTACATATTTCTACAGCTTTGTCTTTTGGGATTGGAAGGAAGTGGTGACTTGCACATCTAGACAAGGCCAAAAGTAAGAATTGAGTTCTAAAATTTAACCTTTCATGTGGAGTAATAGCTACTTACAATTACTATACCAGTTACGATTTATTTTCTCCACAACATTGTTATCATAGGTTCTCTTTGAAATGACAATGTAGACCTGCATACGAAACCTCAAATAAAGGACTCTATTGACGGACAATGCTCACAATTGTGGCTCCAACTCTTTATTTTTCTAGAAGTCGGACAGGGTTATGGAGTTACGATCCTTCAAGGACTCTCCAAATAAATGGAAAAACTTATAAAAAATTGAACATATCCATGTTGGACATATACTTATCTGCGACACTCTCATCTAAGTCCGAGCAACATAGAAAAATACTACAACAACCATCAACCATACTGGAATGGGGCATCAAATATGCGAGTTCATAATGCATAATGGAATGCGAAGATATAGATTTCATTAGCAGAAAAGCATAAAGGAACAGATAAATCTAGAAACGAGGTTAAACTGCATTTAAAATATATAATTGTCATCAGAACATAAATTTATAGGTATTTAAAAGAATGATATTCCCAATAAATCGAACAAGGAACCCAGAGAGCATTAACAACACTGTGAACAAAAAAATACATGTCAAAATCACCCAAGATACATATCAAGAAGACTATACTTACATACCTAAACACACAATCACAAAACTTACAACAGAAACTACATCCTGACAAGCATAGACACCCCAAAAGAAACAACCTAGTGGGAAAGAAGTAGTGCGGAGGCAACCATCAGCACCATGAAGAACAGTTTCATTCTGTTGTATGTGATTGATATTGCCAAAGAGATATCCTGTGGCCTGAAAAGGAAATCAAGTAGAATCAGAACCAGCCATCATCGCTTCTTAGGGCTAACTAAGCGAGAAAAGTTCCACATAAAAAGGACTAATTTTGCATACTTCTGCAATTTGCTGAGAGCACCACAATAGAGGGCATTGTCTGGCATAGGCAATTCAGTTTTGTTCGTAGCCTCTGGATTGACAACCCTGACGTACGTTTCTTGGCCAAGATACCATGAATCGAGGTTTTCTGTTCTAAGGTTCCAGACTCCAACGTTGTCAAGTGATATCAAGATTGCAGTCCATGCACCAGGATAAACCTACAGAGATAGAAATATTACATTTGAGCCTCCTTGACAAAAGAATAAGGTATCTCATGAGTTTCATCTAACGAGGAATGGGCCAGCATTCTTTGTGGCAAGTCCTGGCCTAAGGTTTAATGTTTAAAGCATGAATGGCGCGACAAATGATGAACATAATAATGTATAATTGAACCCGGGAATTAAAGCTACCCAAAAAAAAGAGACAAACAACTTGATTTATATATCCTGTTGGCAATCGTATCCAACGTCATAAGAAGCAAGGCACAACTTTCCAGAAAACAAACACAAAGAATGTATTTGCAAATGTTAAAAACATAAAGGCAGGGGAAAAAAGAAAGCATTTGTTCAAGCTAAAATAATGTTAAATGACAAAAAGCATGTTTCCTTGCAAAAATTCACAAGGGAAGCATCAACATAGACCAGTTCAGCAGCATATTATCAATGGAGACCTGAATGTTTCCAGTAAGTACAATTACATAAAATATAAAACATATGAACTCCAGTCACCAAAAACAGCTTCAATATGGCCATTTTTTTTACTAGAAAATATTGTTGAGACTAATAATCAAGGAATCACGAAAACACAAAGAAAAGAGAAGAAAAAAATCAACACAGAGATTTAACGAGGTTCGGCAATGTGCCTACGCCTTCGGGAGCGGCGGCCGCTGTTTTTACATCACTACTTAATTTAGGGTTACATCAACCATATATTTATACTAACTTTACCTAGTACAATTTTACAAAATTGCTCTGTATATAAAATTATATAAGCCATATACAACAAATATCAAGTCAAAAGGAAATAATACTAACTTGCCAATGCTTTAGAAGGAAGTATAACAAATGCAAAAGCACAACTCTCCAACGATTTTACCTGTGTTGTTGTTCGGGCAATACCATCCCACTTGTTATATGTGCCCCTGCTATTCTCTGACCACTCACCATAATCCATTCTGCAACAAGATAATTGAAGATTTATTGTTAATATCATAGTGTGCTATATGATTATACATGATGATGCGTGTTAAGAACAGAAATTTGTACCCGACTATGAAAAATGCGTATCCACTCATGTGATAGCTCTGCACCTTGGTGTCATTATTCTGTAGGATGACTTCCATAAACCCCCTATATGTTCCATTAATTACTGATGTTTCCATTTTATGTGGCCCCGTAAGTGGTCTATTGGGAAAATCAAGCGTATATACACCCTTAACCTTAAACTGGTCAGCAAGCCGGATTGGTGTAGCAGGATTGACAAATGATATCCCGCTAAGTGTTGCTCGTCTTTTCCCATTAATAGTCACTGGTGGCTTGTTTTTCAACACAAAAATTTCAGTCACATTGATTGAACCATATCTAAAAGATCCCTGTGGGTTAGGGCGAGCACCACTAGCTGATACGTTCCATCTGCATAATTTAAGCACCGAAAAGTAAGAAGGCATAACCTACTAGGTATTCAGATAATTGACAAGGTTGTGAGAAAAATGTGCTTGTGCACTTGAACCTCAATGAAAGCCAACCTGATAGATCTTGCTTGGTTCATTGAAAAGGTTTTGTCAAATTCATCTTTTGGTGGATCAGGGAGGGGACCAACTGCCTTTCCCTTTGAATTTGAATAACGCAAAATGGCAACACCAGTAACTCGTTTCCACAGTGACTCATTCACAAACCTGGCACTTGCTACAATGTAGTAATCACTACTTGCATTCTGATTTGTAGTTAGCAGAAAAGAATAAGACTGCCCAACGTGTATGTCTAAGCTAGTGTAATTCTGCTGCACTGTATAAGATCCTTCGGTCTCTGCAAGAAGCAAATTGTGGCTTTGAATCCTGAAATTCAAGGAGGTTGATATCCCCACATTATGCACTCGAAGGCGGTAAGTTTTCCCTGCCCAACATAATAAACTAATGTTATCAGGAGTTTGGAAAGCTCACCATAAACAGAAAGGTAGTAACCAATTCAAGTTAGTTACATGCATGCGTGCATGTTTGTATGTACTGACTAGCTGTCCGATTTACAAAATTTATGGGTATACATATCTTCATACTGCGATCATACATCAGGTGCAAACAAAAAACTGAAAGGCCAAGTGCGACTTCAAAATTCACCCCTAATCTCACATAAAGGTAATGGCAGTACCAACCAGCAATTAAAGTTCAGTAGATGCATTACCGGGGAAAATCTAAAATACAACTGCACTACAATAAATAGATGCTAATTACTTCCAAAACTCAATCTCCTGGAACTTATTCCATCTTTCAGTCACTAAAACAACCTGTAATTACACAAGCAGTAGAACTAGCTTATTTAGAAATGAGTAGCATGCAAATCATTAGTAAAAATGCCCTGCACGATAAAATCACCTGGGTGGACGTTAATTGTTTCATAATCGATACCATCAGCTACAACAGTATCATTATATTGGTAAGGGCCTTTTCCATTAATAAGAACTCCATCCGGCATCCCCAAATCTTTTCCAGCATCAAGTGCCTTTCTCAAAGCCTAGAATGCAAAAGGTGCCATCATTAAACACATTATATCCTACATTGTGGATCTAACCTTAAAAGGGAAAACAAAACTAAATATCCAGCAACTTAACGAAGTACTAACCGTGTGGTTGCGTGTGTACCAATCACCGATCAAAATGGTAATGTCCCCATCCGGGGTATCAAAAGGAACAGGAATAATAGCTCTATTGTTTATGATAAAGCCACCAAAACCACCAGCGGCTCTCTGGAAGTGCAGTGATGGGAAGTAGAAGAAACTCCCAATTTGGTCCTTAACCTGGAACTGGTAAGTCCAGTTCCACTTGGGAGGAATTGGACAATTAGTGCCAGGAAGCCCATCTTGCCATGAACTACGCCTCTGTTGAATCCCAGACCTATCTCACCCAACAAAAACCCAAACAGTCAATTACTCTATTTTTACGCTTTGATTTTACTTAAACAAAGATTACTGCAAAGCAAGATCCTACCAATGGATGAGTAAACTCTCGTCCAATTTGTTTCGAACATTGATAACGACATTGTAGTTAGTGGTTGCATTTATAGTAGCCCCAGGAAACTTGTTATTTATAGCAATAACCTACAAAATAGTGTAGATATAGAAACGATTAACAGAACTCAAATAGCTCAACAACATTACTCCAAAGCTCACTTAAATCCCAAACACTGAGCAAAATTCAAGTAAAAAGGAGCTACATTTTTTTGTAGATCTGAAGCTAAAAGTTCAAACTGTAAGCAATGTAAGGGCAACCCATTTCTCAGTTATGAAAATTAAGCAAACATGCTTGAAGAAAATGTACTGAAAATAGTAGCAAGATGAAGTCCATACATAGATAGCAGCAAAAAATGTAAAAGCAGAAGAACGAGATGTAGTGAAGGAGCAGACCTGTTGGGGAACACCCAAAGGAGAAGCAGTGATGTAAGAGACCTCAAAATCGTAGAAAACAAACGGATCTTCAGCAAAACACAAGCTCAGAAGCAGAGCAATGTGGATAAGAAACAGGACCAAGAACCTACTCAAAGCCATTCTTCAAGGAAGAAAAAAAAAAGCTCTTTTCGAGTTTGTTTTACAACAAAATTGTACACTGAACTCTTTGTTAAACTTTTCTGGGCTTTACATCATCTGATAAGCAAAAGAAAGAGGAGAAGAAGGAAGCTGAGGCCCTAAAGATAGAAACTTTGAGAAAGAGACAGAGAATAGAAACGGCTATAAACTTTTGCTCTATGAG
>JBBYHO010000005.1:16930385-16940517 GCA_038382025.1 Adansonia gregorii
TTTAATAAATAATAAAATATGTAAATCCCATCCAAACTTAAAATCTGTATTCAAAATCCGGCTTGTAAACCAATGGACTCCACTAATATTGTCAATCCTTCACTGCAATTTTAAGTAATCGAATATTATGGATCAGAAATGACAATAATTATTATGTTCCCACCAACTCATATTAAATGTGTATTTAATATGCTTTTGTCTCAGAATTGCATGAAATTAAAGAGAAAAAGGGAAGGATTTGGCTTAGTATGGTTGGAAAATCAAATGAGATAGATTTGGAATTGTGAAATTGAAATTGAACATTTTAATATAAATGTTTAAATTATCACTGCATGCATCAAACCTCATAATCAACGACACTCACGCAACCACATGGAAACTAATAATAAACAAATAAAAAGTTTTAAGTTCAAATTATTGTTATTATTAAATAAGCCATATTATAAAATTATATAATTTTCAAACAGACAACCTTCTGCTTGGACCGTTGTTCGTATATCTTAATTTAGTATGATATTATACTTTAATATAATCTATCAATTTAATTTGGACCCACTTTGAATACTTCTTTTGAAAAATGGGTTGAGAAACTGTGCTTTGAGTATGGGCCATGACCTCGTCCTGCCGCAATTCCAGCAGTGATTGGCTTCATTAGAATTTTATGAATTGTGAGATCTAGATTTATTTTATTTGTCTGAAATATATGAAATTAAACAAATTAGCCTATATATCGAATAATTGAAATTATAGGATAGATTATAATTAGCTGTTAGAACGTGAAAAACGAAATGGGCTGGATCACCCACGATGAGTTGGTTCTCAATTCTCAACCCAACTAAGCCCGAAATGATTTAATTCTTTGCTGTCGTATTGGCTGGTCAATGGCCTAGTTTCACGATTTTCGGCCCTTTTAAATCAATTTTCTAGGCCCAATCATGGGGCTTTGGTCTCGTAAGCTCTATGCGCATGAGCACATGATGAACGTAACTCATCTGTATGCTTCAATTTGTTGTAGAAAATATGCACGAGAAAAGTGAAAAAAAAAAAGAAAAAAAGAAGAAGATGAAATACAACTCTAAAACGCTTAACTCATCTTGAAGTATATATTTTAGTAGATAGTATAACTGGTTATTCAAATAGAAATGGTTTGGGTCGCTTGAAATTGGAATTGATAAGACCTAGTTAGAAGTGATAGGTGGTAGTTGTTCATTTGTTACAAATAGAAGGAACTTCAAATCCCAGTTCCTTTTGCCAAACTGATTGAACCGAAGATGCTGAAAGCAATTTGCAATTTATAATATTTAATCAAGAAAGCAGAAAACAATGTTCAATTCACAATCTACATCGATGTTGCATCTGAGATGCAGATGATACTTCACTGACTCAGATACTCTCTGGAGTTACAAAACGTACGTTTGCACATTCGTTTGTTTCAACCCTTTCCCTAACTATATCCGACTGGTAACATTTTTCCGTCAAGGTGATAAAGATAACATACGATTCGGTAGAAAAAAAGGTACAAAAATTAATAAATGGGTGATGTTCAGATCGAGGCATTTCTTTTGTTGATCCTTTAAAATTTGTTATCATTTGGATAGGGCCGAATGAAAGCAGAGTTCATTTGCCAGATCTTGAGTGAGGCAGTAACACTGGTCTCAGTTGCATTGTTGAATAAAAACAATTTAGCAGCTCCATAGATGGCTTTTGTTGGATAAATCCGAGATGTAATGACTGTCCTTCCACCTTGAGCAAAGCTTTCGATTATTGAATGATCCACCTGGAAAATTAATACATTTTCAAATTTATTGATTCTAATGGTATTTACTCAGTTTATACAGTAACAGGAGGAGGAAACAAGTTAAACTCACCAATATTCTGAGGGATAAGTTTTCGCCTTTCAGTACCGGAACAAAGCTCCCATAAATTTGTTTATTAACATCGGATGCTTCAGATGATCTGAAAGAATAGAATACGGTAGGTGCTATCTATCTGATAAACTGAATCAAGATAGAGCAACTAAGGTTTATACATACCGAGATTGATCGTTGCAGAAGAAAGTCTTGAGGTTGCCATCGGAACCTTTGGCAATGTAGAAGTACACTGGAGTCTGCTCACTGAGGCTCTCATCTGCAAGCACCAAAAGACCAAATGGTCCCAATGCCCCACGGTCTGCAGCTCCACCACTGGTACTGCAGCTGAATGTTACATTGGATTCAGTTGCTTTCTCCAAAGCCTCTTTATCTATCTCGAACTTGGCTATGATGTCCAACTGTCACATGACCATGTATCTCCTCGTCAACTAACAGGATCTAGGCATACAAATTATCATTGGCAAGTGTCCGTGTCCGATACTTATGTCCTATATATATTCAGACGTGAGTATGAAAGTATGATTATCTAAATATGTGAAAAAATTAAAAAATAATTTGAGTATACTTTTCGGACACCTATCTATATACAACACTTACCCTCGAGTCTGGATTACTAAAATTGGCATGCATGTTACAAAAGAATAAAGGCAAACCTGTGTGGCTGGACCAACATCTAGAGGAACAACTGATCCTGGCCGGACTGTCACCTGGTTAAATTCGTTGTCGTTCAACCTTAAACTGTCTATTTCTTCCACTGGCCATTGAAGCAAATGAGTACCAGTCTTCTTGTCAAACAAAATCGTCCTTGGTATGCTCTGTAAGTGAAAATAGCACATTAGAAACATGCAGAAATCTGGGTTTTAATTAATGTTTATGGTCCATTGAAACAGGAAAAATTACCTGAAGAGATGCCCATCCTTTCTGCATATCCGCGGTTTCACTATCGGATTCTCCAATCCAACCCCACAAAACTCTTCTGTTTTTGCTCTGATCGTAGAAAGTCTTGGCAGCATAATATACTCCATAATCATACCTTAATCCAATGCCGACATCGATTTCAGGTTGGTCAGGGATCCATGTACCGTTCTTTTCATGATAAGTCCCAATAGCATAGTAATCATGCCTGTCATCATCCAGGCTTACCTTGACCACATGCTTCACTTCAGGTCCATTAACGGATGTGTCCAACCCATTTTCTTCTATTTTTGAAACAGGGAAGAAGTCCACGCACTCCCACATGCCAGTGCCCGACGCAGCATGAAGTACCCCATCTAACTTCTCGTAGTTTATGAAGTCCTCGGTATCATATATCAAAGCTATGCCAGTTTTATTTATCTTGGACCCTATGGTAATGCGCCATTTCCCTTCGGAGGTCAACCAGGCAGTCGTCGGATCACGGAAATCCTTGGTATCAATGCCTGGGGGTGGAACTAGAACAGGGTTCCCATGATACTTGACCCAATGGATGAGGAGAGGGTCAGACTGGTCAGCAGGATAAGCAAGGTTCTGAACCTGAACAGCCTCCGCGGTGGATCCTGTGTATAGCATAACAATTTTTCCATCGGAAAGAATAGTGGCAGAACCAGTCCAGACGCCATTTTTGTCATACCATTGATCGGCAACCATGGCTAACGGGAGGTGAAGCCAGTGAATCAAGTCCTTGGATACAGCATGACCCCAAACAATGTCACCCCACACAGCAGCATTGGGATTGTATTGGTAGAAGAAATGATACCATCCCTTGTAGAACATTGGACCTGTTTACGTATTTTTGGCCGCGTTGAATTTCAGAAATCATAAAACTGATCAAGTCCTTTACAATTGTTCTGACTTTTTTGTATGAAAATGGAACTGATTGCCACGAAATTGCATCAAATCATACATTAGATTATAAATATGCTGCCAATTTTCATTAGATACAAAAGCCAATAATGCCAGTGCTGTAAGATGTGGACAAAAGCCTCATTTTTCCGCCTCTTTTACCCTTCTTTTTCCTTTTTCCTATAGATCCTTTCAAAAAACATTGAAGTTCCAACTGGCATTTATACACACACACACACACACTTTTAATTGCAACTTTTTAACCAGTTCAGTCCAAGTTCAAAAGGCAGAAATTTGGGGAAACGAAAAGTAAGGAAATACAAGAACAAACAATTTACTGTGCACTTGATTATTTCCTTAAATTCTTTTTTTTGATAAAAAAATTTATTTGTTATTATTATTCATTAATATTATTTAATAGTAATAAACTTTGGATCCGATTAATTGGTAAGGATCTTTCATTTTCTTTTTTAGGTTTATTATACATCTAATTAACTATTTTTACGAACTACTTTAATAATTACATTTAAATTTTTATTTTTAACACTTTAACCGGTGCTTGATAAGCCTTCCCTTAAACGTATTAAAATGAAAAATAAAATAAAATTCATAGGCAGAATGGGCTCCATCTTTCCAACTAGGAATTATTTAAAATGTATGCAAATCTATTTTGACTAATCAAATCTACAATTAATCAAATATTGGCCAAAAGTTCTTTCTGGATTATACAAATAAACGGACGTAAAAAAGGGGCTATCCTTTTAACTTCAAATAAAACAAAGTTAAACCTGAAAAAACCCTGAGTTATGATGGTTTTATTTTTATACAAAATCGTATAGAGATTGCATTTAAGTAAGGAAACGAGGGCTTACCATTTGGATCTGATGTAGAAAGAAGCAGATTCCCAAGCCAGCCATACAAAAAATTCAAAGATGTTAGATCCGTAAATATCAGCACAATTAGAAAAAAGAAAAAAAATTAAAATTAAAAAAAATAAAACCCCAGCTTTTCTTTTTTATTTGAAAAAACATCATACTTGAAATCGTCTCTTTCATAAATCAATGTCTTATCATAATCTACCATAAGTTAGCCCTCAAGCTTTGCTATTTCATTCATTCCTCAAACTTTTCAGCTTTCTTGTCAATGATAATACCATTGACTAAATTATCCAAAAAAAAAAAGGAAGATACAATTGAGCTAATACACTTCATTTTCCAAAATGGAAGATTAGTTTTAGAACAGTGAGTTAAAGAAAAGGGAACGTTTCTCTTACCATTCATCCAATTCCTCTCGGGTTGAAAATGAAAAGCTGTTCTTTGCCATGACAACATGCTATTGTTCCATGGATACGCCGATAAATCCCCATGGACGTTGGCCAAAAGCCGGTTCGATTTCTCTGATACTCCGGCAGCCGGGCCACGTGATATTACAGGCCTCAAAGGTGCAGGTTTCACGGAGGCCGTCGACGAAGCCAAGGAACCGTGTTCGTTTTCATGTTGTACATGAGCGTTATCTGACCCATTATTGTTTCCTATTCCTATCAACAATGCCGCAAACAAGCCGACCGTTAACAACCCACAAAAGATTGCAAGATGCTCTTTGATGGGTTTCTGTCGATTTGCCCGCGGTCCCGTTAGATAGGACCCATCGGAGCTGGAGGCCGGAAGGAATGGATTCGTATCCACCATTGTTTGTAATTCAGATAAAACGGATAAAGAAAAAAAAAACAAAAGAAGAATATATAACATGGAACAGCTAAATAGTTTTGAGAGGGCAGGAGGAGCGAGGGAGTGCTACGTTTTTCAAGCCTTACGTTCTCATTGCTATTTATACATGGGCATTGCAAGGTGGATGGTTTACCTCATTAGATGGGACCCAGAAAGGTAAAGAAGAAGATTAAAAATTAAATTTTTTTACAAAAATAATTCTGATTTGATTCATGGGAAGCAAGTAACGTTTAACGGCCATGTACAATGTTCAATGCACATTAGCTCTTATTTTACTGTGTAAACAATAAAATCAATCATGTTATTCATGCAGTATTTGCAGACAAGACATAACTTAGTCCTTTTGTTTCAGAGTTCAGAGGGTATTAATTTTTTTTTATTTCTTTTTAGATTATGATTTGCGTAGAGAATATTTTATAAAAATAATAGGTTTCATTGGCTGCGAAAATAAGAAGATTTGGCTTTATGCTAATAATTGCGTATTTGCACTTATGGATGTTTATGAATAATGTGGAAATAATAAAATATGATTTGCTGAACTAATCTAAGTTAATGCATTTTATTTGGGGTAGTTTGTGACAACGAGGCCAAGACTTGAATGCAGAAGGTAATTAATAACGAGAGTTGGTGAGGATTTTTTTTTGGTTAAAATAACAAATAAAATCTGAAATTTATTATTTTACCTAAATAAGTTATTATATTTTTATTATATCTAAATAAATATTAATTTTTAATTTGCTTTGAATAAGACTTTTACTTTAAATTTTTATCCAAACAAATCTTTAATATTTAATTTATAATTAAATAAAATTTTAACGTAATTGAGTCTTTCTTTTAAAATAATACTTTATTTAAACATAAATTAACTGATAAGGGTTACTTTGGAAATACCAAAAATATAAAGACTTAAAAAATAAATAATATAGTAGTATTTATAATATGTTAATCTTATTTTTATCAAAATTTTAAAATATATTTAATTATCATTTATAAATATCGTTTTTTTCCATAATTTATAAATAAATCTTAAATATAAATAATATTAATAAATATATTAAAAACAACGAAGGAAAACTCAATTCATTATTAATGAGGTTAATCAAGTGAATAGCTGAATGCAATACCTCAATAATACTAACACGTTCGGAGGAGATTGAATCAAGGTAACAATCATTGGTACCTTTAGTTGGTTTGGTTGGAGAAAAGCAACATCTTCAATTTACATTTGATATTCTTTTATTGTAATGTTTATGTTTGAAAAGATAAATTCGAGAAAGTAAATTTGAGTTTGATTCGTAAACATACATAAATTATAAGAACGAAATATAGATATGAAGTATATACAAATTATTTAGAATTCAACATCTGAAAGGTATAAAAAAATAAATTTCTTATGAACATTTCATATTTATTGCATCTAACGATTTCATTAATTTGAGAATAATCATGAGAAGTTTATTTTATATGTTTTTTATTGCAAGATTTATATTAAATTTACAATCCAAAACCCCTTCTCCTAAATCTAAATTCCCAAAACACAACTTAAAAATTTCAGTTACGGATTATTTTTCATTACACAAAAGCAATATATATATATATATATAATACTAATAAAAAGATAATTAAGGTTATGAAAGGGGCGGTGAATCTCAATTCTATTTTTGAATCCATTAATTTTTATTTTCACCAACATAGCATATATATTACTTAAACTAACGATTGAATAATTATGATTTTGAACTGAAATAATACAAAGTGAATTAATTAATTACTATTTGACTACTATTTTGTCTTTTCTTTAAAAAAAAATGCTAATTAACTTTATGACAAATCCAAAGCCTTAACAAAGTGTAAGGTTTAAAATTAACGCTAATAGTTTCATATTATAAGAAATGTTATTTGTTAAGATAAAATAGGAAACCATACAAGAACTTGTAACATAACAAAATTTAAATAAAAGTTGTGTCAAGAAGATAGGAGATTAGCTGTAATTGTTGATATGTTTTGAAATTTAGATTTTATTAAACTGTTCTTCTGTCGGCTGTAAGGGATCTAATACAATTGTAATCGTAGATTGACAATTAGTCCATCAAGAAGACCAAAGTTTAAGGATCGAGAAATGAAAGACATGATTGTGGGTATTTTTAAAAATTGAAATTACTAGATTAGTTTTGGGTATTTTGTGTAGTTTAATTTGAAGCAAAACATTAATAGTCTTTGGTGCACCTATTAATTATTGACTCACATTAGACTTAATGACTTGCTATATCCAGTGATTGATTAGGCTGGAAGGCTAAATAATTAAGTAAGGTCCCACAGTTAAACAAACGGGGATCCACGAAATAAAGGAAGGCGAGTCCTAATTATTGTGGGACAGTCGATTTAAGTCACATTTTTAGTAATTTTTAATAACATTATTTCTCTCTAAGTTTCAAGTCGTTATTGTCTTTTGTTTTCTTTCTTTCTTAAACACTGATTAAGTTAAATATTAAAACACGTCTCCAAATCTTAATTCCGAGATCAAAACGTGCTCTTTGTTGCCGGCCGTCCAATCCCTTCAAAACAATCATGTCCAGAAGCTTACATTTCACTGACCCAAAAAACACCATCAACATGAGTAGGTGGTGAACAGGATTTGAAAATAGATGGTCCGTCCACAGCCACTAGTTTCTTTAATAATTAAACAGAAGAAAAGAAAAAGGAAAACAAAGAACGAAAGAAAGAAGAATGTGGCATAAATAATTGATCAGTCATATAAATTATTTGAGTAGTCCTAACTCCTTAACCACGTGCAAAAGATAATATAAATTGACTGGTCTTTCACTTTGGCTAATTTCAGGGGCTGATCATGATTGGTGTTTGCGCCCTTTATTTGGATAAAAACAAAAGCAATTAATGCAAAAACCTCATTCGAAAATGGACAAGGTGGCCCCAGAAACAGATAGCATGTTGCCATGTTATGTTCCTCCTCTCTTTTTTATTTTTGGCTCTAATTTCTTGCAGGTCCTGCATGTTTTCACATGCAATTTTGCCTACCAGGAAACAGAGAATAATTGTTCTTTTTTTTTATTGTAATTTAATGAAAATTTGAGATCACAGATTTATGAGAGCGTAAATGTGGGCCAATGGAAATGAATGGATGGTAGGGGGATATCAATCAACTTCTAGTTCTAGAAGCACATGATTTTGCTACCATTATTGAAATAGTAGCACTAAGTTTGCATTTAGGGGATGGGTGAGACGAATTTGCAGGGATGGCTGATTCTCCTATGAATTATTGAGGTTAACGTGTATATTTTTGGTTAAGATACAGGTCTTTTCGATTAGAAAAAAAAAGAGAAAGAGCATGACAAATATTTTATTCAAGTAACACGTGTCTGGTACTAAAACTTTAAAGCTTGATTTAGTGGCTATTATTATTCATTCTTACAAATGTTTTGAAGTGTTGATGTATTAGATTCAAAATTTATTTGAAAATGCATTTGATCTAATTTGTTCATATCTTCCATTAATTAATTGGTTATTTGTTTATTTAATTTAAATATAATACTTGATTATAGTTTTAATTTGCATCCGTAACTTCATTAAAAAATAATAATAAATTCAAGGACCAAGTATCCTTGCTTGCTCTCTTAACATGCTTCACTGAAAATACATCTTAACAATTATTGGCTCAAATACATGCATGCAGGAGGTGGTGCTTAAATTGGGAACTTCTTGTGCAAGTTTTGAGCCCAGGCAGCTGAGCGTGGACGCAGGCAGTGACTGCAGCCAGCCAGCCAGCCAGCCAGCGAGGTTCTAGCCTTCTAGCTCTAGGCAATAAGCTTTCCGCGCAGGCTGTCAACATTTTGGGCTTGAGTAACACTAAAGCCTATTTCAGAGTTGGATTGCAAAGTTAAGGTTCTTTACATTCATTCATCCGATTTCCTAACCACACCACTCCACATTACAGAGTTTGTGCCGGTCCATCTGCGAAAAACTATCCAATTTTTAACCCAAACCTAAAAAGTCCAATGGCAGGCTGTATGGTTCCATCCTAAGTTTACCAGAATAACTGATAAAAGAAAGAGGATCTGGCTGATCAAGCAGTACTCAAACTCAATGCCGTATGTTTATCCAAATCGAAACAATAATAGCATAAATTATAAGAGTATTATTGTAAAAAGAAAGCTTTGCCATGGAATTTGAATTCAAATTTTTTGAATCAGCAGGGTTACAACATGCAATGGCAAAGGGGGCAACATCATCAGAATTGATAACAGAAAAGATGGAGGATTCACAGCAAGCATTAACGACCAGGTGCTCTGCAAAAAAAAAAAAAAAAGGTGTAGCTAACGAAATAATGAAGTTGGTATCATCCTCTTATTCCATGCTGTATGAGATAACGCTTCAAAATTGAATAAGCCTATTTAGACATTTGGAGGTGGCTAAATCTTGTCAAGAAATTCCTCAACTCGCTTTGCTTGATTAACATATCCATCTGGGCCAGCGGCGAGGAGCTCCATGGATGCAGGTCCCATAGCTGATGCAAGGGTTAATTGGTCCCACTTTGTGAGCTGAACATAGAAACAAATATAAGTCAACAAACAGTTCATGGTCCCACTTTGTGCAAGGGTTAACAAAATGACCTTGTTGTGCATGCTTCGGCTCGATAGTTGAGCTTGAGCATAGAAGATGAAGACAATGGAGAATATTTCTCAAAGAAATGAGAGG
>JBBYHO010000005.1:16957332-16975250 GCA_038382025.1 Adansonia gregorii
AAGAAAGAAAGCAACAATCCAACAGACTTTTCTATATGTTTGAAGCCTATTAGTCATGTGGAAGCTTGCAGTCCAAGCTCATAAAGACAGAAATTTGAGCTGGATTTGACAAATAAACGTAAGAAAACACCTAAACAAATAATCTCATGTGCACTTAATTTTTAGCTCTTATATTGAAATAGTTAGATGTTTAGGTTCAAAGATTTCTTTAAAAAAAAAACCGTTTGTAATTATTAATATTAAATTTAGCAGCAGCATATAATTTCTTATATTAAAAAGATCATAATTTAAAAATAAAATATATATAGATTTATATTTAAACTTATTCAATGTTATGTTTTAAACATAATTCAATATATTAATTTCAATTCAATTTCAATAATATATATTTTATATTAGTATCTGTAATAATAATGAATGTACCAAATGAAAAAAAAAAAAATTAATAGAAAGGGTGGGCTCCATTTCTGCCTTCAACTAAGAATTATTGAGAATAATTTCGTATATCAATTTGACGAATCAATCATTATTTTTATAGTCGTCGTCTAATCAATTAGATACTGCTCTTAATCACCTACGAGCAAAAAAAAAAAAAGAAAGCTCCTTTTAGATTAAAAGAATGTTTGACTTTAAAATGTTTTTATATTTAATATATTAATAATGTATAATTTTAAATATAATTAATAAATTAAAATACATTATTTTATTAAATTTTTTTAAAAATAAATATAAATAATTTTATTTTTACAAGTTAATATTTTTAATTTATTAATAATATATAAAATTATATATTATTAATACATTAAATATAAACTCCTAAAAAACCTTATTCCTTTTAATTAACCAAAAAAAAAAAAGAGATACAATAGTAAAGGTTTTCACTTTTATACAAATTTTGGGCAGACAAAAATCATATAGAGATATGCATTAAGAAAAAATAAGGTTAGGCCTTACCGTTAGGATCTGAGGAAGAATGAAACAGATTCGCATGTCAGAGCAACAACGTAAAAGCCCCCAGCAACACCAGAAATTCAAAATGTCAGCATATATTAAAAGAAAAATTATTTACTGTTAGAATCTAAGCTCTCTCAATTCCTTTTCATTTTGTTATTTTTTATTCATGATTAATAACACAAGTATAATTTTTATAACTATGGATAAAAATAATGAATTAAATTTAAATAAAAAAATAATAATATGTAAATGCTAAAAAAAAAAAAGAGAATTCGAAACCTTATAAATATTAAAATTTAAAAATAATTATATAAATAACTAAAATAATAATATTTGACCTTATTTAAGATGTGAGTAAAAAATACGTACTTCCTTTTCTTTTTCCAATTTGTTTTCAGGGTTCTAGCAATGATAATATGATTGAATTATAGTGCAAATAATCACTGTACTTTTGCTTCCCTATAATGTTCAAAAAGTAGCTGCACTTTTAGAATAATGAATTTAAAAGAGGAAAAGGAAACTTTTTATCTTTACCATTCATCCAATTCTTTTCGGGTTGAAAGTGAAAAGCTGTTCTTTGCCATGACAACATGCTATTATTCCATGGATACGCCACCAAATTCCCGTCAAGTTTGGAACGAAGCCCGTTCGATTTCTCCGATACTCCGACAGCCGGGCCACGTGACACCGGCCGCAAAGTTTCAGGTTTCTTCGAGGACCTCGACGAAGCAAATGAACCATGTTCGTTTTCTTTCACATTAGCATTATCTGACTCATTATAACTTATCAACAATGCCGCAAAGAATCCAAACGCCAACAACCCAAAAAAGATTGAGAGCTGCCCTTTGATGGGTCTCCGGCGATTTTCCTGAGGCCCCGTTGGATTGGAGCCATCGGAGCTAGAAACCGGCAGGAATGGATTCGTATCCAGCATTGTTGATAATCTGGATAAAACAGGTAAAGAAAAAATAAAGAATATAAGAGCTTAAAACGAGAGGATCGATGGCTAATCTATGTTTCAAGGATTCGGTTTCTCATTGCTATATATGGGCAGTGCTACTCTTCTCAAATAACTAGGGTGGGTGGTTTCCCTGATGGACAGGCAATAAGAAAGGTCCAAAAAAAAAAAAAAAAAAGAGAAATTAAAATTACCAGAGATTTCATTTGATTTGCGGAAACTAGGCAATTAAGTGTAACCGCCATATGTATTAGCTGTTATTTACTATTATAAATTATAAACTATCCATGCAATAGTAGCAAACAAGACAGAAGTTGGACAGGTCTCGTGTATTTTGTTTCAAATTTAAGAGGATATAATGATTTGTTAGCCTCAGAGAATTTCTTTAAATTTTATACCAACAGTCGGTTTGGTCGGGTGGGGAAAGTTAAAAGATTTGGCTTTTTGCCAATAATTGCGTGTTTGCACTTATGGATGTTTGTTAATAATGTAGAAAAGCAATGATTTATGAAAATTAATGCAATAAATATTTTATTGGATATATATATATATGTATATATATAGTGACAGCAAGGCTAATTAAACTTTTCTGATGAAAAGTAGGAGCGTTTAACATTTCATTTGAATGGTCACTAGGAAAAATCCAATTATAAAAAGCATTAATGATGCAATAATAAAACTCCTCTCACTCATCCTTCAAATGAAATTTAAATTATATATTATTAATTAAAAACAATTCATATCTACAATTATATTAGGTATTCTTTAAAATTCCAAATTACTTATCCATCACAAGTTGCTACTGATTCACTTGAGATTGTAATTTGCTGGCTTTAAGTCATTTCCTTCCAATAAATTATAAATAAATTCATTAAATATTAATCACAATTCACACAGTCTTTTTTCTTTTTTTTGGAAAAAAAAAAAGGTTCTAAAAGTATATTTCATTGAAATTGTCTTTAATATTAAAAAAAATGAAGTTTATTAATAATTTGATAATTGACTTTCCACAATTGCATTGCTGAGACGGACGTGGCAATGACTCCAGCAAGACAAAAGAAGGATCCAAAGAGAAGGGTAATTGAAAGACATGATTGGGAGTATTTTAAGGAACAATCGTTTGTTTACTAGATTGGTTTGGTTCGGTGTATATATTTAGCTTGAGTTGCAAGCAAATTAAAACCTGAGTCTTTGGTCCCGTAATTAGTCATTTAAACTAAGCTTAATGACTAGGTGCTGATTAGGATTTGAAAAGAGATGGTTCGTCTTCAGCCACCAGTTTCTTCAATTATTTAACACAAAATAAATAAATAAATCAATTATATGCCACCACATAAATTATTGGACCATCTGGGAGTTCCTAGCCACATGGAAAAGATAATTGAATATTCTTCTTGCTTCTGCTAATTTCAATGGATGATCATTTCGTGACTGACGTTTTTCCATTTACTGCTCTCATTGACCTAATTTAATTAATTTTTTTAATTAGAGAGTTTAAAAACATTTTCTAAAATTATTATATATAATATAATATTTTTATCCAATGGATAAAAACAAAGCAATCAATACAAAAATACATTTTTTTCCTGGCCTGTCTTGCATGTTACCACATGCATTTTGGACTGGGAAGAACTGGGGAATGATTGCTTAACCTTCGTAATTTATTAATTAAGATTTTAGATCACCGATTTGTGGTAAAAAAAAATTGTGGGCCAATGGAATCCTTTAGTCTACAAACGTATTCGAGTTTGCCACAATTATTGAAATAATAATGCACGGACACGGTTGGTGGAAGTTGACGTGGAGACGGAGACTGGGAAAACTTGAGCAGATTACACATGTACTCCATTTGATTGGTGGGTAAAACTTGAGCAGATTACACATGTACTCCGTTTGATTGGTGGGTAAAATAAAGGTCGCATCTGCAGTCGAGACGAATCGGCAAATAGCCTATAAGAGGAAGGGTCGAGATTCTGCGGTGAATTAGTGGAAAAGATGTACAAAGGAAATTTCTGTTTCTATTTCTCTTTAAAGCAGCACATGTCCGATTTAAAAGCCAATTCTGTTAATTTAGGGGTTGTTATTCATTTTTCAAATTGGCATGTGGCAGAAATTCATCGAAGTAGTAATAATAATAATTTAATTATAAGTAAAAATATATAATTTCATAATAAAAATATATGAACCAAATTAAACGATAAATTAATTAATAACCTAATATATAATTAGATAAATTTGATATAGAATTGAATTAAATCTATCTATATTATATCTGAATATAAAATCTTAAAGTTTTAGTGCCTTGAAGGTGAATCGACAATAATTCAAAATTTCGGGAGTGATTGGTCCTATAACATCCATGCTCTCATATTAAGAAAGGTCAAGGTAGTCATGACATACAAGGTTGAAGCCGGCACGTAGATCTTATTTGCATAAATATGACATTGGTAGCACTTCAAGGAGTATTTAATGCAATAACCTTTCATGTTAGTCCAGAAAATAACCCCATCTCATTATTTTGTCTTGCCATTTTGTGCCCATTGATAGGAATTCCATGGGTTTCTCGTGCACCTCTTCTAAGATTTTTCAATCTTTGGTAATATTCACGAATCTCATAACATTTTATCATAATTTTTTAAAATTTTATTATTTAAAAGAAAAACATAACATAAACACAATAAAATATAAAAATATATTAAAATTTATATAATACAAATTATTAATATATTAATATAAATATATAAAATCTTAAAATAAAATAAACACAATAATGCACATACAACATGCAGTTCTACTTGTAGTCCTGAGGAGGCAGGCAATTTCTTGGGCTTGAATGACACTAAAGCTTATTTCAGAAGTGGGTTTGGGCCCAATTATTCAGGCTTTGTATCTAGGCAATCCTGGGCATTGATTCAATTTTAGCTTGGGCTTTTGATTAAAATAGAATTTGTTCATGCTTTTTCACTGCTTCAGTATCGAAACAACAATTTTCAAAAGAGTTTCTCAAGAAAAAAGGTGCAATATGCTATATTATTCGCATTTTTAATTTTTAAAAATAGTTATATTTATAATTTATATTTGATACATATTCGAATATGAATATAAAATTAAAAATTTTCAAATTAAAAAAAAAATTGTATTTGACTATGTCTTGGTGTACCAGGTTCAATTTAGCAGTTTTTAAGTGAAAAGAAGTAGGGCTTACTTTCAACGTAGTAGCTGTGACAGAGGGATGATTAGAGGACATCTAGGATAAAACTAATTTATTCCGCCATGTTTATATGCTTTGTCTTCAAGTTTAATTGCTTCATGTCTAATTTAGTTTACCCTCATAGAGTTAATTGCTCAGAATCTAAGTACGAAGTCTATAAAATTAGTCAAAGCTCTAAACCACAACGGTGCATTAATTAAATCAGTATTCATTAAACATTCTCTTTCTTCCTTGTGCCTTACCTGACAAAAATGTTCCGAAACAGCATCATGGTCTAGTTATTAGGGGGACTGCTTGATGCTGTTAAATTCTCTAGCTATCTAGACAAGGACCAGTTGTAACATGTTAAATGTTAGATTTAATATTAAATGACAGAGTAAGTCTCATTTAGACATAGGTCTGGGTTGTTTGGGTTGATGGAATAGTAGTATAGTAACTTTTTCCTTTTCCAGGTTAAGATTGTTGAAGAATCAGAATCTTAGCCTAATCAACTATGAAGCTGACAGACGACTTGCTCTGTTCTTGTTCAACTCTCTTACACTTTAAATTTAAACCCAAAACTAGATACAGCTCAAGATTCCACTGCCCATTAGCTGTTTTGTCCCCACTTTTTATGCGGGCAAAAATGGGATTCCAACTCCGCTCATCAACCAAAAGAAACACGAACCAAATCATAGAGTCAAATGCTCAGTGCAGCTGTTTCTTCTTTAAAGGGCAAGGGTGGAGAACGAAACAGAGCAACGTGCAAGCTGTAATAATATTTCTTTTAGGCAATTCCATTTCTTTGTAAGAAACCTAAAATGTTACAGTGGGAAATCGGTGGTTTATCCATCGTTCGAAATTGAACAAGAAGAGATGCTTGAACTTAGGGGTTTAAACTAAAAAAGAGAATGCTGAGCAAAGATGCGGTGAAAGTGTAAAACACAAACCAGAGAAAATTGCTTTACAATGTTATGGTAAAAACAATTATATAAATAATTTGTTATCAATTAAAAAATATTTTTCAAAATTCCGACGCAAGATTAGAAATAATATGGCCATTGGATTGGAATGACTGGATTCATTGTAGATTTAAATCTTAAAAAATAAAAAATAAAATAAAGAAAACCTGAAAGGAAAAATTATTTGCATATTACAATGTGCTCCTTTGGTGCTGGTTTCTTCAAGCTTCTTCAAACTTCTTCCATTAAAAGCCTAGAGAAATTGCTTCCACCTGCACCCATAATTTTCCCATATTATTTTGCGGCTTTCTTCATGCTTCTTCAAGCTTCTTCCATCTCACCAAGGCCTTGAGAAATTTCTTCACCTGCGCCATGATTTCATGTTAGTCTGTTCTGAACATGAAGATGGAATTAACATTATACCTTTGTCTATAGCAACAGAAGAAATTAAGAACAATTCTTGAGCAGGATTTTCGTTTTTACCTCTGATGGGTCCCTGACAGAGAAAAATGCCTTGCTTTCTTTGGGCACTGAAGACACCAAGATCCCAAAACCCCGATTTCCTTCCCGAAAAACCTGATTTAAAGTTAAAAAAAAAAGACATTAGAATCTGATGCAAATTTCCCAAATGGCAAAATACAACAACTGCAATTCGAGTGATACACTTGCCTTGAATGCATCCTCATCAGTCTTGTCATCTCCAATATAGATTGGGAGCACATCATCTCTATCACCCAATCCTGTTATCAATTTAAATAAATAATACCAATAAGCGAAAGCATATTACATTAATATCGAATACTGGTGATCAAAGAGAGAGTGAAAGAAAACTACCAAGGGATTCAAGCAGAAATTCAACTGCCTTCCCTTTATTCCAGTCAATCACAGGACGGACCTCTAAAACCTGAAGAAAAGGAAATAAGCAAATCAGGAGGCAAAATGGTTGAGGATTACTATAAAGGTAAGAGAAATGTGAATGAATTCTCAAAGAGAGAAAAGGGACGGAGTTACATATCAAATAAATAAAGACATAGTTTCAAAGCCAACAAAAAAGACACACCTTCCGCCCATGAGTTAATCGTAAATGAGGATAGTCTTTCAGAATATCATGGACACATTGTGCGATAGTTGGCCAGTTCTGGAAAAGGAAACAAAATGCACTTAAATGTTGGAACTGGTTCTTTTTTTTTTTAATTGCCAAAAAAGGTTGCAGCCTGGGAAGACGTTCTAGATGCTAAAATTCGAACTCAGACTAGCTAGATGAAGAAACTGAGCTAAATCCCGGATTCAATGCTGGAACTAGTTAGTCAGACTGAATGATTATTAAGAAAATAAGGTACATACTGTCACTGACCTTCTCTTCTACATTACGGTAATGTACAGAGGCACAAAACTTGTGATTCTCAACTTTTGCACCTTTAATATCTTTAGTATTCTCGACAAGGGTTTTAAAAACCTGCAAAAGAACCAAGAGCGTTCACTATTCAATATTATTGAAGCATGATCTAGAAAAGAGATGATGCAGATGCAAAATGTGCTAAACATTAGAATTATGCACCTCATCGATCATAGGTAAGAATTCTCTAGCAGGCTGGAAGAGGTTTAGCTGCTTGCCCTGTCATGCAAGAGAATGATTGACATGAAATTGAGAATTAAATTTACAGTATCAATTAACCTATTTGACAGCCTCTTTACGGAGATGATAAATTTGGGGAGATCTTCGAAATATTATGAGTCTTACCTGTTGGTCAGTTGATCTAATACAATTTGGATGGTCATCAGAGTCTGCTTGACGCACAGGGCCCATAATGTCCATTCCATGACTACCGGCATAATAAAGTTCAGTTAGTCCTACCAATTCATAAACCTGAAATTAAAAAAAAAAAAAAAAGGTAAATCAGATCCTAATAATTGGTTAAAAAAGCAAGAAATTTCCTGAATGCTCTACTATCTACCTTATCGCGACTTCTGCCACTAATAATTGCCGTTGGGAAATACTTTGCAACATCTCTGACAGCAGAACGCATCTGAAAGAGAGAAAAAAAATAGAAAAAAGAAAGATTGTTTATAATTTTGTTTCTTTAATATTTTAATCAAAGGAAGATGAAGACAACCAAAGAAATACCATATGCATGCACCAAAATGGACTGGCATACTTACAGAATTAGTCATAAATGCCCGATCTGGATCATCTACTATGGGAGAAAGGGTACCATCATAATCTAGAAACACTGCAATCTTCTTGTTCCTGGCATTTTTTGAAATTAGCTCAAAAGATTTAAGTGCAGAAGGATATTTAATCTGCATGAACAGCGGAGAAGTCGAGCATAAGAACGAGCGAGCCAGTGGACTAGTGAAAGGTATATGACAGGTACACTTCTCATGTATTTATCAGCAATTAGATAAAATACCATACCATCCAGGAGCAATAGGCAGGATCAATATCATCTGCAGCAGCCTCAATTTTGAAGTCCTTGTCCTTGATTAACTTCTTACGAGGGGGTGACGAAGACTTCATTGCATCGAGCCAGCCATTGGACCGAACATCATCAAGCTTTCCTGGTTTCTTTCTGGGAAAGGTCATGCACTTGCCAGAGGACAAAGAGCGGATGCCTAGTCTTGAATTGTTTACTGGAATAGGATCAGTGAGAACAGGAGATGAATGATTGGACTTCAACTCCATTAGCTTCAGATCACTTTTTAAGTACACTTATAACAGGTTAAATTAACTAGATCTTTGATAATAGAATCAGCTTTGTCAAGTACAGTTATGAACCTTCAGATCCTTAAAACGTTTTAGCCAACCCTCTTGTCTATGAAAAACCACCTCTTCAATGTTTTCTTATCACTGCTGTTGGGTGAGCAGTCCATCAATCGCAGGCTTCTGGAAAACTGGTGATCACACAGCAAAATATAAATCAAAAAGAAGAAATAACAGCAAGATGTAAATTTCAGATTTGAAGTATTATTCCTCAAGTAAAACACATATACTCAGACATACCTTCTCATCTCCAAAGCTACACCGCATTTATGGCAGGGAACAGAACATTATTTGTGCACAGATTCTCAAGAGTATGGTTTCAAAATTTGATCAAAAAGTGCTAAAATCTGCATGCAGCAAGGGTGAAAGATGCATTATAATACAGATATATCTATATATATATATATATATATATAGTATAAATAGTGATTAGGAGCATTGCTTTCTGGACAAAAAGCCAAAAACCCAATTTCACCAATATGACAAGTAATTTATATGCAAACAAGTAATAATTGGAGGGCTGTAATACAAAACAAATAATGGAGGCTAGAAAATTTTCATATGCTTCTGAAAATCTTAATAACATACAAAATATTAAGCAAAAATCACAGCCATATATTGCAAATTAATAAAAAAAATCATTCAAAATTACAAAAAATACTAAACACTAAACGGACTTTCGTATCCGATAAGTAATATCGCATCCGATTTTCGTTTCTTGTCCAAATCATAGATTCATCAACAATTAAGAAATACTACAAAAACATAAATGAAACGACAAATTAATATATAACTACAGCCTGTAGGACTCACCAATTGGTATGCAATACGTATAAAAAAGCTTTATATATATATATATATATAAAGGATGTGGTTACATTGCAGATCTAAATCTATAGGTCAACAGAAAAGTTTAATAATAGTAATATTGAGAGACACACAAAAAAAAAAAAAAAAAAAACAAATTACTGATACTATTGAGTCCCTTGCAATGACAAGACACTGCAACTACCAAAACGACCATTAACTTTAAACCCCACCAACGAAATTAATAAATAAAATTGAAAATTAAAAAAAAAATTGAAGAGCTTGCATATTATAACATCATTCATTATGTAAAAGTCCATCGCTTACGAAAATTCTGGATATAATTTCTTGGAAAAATTCCTATGAACCAGGAAGTTCAACGGCAATTTGTCCCTTTTTTTCAAAAAAAAAAAAAAATCTTTTGAATCATGAAAGGAGTTCGTAAATTGCAATTCGATCATATGATAAGAAAGACATTCAGATGCCCAAAGCACAGAAATTACAGCCTTTTTAAAAAATAATCATTTTATGTTGAATCTTTCAAATAAGAAAAATATATATATATATATATATCAAAATTTTCGAAAGATCAATCTATTCTTCGAAGTTCATTTATCCACACAATCAGACAAAACAAAAAAAAAACTAACAGGCCGTGAACAATATTTTTTCCTATTGAAGGTTAATATCAAACGAATGATTTTAAGACACGTTTCAAATGTCAATTGCCTTATTACCTAGTTCTTCATAGGTCGTAACCGACAAAATAAAGGATTTTGCTAAATCAAATAAATAAACAAATGAAATGGGCAATCGAAATCATTTCAAAAAAAAACAAAAAAAACAAAACCCCACAACAAATGTATTCATCAGAAAAAGAAAAACTGATTAACGTAAAAAGCAAAACAGACCACCAAGAAAAAATCAAAATTATAACCATCTCGGATGCCAGAAATATAAAACTGGATTGTACATATATATGTGTGTGTGTGTGTGTGTGTGTGTGTGTGTGTGTGTGTGTTTTTTTTCATTTCATTTCAATGCGTGTCTCACCCAAAAGGGTTAAAAACCTTAATGGGAATTGACATGGAGATCTTAATCCTTAAAGTATCAAAGAATGAGAATCCAATAAAAAAATATATAAAGAGAGCAATCTTAACATAACGAACCTGATCGACGAGGTGAAACCCAGACAAGAACTGATCTCTAAAATGCGGTTCTTACGACAAAAAGCCAAAAAAAAAAAAAACAAAGGCAGCGAACGAAATGAAACAGGAGATTGAAATAGAGAATGAAAGGAAAAAAAACGAAATATAACCAAAGAAGAGGGAAGAAAAAGAGGAGGAGAATTTAGTGGCAGAAATAAATGCCTATTTATAGAGTATGGAGGGGGAAGAAACGTGTTCATCAAGGTAAGTTATATTTTTATTTTAAGGAAACATAGGCTGTAATTTTCCCTTTCTTTAAACAAAAATTAATTACGAAATAATTACGAAATACGAAGATGTGACTGGAATTGGCGTAACGCCACCTGTAAGAGTATCAGGTGACGTGGCCACGTGTCAGTTTGGGTCCACGCCCGTCGCTTTCTTGCATTGCTGGCAGTCGTCGGTGACCGTAATTTTTTTTTAATTTTGATAAAAAAATTGGAAAATTCTATTATTTTTAAGTAAAAACTAATAAATAAATAAGAAAACGGAGAAAAAGAAAGAAAATTGATTATTTTTTGGTGTCACGTGGAAAAAAAGGTTTTTTTTTTTTTATAAAACAAAAAATTTAAAGATACAGTTGTTCGCTTTTTTTCTTTCACGGCGGATTGATGAATGGACGCACAAAAATCTCGTGCGATAATTCACGTGGCATCCCCATTTAGATTGCCAAAGCGCCTTTTTTATCGTTCAACGTCAAGGAAAGAAAAAATAACCGAAAAAAATGGAGAGAAGGAAAGGAATTTTTTTTAAATTTCCTAAAGATCAAAAATCATAATTTATTTATTTTTTTTGAATTAATACTTCGTTATGAAAAAAAATTAAATACTTTGGTATATTTTTTAATTAATTGCTGCTACTGTTCAATGATTAATTAATTAATTAATTAATTAAACATGATAATTATTTACATGAATTGGCATATAATATAACCCCATGTTATGCATGAGCGAAGCTACAACTCTTTCATAAAAATAAATAAATAATAAATATAATATAATATGTGACTCAACATCGGTCATTTACGTGTAACAACAACCCAATTATGTTATGTTTCTTATAAAAAAAATTAAATTAAAGCAATAGAAATATGACCAATGAAAGGCAAGTAATTGTTTTTTTTTTTTTGGGGGTGTGTGTGTGTGTGTTGGAAGTTGTCCAGATTTGATGTATTATTTATTGAAATTAAACGTTGAATATTATATTGGATCCTACGATTTTTGGCAGGAAAGTAATTGGTGTGTAAACAATAAAAAAATTTCACGATTATTAAGTTCTATATGGTTAGAGGTTAAGAAAAAAAGGGGAGAAAAGAAAAACTTAAAACCAATATCAATCTTAAAATTGGTAGAAATGGGTTTTTTATTGGGTAAGGATTCAGTTTGTTAATTTTTTGATATATTTATCGTTATTATTTTTATTTGTAAGATTTATTCATTAATTTGTAAAAAATTATTTATAAATACTGATTAAAAATACACTTAATTACTAAATGGACTAAAATATAATAAACCCATTTTTATATATAAACACTTTATTGTCTGATCACGACAGATTTTCTACCATATTCACGAAAGCAATGTTTAAAATGTATTATAGTATGCATGATGGGAATAGGACCTAGAATTTTGATAATAAAAGGTTTAAAGCTAGTTTTCTTAGAGAGTGCCACATTAAGGTCTTGTCATGAACATTTTAGGTAAGATTTTCATATCCCACTAACCAAATCATTGTCCTAACTTATATATATTTTGGTAGGGTGCGTAATTAAGGAAGTAAATTAGTCTATTCCTTTTATATGTGTCCCATATATTGATAGCTATAGGTAATTTGTAATAATATGGTATATTTAGATTTTGGGGGGGGCATCTTGCAAGTTTTATAAGCAATATGATCTATTTAGAAACAAATATTAAAGAGAGTAAAAGTGGAATAAATGTAGTCAATATTATATAGTTTATAAACAGTCTTGTTGTATATATGACTAGGAGATTCTCACAAATTAGGGCAAGATTAAAGTGAGTTACTTCCTACTTAAAACTCGAGGGACCCAATTATTTATTTATTTTTGTCTAATCCAAAATATGAACCTAGAAAATTCTTAAAAAGGAAATTAGTCAAGGCTGTAAGTTTCAAACTTCAAAGTCAAGTACTTGTATAAACAACTTGTGCAAGCAACCTCCAACTTTACTAGTAGCAATTTTCATTGAAAATAAGCGAGGGAAAATAAAAGAAAAATGAGAAAACGGGAAAACCCTTTTCTAAGCTTTTTTTTTTGGGGGGGGGGGGTTATAAATTAAGTCAATGTTTAAGTATAATGAAAAAAATTATAGATATTAGGATTCGAATATCGAGTTTATGTACGTCAATTCTTAAAAATTAACTATATCAATTAATTAAATTAAATTTTAAATTTTTTTAAATTAAAATAATAGAAAAGGAGGGGGGAGTTGTTTTTTTTTTTCTTTTTCAAATGCCTCATTTTTCAATTAACTTAAATTGAGGAAAACAAATAATAAAGGAATGGAGTAAAGTTTTTCTTTTCCCTTAACTATCTTCCATCCAAACACAATATTATTAAATCTTCAATGTAGATACATGGTATCTTTGAAATTTGACTAATATCTTCTAGGGAACTATTTCATTTCATAATGTGAAAAGAATCTAAGCTCCTTTCTGGCAAAGATGTTGATGTGTTTACTATTTACTCGTTATTTCCTTTTCATGATTCTAAAACAAGGAATCCATAGTTAATTAGTTGCTAATTTTATGTCCCCTTCACACGGCAGAAAAATAAAAGCCGATTCACATTAAGTAAAAACTAAGTTTTAACTAAAAAGAGAAGCAAATTGTGTTTGAAAAGCACTTCTTTTAGGTAATTTATTTATTTATTTATTTATTTATTTCAACTCAAAGACAAAGAGATGAGGGATATTGACAATAGCATCTAACTAGGAATTAATCCAAGAACAAAAAAGGAAAAAATATTAAAACATATATTTCTTGTTGTTGTGTATGAATAACTATGTCAAGAGCTTCGGATTTGATTCTTGAAATAAGTTTGGATTGTTATAACGTCATGTTTGCAAGCATAAATTAGGTATATACTTCCAATTGAATCATCATTTGAGCCCATAAGTTGATTCTTCTTATCTTAATTACATTATAACATCCAAAATCTAATAGCCCAAATTGAACTGAAATTGAATTTGTTCACTATCTTGATCTCCTTTCATATCATCTTTTCGTACGCTCTTTAATTATGTATTTGAGAGATTTTTACGTATCAATTACTTGATATATATTAGCAAAATTGGCATATATTCATATATAAACACAATCAATTGTTGTACTTTCTACACACATTCAAAAATATAAAAATTTTCAATTTCTTGTGTATCTTAGTATCAAAGCTCTAAAAACACTTGAGATTAATTGTTATTACCTGCGACAACGTTTTATTCTTAAAACACTTCTTCTTGTCTATATTTCTCCCATTAATAAAATTGTAGTCAAATTTACTGAAATGCATTTACTTAGACATTTTCGTGACATTATTTTTGAACTCAAATTGGTTGCTTCACACCTTATTGAGTTTGAAAGGGATGTTGACTATCTCGATCCCCTCGAGATTAGCTCTTGATGGGCTCCTTAATTCCGGTAATCAGAAGATTTGTACGTATAAAATTAATTGTTATATTCACATTGTATTTAAAAGTAGCTTAAATTGAGGATTTATCAAGGCATAAATTCCTATAATTATTATTGCACAACATCGTTTTTATTTCAAATGAATTAAATTCAATTTATTGAACAATCCAAATGCACTGCTAGCTATTTTCGAAGTCCTTTTTTTTTTTTTTTTCTGACTAGCAATATGACCAAATGGAAAAGATGTACCTAACTTTCGTGAACGTTCTTATTGGTTAACAGTTTTCAAGATTATAGTTACATCACAAAGATTTAGACGGGTATTTAATTTCACCTGTTCAAACTTGACCATGTGAACCATAAAGCCTTTCAACGATCAAGCTAGCTAATCCATGTGTGGATGTGAGCAAATACCCACTTTGGACGTTAAGATATATATATATATATATATATATATATATATACACACACACACGATTTCATTTATAATAATTTAGTTTTACATAGTACTATAATTTTATTTATTAATTTGATTGTCATATTTTATTTTTATTTATGTAGATTATAAATGTTAAATTTTAAGTATATTAAAAATATTTAATTATTTATTCAAAATAAAAAATTTTAATAATTGAATATATATAAAAAATAATATTCTCAATAAATATGATAAAAATATTAAATTAATTCAAAATTTTATGTGCACAATAAGTATGATTATAGCGCTAAACCTAACAATTCGGTTGTTAAAATATTTATTACGTATAAAATTATAAAAATGTCTAAAACAATTTTTTTTTACATCAATGTAAGTTGTCTATCCTCTCTCCCTCTATATATGTCTACTTATATCAATATAAAACTAAAAAATTTACATTTTTTTACCCTTATATCAAAATTAAATCTACAGTTAAGTTAACAATCATGTGATCTGTTTGTAGAGTGCTAAATTTTTACTTTTAGTGATCAGAGATCAAACCTATTAACCTCAATCATTAAAAAAAATTGCTACCACCGTATGAAATACGAATTAGGAAGTAAAAATAGCATGACACTTCGAATTCGATAAAATTTTTTTATTTTTTTTAAAATAAAATATAGATTATGTATCGAAAGAGTAGTATGAGAGAAAGAGCATTTCCCTATTTATCTTAGCTGTTATGAGCACATCTTAGCATCATAAACCTTTTTTTTTTCTTTTTGCGTGAGACTATTAACAATATTTATGGTGTAAAAGAGTTTGAAAAGAAGACTATTTTATTTTATTTTTTTAAAAAACTTGGAGAACCAAAATCAGTTCTCATTATATAACAGTTTGAAGCATCGTTGTCTTCACCTTCAGCAATGACACAACTGCAATGCAAGAAGTCAAATTTGATTTAACCTTTCAGGGTCATACAAGCAATTTATATATGTATATTGAGAAGATGAAATTCATTCACAACAAAATGAAGATGAGCAAGCACAATTCATATTTTTTTTAATTCAACTATCATATTTCATTTTTTATTTATGTAGATTATGCATGTCAAATTTAAAAATAAATTAAAAATATGTAATTATTTATTCAATATAAAAAAATTCTAACCGTTGAAAATATATTGAAAGTAGCAATATTCTCGATCAATATAATTAAGATATCAGATCAAATCAAAACTTTAAGTGAATGATGAGTATCATTATATTGATAAATCCAACTGTTGGTTTACTAATATATTAATAGTATAAAAAATTATAAAAGTATGTAAAATTAATTTCGTTTTATACTAGTATAAATTAATTTCCCATATATATATATATATATATATTCATTCCAATGGAATCCAGAAAATGAGTTTTGTGATTGTCTGGACAATTCCATTCATTGAATGAAAAAAAAAATCGTAAATAAAATCAAAGTCTAACGTGACTACCATGGATGGAAAATGATTATAGTGGTAGATGAAAGAGGGAAAGGGAGATGGAGAAAGAAGATGGATGGTCAATTGATCTCGTTCACTGGTGGATAAAAAGTGAAAACAATGAAAAGAACAGAATTGTTGTTGGAGAAAGAAATTGATGATGATTTGAACGGAAGAAATACAAACGATGAAGCAAAAGGTAAGATAATTAAAAATTTTTTTAATCTTAGTTATAGAGTTAATTTTATTCATAACACTTTTAATTTTATATAAATGTATACGAATTTTATATATATATATATATCATCTACTTTCTCGTAAATCTTGTGTCAAAAATATTTCATCAAATATATGTATTAATTACTACTGTTTGCAACTAATTTTTCTTCCATTTTGACATACATATCCATGAAAGTATGAATTACATCTATTTACAAAATCTAATTGTTGGTACATAAAAAGAAAAAAAAGAATAATTATATTATATCAATGTGCCAAATAGATTTCATTCCTTAATCATACTAAAGTTCATTTAAAAGTGATTTGCTTTTAACTAGTTAGGTTTTTAGCACTTAGGCGTGGGTGAGAAAGTTCCTTTTGAGTGTTTTAAATGACTTTAATTTTAATTACAATTACTTTTTATTAGTGGGTTTAGACTTTAAAGGTTAAAGATGATTTTAATTTAATTTTTTAAACCAAAATCGTGAACATCATGGTAATGTAAGAGATCAATGATTGGCAGAATATGGACTAAGAAACGATGGGTGTTTTTCAAACGAAGTTGGAGGGGGGGAAAAGGGTAATAATTTTCATTTCCTGTTTCTCACTGACTTTTCAAGTTCCAATAATGACTTTTAGTTCACTTGCCAAAAGATCAAATCAGATTTCCAAGCTGTTTCACCTTTGAATTAAACTTCTTTTTCTCTTTATTTTGTTTCTTTTTCTATAGCAATTTGGTCATTAACTAACCTCTGGAGATTGTAGATTCTAAATAGGGTTCTGGAAACACTATGTTCTCACGAAAAGGTACTTGAGTGGGCCAATTATTTTGTGGGTGGAATTGTTATGTTGATGATATTTTGAATATAAATTTTTAATTTAGATTAATTTGATTTGATTTAAATTATTATAATATATAATTTTTTATTTAATTTAATTGTAAAAATATAAATATTAATATAAAAATATTTTTAATTTTTTTATTAATTTATAAACATTAATATAATATGTATTTGAATCAAGTTCGATACGAATTTGAATAAAAAATATAAAAAGTTTAAGTCGCAACCTAACTTGATTCATTGGCATTTTTACTTTTAATGACAACATTAATTTACTTTTGTAAAATTATTTTATCTATAATTAACAAAACTTTTAAAATTTATCAATGGGATAACAAAATTATATATGCTCGTTAAAATATATTAAAATATATAAAACTAATAAAAAGTATGATAAGTAACTATCCAATTACTCCACTTATGAAATCTATATCTTCTTAATTCTTCAAATGGGAGTGCCATATT
>JBBYHO010000005.1:17021193-17036266 GCA_038382025.1 Adansonia gregorii
TGGAAGGGAATAGAAAAGAATAAAATCAAATGAAGAATAGAAAGAGAATGGAAACTGCCAGAGATTAAAAAAAAAAAAGCATCTCGGAAAAGCACTGAAATTTAAACTTACAAAACGACAGCCTTTTTACTCCTTTTGCCACATTTTTAATTCTTTTCTTGGTAGTGAGTCTCCCTCTCTCTATTCACAAAGTTTGGTGCTGACCCTAGGGATAATGGGCTCCTAGTTATGAAGGGAGGGGACAGCATTGAGATTTGCATATAGTTTAATTCCTTAACTATTCATTATCAGTTTTAGTTTATTAAAAAATACGATAAAATAAGAGAGAATTAATTCATAATTGAATTTGATGTGGATGCAATAGCAAGAAAATTTTAATGCATCATGGAGTGATTAGGTTGATATCAATAAAGTGATTATTATTTAGAGGTTAATAAAAAGGAGTGCATGGTAAGGTTGGAAGGGTTGGGGTTAGGGGCTTGGGGGTGGAGTTTTGCCAGCCTTTACTTCCATGCCTACAGCAGAATCTTAAGCTATGTCAAGCTCCGGGAACCGCGTTAGACATGAGCGTGCTCCCTTTCAAACACTCGTCTTAATTTTTTTTTTTTTGGCTTTATTTGCATGCCCTTTCTTTTATTTCTCTAACAGTGAGTGCTTCTCAATTCTCATCCCCAAGACCTAAAATTAAGAGCTCATATTATTTCACTGTTTGAATTCCTTTTCCTTTAGGATATACCAAAATTGAATAGTTTAACTTGGGCTGGGTTACCCTTCCCTTGTCACTTTCTACCAACACTTCAAAAAGCTAACAAAAGTATTACAAGTTGGGAGATTTATTTAACTTTTGATACAATGGGGAGCATCCATTTAAATATAAAGTTCAACAAGCTTGAATTCCTAATTTCATATAAAAAGGAAGATGACAAAGACACCCACAAAATCACGACCAATTTCTATATTCTATATTTCTTTTTGAAAAATTGAGAAAAAATTGTTAAAACCCAAAGGTTATATATATCAAATAAATAAAAGAAAAATGATCACAACAACCGTTAGTTAAGATCTTAGATTCAACAAATAAATTTAATACGATAACCCGTATTTCTTAAATATTTAAAAATATATAATAAATTCTTAATCACATTTAATGAATTGAAAACAAAACTGTGTCCATAGGGAGAAGTCAGAATATAAGATTATTACTCATTATGATAAAACATGTCTTGGTTGAAAAAGGTACAGACTTGGAATTAAGTGTGGGGGGGGGGGGGGGGGGGGGGGTTTGGGATGGAGTAAAACGATTTGACCAACTTCGAGCAGTGGAATCATGAATGCCGTTCAGGAACGAAGAATTGAAGTGTCATAAATGCACGTATTTTCCCAACCTTTACCCAATAAATACTTTCTTTCCTTGGTTCCTACTCACACCCTTCATATCTTTAAATCGTTTAACACGCCATCTGTACCTTCCTTCACAAATCAAAATCACCCTTGACTCAAAAAAAAAATATATTATTATAAAAAAATAAAATTTAAAAATAATTTAAAAATTAATAATTACTATGAATAAAAAATTATGATTATTTTTTATCTTTATTTTTATATATTTTAGTTTATTGTTTTCTTCTTAAAAAAACAAACAATGGAGGTCAAAGAACCAATCCCTACCACTAATGTATATTATATATTATTTATATAATAATATTAAAAATATTATTTAAAAATAATAAAATACTAAAAAAAATTTATATTAAATTTTAAATTTATAAAATAAAAATATTATATTAAATGTTAAATTATTATTTAAAAATAATAAAATTAAAAATAATATATATTATTTAGAATATATAAAATAAAATAACATATAATGCGTAAACTGTATTAGACAAATAAATACTAATTATGTACATTGTCAACATTTATAAAATAATAATCGTGTGTAATGTATAAATAATCAGAACTGAATGTATAGATGACAAATATTAATTATATCATAAACCATATTACCCTAAACCTTATTAGGTAAGCAAATAATAATTGTGTATATTATCAACACCGATGAGATGATAATTATTTGCAATGCATGTATAATAATAACTGAATATATAGATAACTATAGCTGAATGTACTAATGACTAAAAGTAATTATATCCTAAATTATATGACCTTAAATCGTATCAGATAAATAAATATTAATTGTACACATTACCTACAATAATGAGATGATAACTACTTGTAATGTACATATGATATAACTAAATTTACTGATAACTATAACTGAATATATAAGTGATTATAACTAAATATACAACTGTAATAAATTTAATATAAAAATATATAAAGAATCATAAATGAATATATAGTTAACAGAATGTTCAAAATGTAAGAATGTACAGCTGAAACAACTGAATGTACGGTAAATTGTATGGCCATTCATAGTATGAAAATGTTAGATAATAATTAATCATATTAGTTAGACATCAAATATGACAATTACGTTTGACAATAAATCACAGTTTATAAAATGAGCATAATGGAATGCACTTTCGCACTTAGATGTGTGTGGGAATGATGTGCAAGTTTATTATATATATCCCTAAATGAATACACAGATAATCATAAATGAATATATAGATAAATATAACTAAAATTATAGACAATGAAAAATGAATGTAGGCCAACAAAAACCAAATGTACACTAAATTATATAGCCATTAACCGTATTAAAATATCATATAGTAATTGATTGCAATAGTTAATATTAAATATGATAATCAAGTAAGACATAAATATAATAATAAATTAATATATATTTGACTGTATGAGCGTAATAGAACCCACTTAATGTTGATAACTAAAATTTAAAATCTAATATTTTACTAAAAAAATATTTCACAAATTTATTCAATTTTATTAACAAGCTTTCATCCCCTAATTGATAAAAATGAGAAAGAAGTGAAAAAACTGAACGGAAAAATTAAGAAATATGCGAAGGGAGTAGGCTGGTTTATTATATCCAATTAAGATGCAAACTGTAAAAGTGAGTCGAAGTTAGAAAATAGTCATATCATATGACTCCACTGAACTATAAAGATTCGATTCAACGTAAAACTTTTGCCTTAAATGGTGACCTACTGTCTGCAACTATCACATATACTGGCACCAGTCTGGATTGCACATATATCAGGAATTGTTATTTCCCCAAAATTTTTGTCTTATATATATATGTATATAGTTGAACATTTATGGAGTACTTGGGTTAAATTACTAAGTGGCTGAAAGATGAATGGTGCAAAGCTTGAAGCATAAAATACCCATTAGAAAAAATTTGTGGGGACAAATGAAGAACAAGTTAAGAGAAGCAAAGGCCAGCACTCGAATGAGAGGAAGTTCATTCGATTTTTTTGACAGTGAAGAAGAATGGGACAATGAGGTAACGCTTTTGATCAAATCATGTTGATATATTTGTAGGAATAGATGGCGAAGATCGTCGGCGTTGTTGTCAAAATCGCTAAAGCTTAATCGTTGGTCCCGTGTCTCCCATCCCTATTCTCCTTGTTCTTGACATTTATACCTAGCTAAATTAGATGAGATGGGACCCTACACTTAGGCATGAATTTCCTCGTTGATATTGGCCATACTTTGCTTATTTGCACTAAATCCTCATTTGTTTTGACCTAATCATTTAAACCTTCCTCATGGCTTTTACTATAAATTTTTTTTCTCAAAGTACAATTCTCATACAAATTTTGATGAACTTGGTCCTTATATTTAAGTATATCTTTTATTATTCCCTTTTTGTGTTCTTTGAAGTTCATTAAAAAATGACACATCATTAGCATGATTAACTTTAACGTATTCTCCAAAATGCATAACTAACAAATATAAATATTACTTAAATATTTTGACAATCATATCTCTTTAACAATTTAACAATATAATTACAGACTGGAACCATATAATTGCATAACTTAAAAATATAAAATTTATTTGATCATATCGCAATTCACAAATATAAGTGATATGGGTTTTAGTCCATAAATTTCACATATCTATATTACAAAAAATTAAATACGAAACTTTCCATATAAAATTTTCTACGTTTTTAATATTTTGTTATTTTTTTATGGGTATGGCCCTTTGGGCCATGTTCTTTATTGGACTTCAATAGGCTGGTAGAAACGGTCCTTCGAAAGTCTAATTTCATCTTTCTATCTTAAATCTATACATATAATTTGATTAGGCCCATTAAATTGGCCTATAAGCCCACAGAAAGACACTACTTAGCCCTAAGCTGGCCGACGTCTATTTTCCGACATCCATCCCTTGTTTCCGCCAAAAAAAAAAAAAAAAAAAGGGAGGCCCTTAAATCAAACGACACCGTCTACCCTCACAGCTTTCTCATCCAATCAGAGCCAATCTTGTAGACATTCCATTTAACTGTAAACTGTCGTTTCTGAGTTCACCCCCACGCTCACCCCTCCATCCGCCACCGCCGCAGCAACCAATGGGCTCGCCGAAAACAACGAAGCCATCATCCCAACCTTTTCACCACCCACTGATAGCCATGGACGCTGCCGTTTCACTCTTCCTCCACAAACTCTTCAAGCCTTTCCTCCCCACGTTCCTCCTCCTCCTCCTGGAATACTCCGCCGATTTCCGCTTTTCCTTCCCTGTTTCCATCTCTTTCTTTCTTGCTTCCACTTCCTTTTCCTCTCTATCTATCCCTCTCATCCTCGGCCTCCTCGTTGATCTCGCTTTGATCGGCCTCATCAAACTAATCTTCCGCCGTGCCCGTCCTCATTACAACCCAAATATGTCCCCCGTTGTTCACGCTGATAGCTTCTCTTTCCCAAGTGGCCACGCTTCACGTGTTCTACTTTTAGCAACTCTCCTCCACCTTATCTTCCAAAACGACGATGGACACGTTTCGGATTTTATTCAACGGTGGGTTAAACTTGAACCCGGTTTTGTTCTCTTAGGTATATGGGTTTGGGCTATAACGACCGCTACTTCAAGGGTTTTGCTTGGAAGGCATTTCCTTTTTGACGTTTTGGCCGGGGCGTTTGTTGGGGTGCTTGAAGGGATTGTTGCGTTCCGGTTTTTGAGGTTTTAGGAATCATTCTCAAAGGTATGGCGTTGAGTTTTGTTGCTAAAGTTTGTACTTTCTACATGGGGAATTGTTTTGCTTTGTACTAATTGATGTCAAAGCTCTTGATAATTCAATTTCAAACGATGTATTTGTTGGTAATCAATTAATCATTAATCACCTTCAGGATTGCTTTCAAAATTTTGTTTTCGTGTACAATACTACAGTCGATAAGCTTGAGCAATGTTTGCAATGATGTTTCCTTTGCTGTCATTAAGCATAAGATTGGGTATGTTTACATTCCTCAGTCAACTTTATAAATGAGTTTTAGCAGGTCCTGTTGGCATCCTTTTCTTACCGAGGTCACATTTTGGAGGTACTTTAGTTATTGATTGGATGGGGGAGCTAATCCTATTTTTTAACACAACATGACTTGTTAATTGAACGTAGTTAGTGGCCAAATTCCTCATGTAAATCAACCTATTCATGATCCAGCGCTTCAATGATATTTAGGAGTTGGAGTTTGATTAGTCCTATAGAATCAGTGACCTTCTTTTGACAGAGAAGCTTTTGTATCAACTATTAGAAATCACGATTCAAGTTATAAATGTGTATGCCATCACTATTATTCTACACATGAAAGGTTTGAATTTGATGGTAAGGATGTTAAATCAGTTTGTATATATTTCTTAACCCAATAGTTTGTTTAGTAAGCCAGAAGTACTTTTATATAGTAATTTGTTCTGCTTTTGGTAACTTCAGATCTAGTTAAACATTATTAGATGTCCCTCTAAGATCATTTCATAATCATAAAGGACATATGCAGGCAGGAAGGTATTTGATCTATAATTCAGTTTCTTCATCGCAATGGCCTCATGTAGGTGCATTTTTGACATAAAGTAGATTACTGGTATTGAAGTGGAAGTTTACCTCTTCATTTTTGAATTGTTGACAATTATTTAAACCGATTACTTGAATTTCCTCGTTTCTTTCATTTAATAAAGTCATAAAAGATGCTAATTTTTAATTCATTTTCTTTTCTTTTATCTACTTACTTAGGTACCTGTCTCTTATAAATCATGTCAAAGTATGCATCAAAGGACTTATCTCTGGAGATTTTAATCATAGAGATCTCTGGATGGTAGTGTCAAATGAAATTTACTGTTCTCTTATCCTAGTCCCCCCCTCCTTGTGACTGTTCTTTCAATAATTTTAATCCCCTTCGTATGATCCAAGGTGAGGTTGATACCAGATATGATTAACATAGATAACAATTGTCTCTGGTTATTTACTGATGGATATTTGATAGAATTTTTCTTAGCAGCGAAAATCATCCATGGTATATTGAGAACCAATTTTTATATTTTTCTTCAAATATTTTTTTTTTTTGGTAATTCTATTTCAGCTCATTTGTCAAATAGGCATGTAAAATTTACTCACTGGCCTCAGAAACTTGGTAAAATATACCTTTCCAAAAGAATTTGGTGTCATTGCCTTGTATAGATTCACTTATGCGGTGGGCTATCATGGGATCGATGATAATGCCGGCGGCAGTGAACTTGAGGGCAAATTCTAATGGTTCTTTCATACGTTTGATTACACCAAATGTTTCAATCCAACTGTTTCTTAGCCTATCTTTTCAAGTGCCTGGGTTTTTCCTTGCTAGCCCATACTCTGTTGTTGAGAATAACTTTCTATTGATATCATAGTATTAGATGCCCTCCACATCGTTTTTTGGTTCAGGAGTAACAATGTGATGTAGATTGCTCTGCTGTTTTGCCACACATTCCTTTTTTCATTAGTCTGCCAGCATATTGTTAACCTTTTATGGCATTTTCCATTTGCATAGGCAGAATCATACTACTCTGATGTGGTTTCTGTGATGCCATGTTTTTGTGAATTCTTTTAAACGAATTTTTTTGCGAGTACATTGGGGTTAATCTTTCAAATGGTAATACTTAGATTTATTTCTGAATAGAGGATGCTAGGTCCAAATGGAAACAATTTCTTAAAGAGTTTCCATATCTTCTTATTCCAATCAAACATAGGATGGTTTCTACTTTCTAGTTAAGCCAGTCAGACTTCTTTGCAAATGCATGTCTGACTCTTCTGTTTTGGTGCATTTTATTTGCTTTTCTATTGTATCGATGTGATGGTAATGCAGCTCATTTGTCGTATATCTGATTGGTTGCCCTTTTTTTAGCAAATGGGGTTTGATCATCCTATTAGTTTTGCTGCATTTGCTGTATATATTTCGGGAGAAAACAATTAGGGTATCCAAAGAGAAGTATAGAACCGTCTCCTGCAGATATTGAGAAGGCTCTTAGTACAGAGCAAGGGCATAATCGGCTCATCTTAAGGTCTACATTGGGAGATGTTAGCAGTTGAATCACCTGAGCTTATATTGTGGTGTGCTGTTGGGTGGTATGTGAAAACAGGTGCTTCCATGGTCTAATCTTTGGATTTACACGTTGTAACGATGGACTTCGCACCTCAACTCTCATGGCTAATGGAAGGCAAGACTCAATTAAATTTCTTTGGTTGCTTTCATGTTCCCTTTCATGCATCAACCAATGGTAGCTGTTTAATACAAGCCACTGAATCTTATTCTTGAATTTTGATCCATCTTTAATTCTATCTACCTTTTATCTTTTTAACTTTTCATACAAAAATAACAATAATAATAATAATAAATAAATAAACTAATTGAAATCTCGCACAAAGTTTTTAAGATATACATTAACCATTAATCAATATATAAGAATTTTCTCTCATTGCTAAATGTCGTCAAAAGAACAGATATAAATTAACAGCGTGACGGATGTACCAATAAATAAATAAATACATAACGGAGGGACGGTGCATGTTTAACATTCTTGATTCTTTCATAGGTTAATTTCTTTTGGGAGCGTACGTAATTGATTAATGATAAATATTTTTAACATTTTCAGATCTTGTGTATATCCATATAATTGTTGATTTAATCAAAGTGATAAGTTTTGTTTAGATCCGACACATCTCTGATATGAACAAATGGAGAATATGAATTGTGACTAAAACATAAACCATTATAACAAAAAATAAAAATAAAAAGGGTAGAAAATAACATCTGGCAATCAATAACTTATCCATTTCTTCATGATATGAATGTCGTTCGTAACTGACATCTTACCGTAGAACCTGGGATCATGTTTATCCTGCATAGTTACGTTTATCCGCTTCACAATGAAAAGGATTTCGCTTTATCAAGATGAGCATATGTTTCTTCATGCCACTCAAATTTAGATTTAAATTAAAATTTTATTATTATTTTTTAATTTAAATTAGGTTAAGATTAAATCAACTCAATTTTGATGTTTATTACATTATTAAAATATCAAAGCATTATTTTTATAATTAAATTAAATTAAATTAAAAAATATTATTTTTATTGTTAAATATAATTTGTATTTCTTCAAATTTACGAAAATTTTATTTAAAGTTCAATCCTGCTTGTTATAGCCTCAACGACAGCAGCCCTTAACTTATTATGGTTCCACAAAAATTATCAGAAAGAGATCGGAGGAAAGAAAGAGATTTTGGCCTTACCCGTATGATATTTTTCAGCATCTTCTGGGATATCTTTGATTAATCGAAATTTAATTGCGTCCCAAGGTAGGGATAGTAGCAAGCAACAAATTGGCAGGATAGATCCCGTTTGTCCAACTGGCCGACAAGGGAGCAGTTATGGCTTATGAATATGGTGCAAAGGTCTACCACGTGATTGCCTGAATCCAAGCGGCATCGACGACTACGCCATATTTTTTATCATATGCATTTCCAATCAGTTTTGACACCGATTCAGGAGACGAACAGCCCGTTCCATGGATTTTTTTTGCTGTTATATTCTTGCCTATTGAGAGGGAATCCTGGAAGGTGCATGGATGTCATGAGGTAGAGAAGCCCATAAATTTTTATTACTAAATAATTGAAGAAGTTTTGAATAATCTTTGATTCCCTGACAAAAGAATATGTATTTTTCTTTTCTTTTCTTTTTTTTTTTCACTTTTCAGGTGAACGAAAGGTCATTCTTTGCTATCCCTAGTTCTAGGGCAGAAACATGTCTCCAACCTCGTTGTAAGCAAAGCTTCCCTCTTTGATTTTATACATATAATGTAAACAAATTCACAATTTTAAAAGAAGCTCTCGTGGTCCTGTTGATAAGTTTAGGTTCACCACATATTTAACAGCTTGCTTGCCAAGGATTAAGTAACTTATCATTTAAAAATAGAAAACAAAGAACTTATCATTTTAGTTTGCTTGGAATTCTTCTTGCTCCTTTACCATATTCCTTTTGTACATGTAAAGGGCGTTTCAAACTTATTGAACGTCCAGCGAAGGACTTTATAATACAAAGTTACAAACACAAAATCTTAATCAAAGTGACTTGTACATTCCAAGAAGATCCCATATATATTAATTCATATTAATGGAAAGTTGGTTCTGCTTCTTCCAATTCAATCCCTTCATCAGCAAGCCTCTTGTCCTTGTACACGTACCATTTAGCAAAAACCAAGTAAATTGCCAGGTTCAAACAACTTAGAATTGCCAACAGCCAGTAGAAATCATAGAGCCTCCCTTGGTTCAGATTGTCTGGTAGCCATGGATGCTTGTTTCCAGTGACCTTGTGAACTATAGTGACCAATAAAGAACTAACGAAAAATCCTAATGAAAGGGTACTCAAAAATAAACCTGTACTCATTGTTTTCATCCCTTTTGGACACTCCCTTAAGAAAAAGTCAAGCTGCCCTATATATGTGAACGCCTCCCCAGCCCCCACCAACAAAAACTGTGGGACCAGCCAGAAGACGCTTAATGGGATTTCAGCCGATGGATTATTTGCAAGTCCATGTGAGCTTGCGGCTCTCAATCGCTTGATTTCGGTCAGTGCTGCGGCTATCATCGCAATAATGGATAAAACTAAACCAACCGCGATCCTTTGCAAAGGGGTTAAACCTTGTGGGCTCTTAAGAACTTTTTTTGCTATTGGAACAATCAGTCTGTCGTAAATTGGGACTGTCAACAGAATGCTACCAACGAAAAAAACCGTGAGCGATGCTGGTGGGATCTGAAATTTGCCAATGTGACGGTCCAAGGTAGTAGCTTGAGACACTGAAAATGTTGTCATCTGGGCATAGACGGTCCAGAATATGACCGTAGTTGCCCAAATGGGTAACATTCTTAGCACCATTTTCACTTCTTCAACATCTGTTAAGGTAGCTAAGTTCCACTTCTTTGCATCAGGAACAGATGGGTCCATGATCGCTGCCCTGTCCAAGAAACTGTACACAATTTGAAGCAATGAAAACAAAAAAATTAGCCACTAAGAAACAACAAAGATTGTTAATTATCAACGTTTTAATAATTAACAGCCGAAATTAATCAACTCTTTTCACATTCGAATAACCCAACACATTTAGAAAATTAAAACATTTTGGGCCACTTGCTATATATACTATATAGTAATAGTATTTTTGTTTTCTTTGATGTTTGAATTTCTATTTCATTTTTATTATGACCAATATCAAGCCAAGAAGTATCCACAAGTAAAGTGTTAAAAAAAGACCTGGTTTCTATTAATAGAGCGTGATGGAAAGCAGGTGGACAGGCTTTGGACAACTAAAGCCAACATATCTCAGTCTTAGCTGGTGAAGCTGTGAACTTTAAAGTGACTGTTTGAAGACAAGATTTGTGAGGATCAATTGGGAGACGGTCTGGTTTGAGTGGCTCGTGACCTCCTTTTTACGCCTCTCTAATAAATAATCAATACCTCTAGTTCCATACATAATGTCTCAATCCCCATGTTTTTTTCAATCATTTATCTTGAACAACTGCATATTTTATGGTCAAGATGAGACCAAGTATCTTGTTGATAACGTTAAAATTTATTATTTCAAAGGGTAAAAAAGGATCTCTTTGGGATGTATATATATGGTATAAGTTTGATACTTTATTTACTTTACAAAGTATAGGAGATCATTTTTCTCCTTTTATTTTCCTTTAAATATTTTGTCTTTTGGTTGCAAAACAAATTAAACCAGAAAAGAATTGAGGACATGTTTCAATTATTGAATTTATCCTGGGACTGGCTTGGGGCAGTCAGTCATCAAAAACCCTAGAAATTCACTAATTTTACTGTTTGAATGCCTTTGTACATCCCAACGGGTTGATGATAATCTATCATAGTGGACCCACCAGAAAAGATTAGTTAGCTGCCTGCCACCTAGCCTTATATTGGGAATATTTAAGATTGCACGTGTTCCTCTTAATTAATTATACTAGTTTGAGTTCCATTATTCAGCGGTGTGAATTAAAATAAAAATTTTGCGGTCCCATTTTTCTTGATTCTTGATTTACTACTCTAACAATTAGATTAATTTACATGAAAAAATTTCACTTTTGATTCAATATAAAATTTTAGAAGAAATTCAATATCATAAACTTTTTTTAGTTTTACGTAATAAGATAAAATTAAAAATTATATATACTCTTTATATTGCTCAGCTTAAATACTTGGATTCATGTATCGAGTCAAGTAATAATAAAATTTTAAATATTATGTTTAAGATTTGTTTATATTTTTTACAAAAATATGATTTAAAAATAAAAAAATTTGTATATATTAAAAATTAAATTTTAAATAATTGAATATTATATTTTAAAAATAATTGACTGAATAATTAAATTAAGTTAGAATTGTAATATATATTTTTGTTGTCTAATCATATTTTGCCTATGCCTTAACCTTTCTGTATCTTTTTCCTGTTTTGTTCATTTTCTAGAAATGAATCCACCATTTTAGACTTTAGTGACAAATAGAGGGAAAAATAAAAATAGTTACTATCGTTGAAGAAGAAGTTGAAGTATAGTTACGTTTTTAAATAGAAAACTAACCGGAACTGCTTGCTGTGGGGCAACTTTTGCTTCTTCTTCTTCTTCAATGCTTCAGCTGCATCATCAATATTGAAAAGCAACGATGGATCAGATGGTAACTTCAAATGCCTCTTCTTCCAGGCAGCTACAAACACTGCGGCAATTTGGGTCAATGGGCTTCCAACCAATTTCTTGAAACGGTAACGCCTGGTACCCGATAGAAACACAAGCAACCCTACCACGATAGCAGAAGCACAGATGCCATAGCCCCATTCACGTCCTAAATTGTCCTGGATGTACACCAGGACTGTGACTGAAGCTAGCGAACCTATGTTAATGAAGAAAAAGAACCAGCTGAAGAATTTTGTCATCTGGGATCTCTCTTCAGGGTCCGACTCATCGAACTGGTCTGAACCAAACCCTGAGACGCTTGATTTGAGTCCTCCAGTGCCCAGAGCGGTCAGGTAGAGGGCTAAGTAGAGAATGATGAGTTGTATGCCGCTTCCTGGGATGCAAGTTGTTGCGCTGTCCCTGGTGCATTTGGGAGGCCTTAGTTTTGGGATTACTGTTGAGATTGTCAAGATGGTGACGCCCTGCTCGCCACCAACATAATAGAAAGGAAACAAAAACGAACTTTAGCTTTTATTTAAGATATAGAGGAAGTTATTATTATACTAGCCAGGTAAAAGAAAATAATAAAAGTATTAATGTTAACGCTCGTCATCGAAAGTGGACGTTGCACTTAGCAGATAATAATTTCTTCAATTATGGTATGTAAAGTGAAGATAATGATTCAATCAAAGGAAATGGATGGCCGAAAAAAAAATTATAGGAAATGAATCTTACAGCTGCCTGAACGGTGGCGAAGATTCCAATAGTGAGATATCTGTGAATAGAAAGAGAGAATTGAAAAGAAGATAAATTACTCAACTGAGTAGTGCATGGGGAGCAAAAAGAGGTATTTGATGAGAGTTGGAGAAGCGGCCAAACCTGCCAAGAAAAGTGTCTGCGATGAAACCACCGAGGAGACAGAGCATGAAAGAGGTACCAAGGAAGTTGGTAACGGTGGTGGCTGAGGTAGCATTGCCCAAATGCATGGTTTCGGTCAAATACGTCACCAGATTAACGGCGATACCTAACGTTGTTAGCCTCTCACATGCCTCAACACCTGAGAGATCATGCAGAAACAAAAGGAAACCCCATAAACTTAGGCCAAAAACCAAACGTAGATGAGAATTCAAAACAAAGCAAAAAAAAAAAATCAAAATATTCAAATCGAGAAGGATGAAAGACCTAGAATCATGGCTGCACTGGTCCAGCCACCTGACTTGGACCGCCCCGCGGGATTGCCTCTATAGTCCCAGGCGTCAGGGAGGGTTTTCCCTTGTGTTACAGGGAGGGACATTGTTTGATATAAGGTGAAAACGAAGGGGCTGCAGAAAGCTTCGATACCAATGCTAATGGAGTAATGGTGGTTGCACAATGTGAGCAAACACCATTGGGGTATTTATAGTGAGGGAGTGAAGGAAGCTGACAGGTGCACAGTCGTGTTGAGGGCAGGTGTGAGATAAATTAAGTCCAATTTGGAGGAAATGACGGATATAGCTTGATTGATTGGCTTTGGTATTATTTATTTAGTTCTTGGACAAAAATGATTGATAAATATAATGTATACTTCCACCCGTTCGGGAAGTTGGAATTTGGAAACCATGGTTAGGGAACAAAGGTCGGTCGACGACACAATGGTAGACCGTTGATATTGGAGATCATCCGAATACAATAAAAAATAATTAAAATACATATAATATAAAAAATAATATAAATATATAAATATAAAATATTATAGAATAAAATTATCTAATATAAATACAGAATTTGTTAAAGAAAAATAAAAAATAAAAGTGTGAGTTAGAGGCTGCTGTTCTTTTTCCCTATTTTTTATTAAGAGGTCTCCCTTCATTGTTTGTGTCCACGTCGTCCAAAGAAATTAATTCAATTTTTTTAAAAGGGATTTAAAGGAGTATGTAGAAAATAATATTATACAATTATTTTAGAGTATTTAAAAAATATAAAGCAGTATGAATTTTGACGTTGACAAAAAAAAATTAATTAATTAATAAATTGAATTGGAAAATGACAAATAATCCTGTGCTTGTTTGTAATTAAAATTATTTTCACACATACAAATATCAGCCCCATGTAATAATATGAATCTTTTTAAAAATTAAATTTATATTTTACCGAATATAAGGAGGGGAAAAAAGCATTGTAATTCACTAATTCTTTGCATCCAAATCACCCAAACTATAGAAATTCACTTTAAATACCATCTTTTACTATCATTTTTGGCCGGTTTTGAAGATTGACATTTTCTATTGAAGTTGATTATGAGTTAGATCGAATTATATCAACACAAATATCGATAGCCAATAAAATCTATTTGTTTAGGACGTTGTCCAATAATTTTCAAAAACTGATTTTACAAATAAAAATATTAAGATATTAAAATATTTATATTTATATATTTTAAAAATTAAATTTAAATAAAAATATTTTTTATTAAAAAATAATTTGACCTTGATCGATCTAAATTTAAAATAACTTATCTCATGTTCGTTCTAATTCAAATCAAACTTACATAAATCGAATAATAATGGTTCAATTTCTAATTTGTATTTGCAATAATTCACCGTTTTCACGGGGAAAAAAAATGGCGAGTGAGGGCACCAGATAAGATATTATGTTGGGAACTTCACTTATTGGTGGAGAAAATCTTGGAACTTATCTCCATTTCCATTAAACTAAATCCAAGTAATGTGCGCTTTTCTTTTTCTATCTCTTTGCCAACGAGCTTTGAGTTGTATATAATCATTATTTTAATTAATATGCTTATACTATTAATTATAATTTGACCATCTATTTTTCTTTTTGTTAATGATCAATTCCAATGCATTAAGTTTTAAACTAAATCAAGGATTGTGTATAAAATATCGGATTACTAGTTTTAACAATGAACTTTAATTTTATTAAACTAGTCTTTTTCATCCTTTAAAAGTCAATATTAACCTAGCA
>JBBYHO010000005.1:17036366-17054472 GCA_038382025.1 Adansonia gregorii
TTACTAGTTTTAACAATGAACTTTAATTTTATTAAACTAGTCTTTTTCATCCTTTAAAAGTCAATATTAACCTAGCATACCAAAGGTTAATTTTTTGTTATTTGAAATATAATTTCCAATTCAATATAATGTATCTTTAATTTTTTTTGAGGATTATTTGTATAATAAACTTAATTTATTAATCTTTTTACCTAAAAGAACTCAATTTTATGTTTGATACAATAGCAATGTATAAATATATACACTACCGATAAACAAGATTTTGTTGCCTCGTTAAAAATAAATAAATATAACTTTTATTTTAATAAAATAATATAATATGATTTACAAATAATATATAAATTTATAATAACCAGTGCATCAAATATAAATTCAAAGTAAACTAATAGTTTAATCCAAGTTATTTTGATATTTCACATTAATTATTATTATTTATTGGTAGTCACGCAAAAAGCAACATTAATTTGTCGACCTCCTCTTCCATACGTTAATCATGACAAATTGCAAGAAAATCATGTTAGAAAAGATCCAATCTTTTGGTTAACGGTTCAAATTTCTTATGCTGTGAACACCAACCAATTTCCTGACCAGCTGGGAAAAAGAAAAGAGAAAAGCTTTCTTTCTTTAAGAATTGAGGTCAAAATCTATTTTTTTCCCTAACCATCTAGTACTATGGATTTACTGTATATCTTGCATGATGAAGCACCCATATGCTATTTATACCGAAAGAGTGGTGATTAAAATCTCTGTCCCAGACTCCCAACACCCTGGAGTTTCTCACCAATACATCATTACAAATTTCATAATTCACAGCTTTTAAGTTCTTCCTTTATATATATATATATATATATATATATATATGTAAATATTATTACTGAGCTGTTTCCTGCAGCCCACTGGTTTCCTAAACTTGTTTAGTCCTATCAAACAATTATTGCTTTAAGTTAAAAGGTAGTTCGTTTAATACATGCATGAGATTTGATATATCTATAAGTTTTTAGTGCTTTTATATCTATATATATAGATATAAACACTAAAATTATATTTTCAAAAAATTTGTGAATCATATATAGTTCACGTTACTCAGTACCTTTCATAGCTATTTTTTAAAAGTTTAACCACATGTGATTGAGATCATGTGTATTTAGGTAAATGATATATAATTTTTTTTTTGGGCCAAGAGATAGATGATAAATGGATACACCTTTTTTCTTAACCTTTTACCATATGCAAATATTTATTACTTTAGCTATACATCACTTTACTAGCTAACTATGATTTCGTCTATACAGATCACTGGGTGGAATATAAGTTTTATAAATTTAATTTCAAATCTCCTACATACGGTGAGATTCTGCTTATTCGAATGTGTATATATATGCACATACACTTATGTATATATATGATACTTCAAAAATAATGAAAATGCATGGTGTGCAATAACAATGTGCTAATATTAATGTGAAAATAACAAAACTTAAATATTGAAAGCTGTGAACCCACCAATGACCAAATGAACGTGTCCACATAAGGTGTTTAGGTTCAAATATGTGTCCAGTGGTTTTAAATGCATGAGAGGGATAGAGAACTTTCTTCTATAATAATTAGAGAGCACATTTTTTTGCACTTGCTAGCCATCATTAGAATGATGATAAGGATCATTTAACCTTATCAAAGATTGGTCCAACCACAAAATATATACATGTCCCACGATTTTTGTCTCGATGAGGTTGCAATTGGCCAGTGCAAAATAATTGAGAGCTTTTTAACTTGTATTGTGATCAAACCTGTAACTTGGATCTGATAGAGATCATATATCAGCTAAGGTAATTTCTTCTCCTCAGTGATTGTGATGTTTCTTACTAGTTCTACAGTGGATTGTCAACAAGCATCCCTCTCTCTCTCTCTCTCTCTCTCTCTCCCCCCTCTATGCAGGATTGCTACTTGATGATGCATATTCATTGCATTTGATTAGCAAGCTGTGATATAATTAAACCTGTTGATCAGAGGCAAATTAACACAGCAGATTTTATTTAAAAAGCCTATGCAATTATTGGAATTTATCATTAGGGTTGCTTGTTATGCAAAAGGAATTATAATTCTTCCAGGTGATAAGTGAAGGGGTTGAAATCAGAAAAAGCTAAGGGATATGGTTCATCCTTACGTGACACATACACATGAAGCTATCCAGGGTTCCTCATGAGGTCTTTGTCTTTTATATCGACTTCCAATTATTACACACGACTTCTACAGCAAAAAGGAAAAATTTCACCGTCTCAAGCGAGGAAAAAAAAAGTTCAAGAAGTACCGACGTTATAAACACAATTTGCAGTCACTCGTCTGATTTTTAATTAATTTAAGGAAAGTATTAATCAATACGGCACTGATTAATATGATATATTATATATATATATATATCAAAAGTATAATCAATATATTATTTATAAAAAAATAAAAAAAATGTGTAAAATATAAAACTATTTTTAAATTGATAATTATATATGGCTTATAAAAACTTATTAATCGGACATTAGTTTAATTTATCGAATTTTGTACATATTGTTTATTATCCAAAGAAAGGAAAAAAAATATAGTGTATGGTTTACATCTTGCCAGATGGTATGTTTGCTAACGTGCATCAAACCTTTATATGCAACGGCTTATCGTCATAGAGAACTCAAATAAAGTGATTTAACCATTTGAAAATTAATTCAAATTTGAAGAATAATATGTATAAAATAAATTGTTTAATACTGAATTAGGTTTAATATGAGTGATAAAATATGTTTAAATTGAAAAAAATAAAAATAAAAATTTATAAAATCTTTTATTGAAGAGAGATTACTATAAATCTTCAATTAATTTAATTTTTTATAAATCGATAAAAAGAAAACTTATTTAATAGTAAGTTGAAAACGAAAACCTAATATACAAGTAGTATGGAAATCGACATATGTAAAATTTAAAGAAAGACTCGTTTTCCATTCAAGGCAATGCCTTTTTTTTTTTTTTAATATTTTCTTCCGTAGAATGCTTTTTGGATTTTGCAATGGTCATTTTTGCAGTTGTTGGCGACGAAAGAAGCAAAACGTCCCCACAATTGCAACACGTGACACGTCCGATTCCGAAGATTCTACTTGGGCTTTTTCGTGTCGATCCTCCGCCACTAAAACTCTCTCGATAAACAACTGATTGAGCCTCAAGGGTTGACTAAGAAAAAAGTTAAAGGGATTCGACCAATCACATATAAGTCAATAAAAGACTCCAATGCCCATTGGTCGGTTATTTGGCGGCCACCCTAACTCGCTGGATATTCCAGTTTGTTTTTTATTTTATTCATATATGATTCGTGGTGAACAAATTAATATTCCAAAGAATCGGTAAGCTGACATACTGGCCGGAGGGTTAAATTTTCAGAAAAAGTGCTAATTATGGATTAATAATTGTTGATGTCTTAGAGACTTATAAGGGTTAAACTTGAGGAAGGTAAAGGGATGTACGTCGAACTCGCCAAAGAAGCATAAATAATTAAACAAGTGTCTAATAGTTTGGATTTCAACATGCGTTGTTTCGATGCTTAAGTCTATATGTATTCCAAGAGAAAATATGAGATCAAGGAGAGAATGAATACAACACGAAAATCTAAAATTTTGAGGCTTACCTTATATATATATATATATACACACACACACACACACACCTTAAAGCATGGTGCATGAAGTTAGTGGCTATTACTTTTACTTGTGACAACAAATTGTTCTTGATTGTCCTCGGGTTTCAACTTTAATCGGATAAATGTTGATTCTTCCTTAAAAATCATTCGTAATTTTTTTTATGGCGGACCTCGTGGACTTAATTTTTAAAAAAAAAAATGAATATAACGATAATAAGATGCAATGCCTAGTACTTGATAAGTAAGATATGATTTATGGGTCTATACTTGTTAATTTATGGAAAGTCAACCAAAATTCATGAACCATTGAAATTCAAGATTCCAATATTAAGGTGATCAAGCCCACTCCACTTGAGGTTTCTCACAAATTTTCTTGGAAGGATCTGTTAATCAATAATTTTATGCCTCTAGCTACCCTAACTGTTGCAATGTTATAAATAGTCTCCTACTACAATAGGAAATGTCATAATTAACGCATCATCTAATCCATAAATTAAAGTCATCAGTGTCTACCAATAACTACAAATATTATAATATAAGAGATTTTTAAGGATAAAATATGAGGTATTCTCTGTATCTTGAATTTAAAAGTATTATGATGAATGTCTTTTCTAATTTAATAATATTGAAAATAAATATTATTTTCAAACTCTTCATAAATACAGTTTTAAAGAATAACTATTAGAGAGAAAAATTATTCTTAAAACCTTTAAAAAAGATTTTACTTCTTTTTACAGGCAATAATTTATTACGCTCAATTGCTCAAAATTTGTAATAGAAGTAAGTGTGAACGCCATTCAATATACACAAATTAAGAAGAAAAAGAATAATTTTGGTTGCCGGTGACGCTGAAAGTGCAAGATTCACTTTCATCCTCTCTGAAAAATATGTGAAGTTTATTGAATTAAGAGTCATGTTATCACAATCAGAACCTTTTACTATATAATTTGTTTTATTTTAAAGGAAAAACTAGGGATATAATCTAAGCTTTTGTGGACCGTTGACATTTCTTTTCGACAAGCATATGAAAAGAAAAGGTCAGAAATGGATAACAAACACCCTATAACGTATTAATGTCATTATTATTAAGGATTTTTAAAGACGAGTAGAATAAAGAATTCATTTCATGTATTCCTTCAGGTTCTCCAGGGGCCAATACACTAGACAACATATGACAAGTGGCTAAGTTATAGCTGTTTAAAAACTTCAAAAAGGAATATAATAAACTACTTTGGTACGTTGATTTATCACTAAAACGGTCCCATAATAGAAGAGAGAGAGTGAATTAATCCGAGCGTAACATCATGGTTGGCTGCAAGTCCACTTTCTTGTTATGGAAAAAAATAGGGTTGCCCCTTGTTTCTGTCCATTGAAAACATGTAATTGGTTTGGAATGATAATCTATAGCATGGTCCATAAATGGACGGCATAAACTCTTATATAAGTCAAACAAATGAGATTATGAAATAGTAATATATTAAAAGGATTGATTAGTGACTACAAATTTAAAAGGTCAGTATTGGGACACAATAAGGGTAACCAAAGATTTCATCATCCACCACGCATCAAAAATTTTGGAGCGAAGTCATCTCCGATGTGGCAATTAAACTGACATGTTTATCGTGTTTTTTGGTACATTAATAGTGGATTGATTATGAGATGACATGCTAACTCATGTATATGGTCAAGACCAATATTGTAGCTTTGCTATATGGTTAAGTTATTATATTCCTAGCTATTAATAATGCTTTCATTATATTGTTTTGGAATATAATGAGATAATGGAAATTAAATTTAATGCTATAATGGAGAAACCAGATCGGTTTGTTTAGTATCACGATCGTTTTGGTGCTTTTGTTTTGTGTTTTGTTTTTGCAATGAGGAGTTTAAACTTAGAATTTCTTCAATATCAAAGATGCAGTTATCCAATCATTTTCACTTATCAAAATCTTGTTTATAGACAATGGATGGTTCGGTAGGAAGAATATCCTATGCACCGTTTTGGAGGTTTTGGACTCCATATATATATATATATATCACAATAATAATGTTAATTCATTAATTTTTTATTATAACTTTAATGGACATATCTTCCCTTAATTTCCACAGTGTAGGTATAAGATAATTTTCCAAACTAGTAAGTGATATGTTTCTCAAAATTTCATTCTTTTATTTCATAAAACTTTGGAGAGCTGAGTGCGTACTAGTTTTTATATTTCTACTTTTTTACTTATATATATATATATATATATATATGTATATATTACCTTTGTATAAGAAATCTCAATTATGGATGAATAGTATAGTAATAATTAAATAGAGTAGTAGTTCAATTTGGAATTATCTGTCTATGCAATTTAATTTATAGATGAATGAAGGAAATGAAGTATTTATATAAATAAATCCTGTAAGTATTTTGGAAGACGTTATAATTACCAAAAACCCAAATCGAATTTTCTTGGAAATTAAGACTCTTTGTCATCAAGAAATTAAAGAAAAGTAGATATCGAAATATTGTAGATTCCAGGAACCTTGAGACTTGACAAAGGGATTTGATTATTGACTTATAATAATGATAGCAATAGAAGAGACTGCTAAACGCTAATATCAAAGGAAGTCGACAACTGGGGGAAGTGATAGTAATTGGAGGGGTGCCATTCGCCCAAACACCAATTTTTCTTCTTCTTCTTTTCTTTTTTTTTTCCTTTATAATTACGCATGATCCCATGTGTTGGGAATGTAATAGTTTACCTTTTTGGATTCAAATCCATTCTTTGGTTTCTTTAAATTATATATTATCTAAGATGATAAACTTTATCTCATTGTGTTGAAGACTTGAAAATCATGCTCGAATTAATCCCTTCTTCTTTAATCCATACAATGAAAGTTTAAGGTTGTGGAGTTGGAATGGAAACAAGAGAAAATGGAATGCATGACCCACTATCATAGATGGCCTTTTATAAATTTTTATCTTAAAAAAAAGGGTAAATATAGTTGAAATGGCAGAAATAAGATGGACAACTTTGGAATAATGTGATAAACGTGATAAGAATTTATCAAGTTTGACCATTTTTATTTTAAATAAAATCAAGTGTATTTTCAAATGTTTACTTTCAAGCGTCTTCAAGTGAATAAGAAAAAAGCAGCGCGTATTGAGACCTTCCCGGATCATGCTTATAGCGGGAGTTTTGTGAACTTGGTATGACATTTTAATGAAGAGTATTTTGAAGTTCCATCGAGATTTTATTTCTGTCTTTAATGCAAATTCCCCACATTAATCTGATTTATCAAATCTCGATTGATAATTGAGAAAAAGTCTTCTCATTTCCTCATTAATAGACTTATCATATAAGCAGTTCTTTAGTTACAACTTTTCTTTCAGTCAAAACTGTTCTTGCATTCAAAGTTTTTGTTTGCTGGAGTTATCACTTCACAGTATTAATAGCGTATACTAACTAAGAGACAAAAAAAAAAAAAGTACAAAAGTCTCGAGTTTTTGCTTCACAGGCATGAATGGGATGTGAAAGAAAACTAAAAGAAATAGCAGAAGTCTCGAGTTTTCGCTTCACATTGCAAGTGGCAAACAATGTTGATCCGTGGAAAATGAAAGATCCAAAATCTCTCGAGTTTTCGCTTCACATTTCACAAATATGGCAAAAGGTCATCAGTCTTTCGTGGGATTTCTAAGAAGAAAAGATAAAATTAATAATGCCAATTAAAAATTCCAACATGAAAACACCTGATTGCATATAAAGCATAGAAAATGAAAGATCAGCGAGGGTGAAAAACTCTCGGGTCACAATCAAGGCATATATAATTGAGAATTTTGATTGGTAAGAGTTCTACAAATGGGAATTTTTTAGCTTTGTTCTCGGATCAATTGTTTGCATTTGTGTTTTTATGAAATTGAAATGTCAGAAAAAACAAGAAAAGAAAAGAAAGAGGTGTAGGTAATCATCTGGCGTGACTTAATTTGTTGCTATGATGCGAAAAATAAAAGCCCAGTCCAATTAAAAGAATAATGGGCCTAAAAGGTGGGCCAAGAAATAACTTATCATTCCATCTCTGCATCATTGACTCACTTAATCATTCATGTCGTATTTATATTTTTTTATAAATTTATATTATTTTAACATTAAATTGTATTTTATTTTTTCCAGTTCAATTAATGTTTAAAATTTCCAGACCTACCCTAAAATGCTTTTCGGCTAGTAGAATTCTGAAAAGGGTCTTGAGGTCTCTCTTGGGCAAAATTATAAGCGCTTATAAGATAGGTTTACATGCATTTGTTCTTTGACTGGGGCTTGATCCAATTCAGTACAAAAAATGGAAATGGATTATTTCATACAGGTTTTTTTTAATTTTAAAATACTGAGCTCTTGAATGAGACGGGCTTTCATATTTGGGCTTTCATGTAAGATTGTCCCACGGAGATTTCTTGCAATGGGCCTTCGGCAGATGATTGTTGCAAACGTTAGCTTAAGACCGAACCACTGATTGATGCTAGGAGCGGGGCCAACATGGCAATTTGCTAATCACAATCACAAACGTCCAAAGCTCACCAAAAAACCTTATTCCTCTGCCAGCTAAAATCGCAAAAATTGAATTGATTTAATGTATGATTAGCTAACGTCAAAATCAACCGAATTTGCCATCTTCGAAGTTCAAACACTATAAAAACCCCCCATCCCTTCACTCCAAATTCTCCATCCTATTAATTACTTATATTTTAAGCAAGAAGCTAGTAGGGTTTGAGAGAGAAGATGGCTTCCAAAAGATCAGCGTCACTTGCTCTCTTTTTTGCACTCAACATTCTCTTCTTTTCACTAGTAAGTTCTTGTGGTTCCTGCCCTTCCCCCAGGCCAAAACCAAACCCTAATCCCTCACCATCTCCATCTGCACGTGGCAAGTGCCCCAAAGATGCTCTTAAACTAGGTGTATGTGCTGATCTCCTTGGTGGTTTGCTCAACCTCACCATTGGTACCCCTCCCGTTGAGCCATGCTGCTCCCTCATCCAAGGTCTTGCTGACCTTGAGGCTGCTATTTGCCTTTGCACAGCAATCAAAGCTAACATTTTGGGCATCAACCTCAATATCCCTCTTTCCCTCACCCTGCTTATCAACGTCTGCTCAAAGCAAGTTCCCTCTGGCTTCCAATGTACCTAAATCAGTTTTTCTAAAATCTTTGTCTTCTTGGTGTTTCGTGGTTTTTCATGTGATAATTTCCACCATGCAGTGATCAGTGTTTAATTGGTAACTGGTTGTTTAATTCCCTTGTTGCAGTGTTGTTTCCTTTTGGATTGATACTGAATAAATGTAATATTATTCTTCAAGTGTTTAATTTCTTTGGATTTATGTATCTTTAATGGAAATGAAACACTAGTATTATTCACTGGTCGGCATGTCTAATTTCTCAAAATCCTTATGCCATAGTCTTTGGTCCCGTGAACTTAAGGGCAAAAACGTTGTTTAGGACCCATATTACTTGTCAAATCATTCACTCTTTGTTTATTTGTCGCTCTAAAATCTACAGGTTGGAATATTAACATGGTTTTGTCTCTTATCCGATCAACTTCTCAATTTCTAACTGCAAGCACTAACAAAATAGTAAAGCCCTAGTTGTTATTATTCATTTAAGTGGGATGAGATTCTGTTACCATGTAGCACTGCTTCTTTGGATAATAAAACTTAAAGCTTATCCCCCCAAAAAAAAGAAGTAAAGCCCTATGTGGCCAGCTTATTATGATGTCAATTATTACGATCTGTAAACTTCTTAGCCATGAATTCTAGGTCTATATTCTAAAAATGGCTACAAAATCTTTAGAATATGTCAAAAAACTGGCGTTTAGAGCTAAATCACTGTCAAATCACGAGCAAGGCATCTGCATGGATCGTAATAGGTTTAATCCATAAAGTATAAGAATTCTGAAACACTACCCAAGCCTCTTAACAGGAATAGACTATGGGAAATGTAGTGTAATCAAGAAAAAGGAAAGGAAAACGTGGTCACATAGCAAAGCTGGTTTTGATTTTGTGAACTGTTGATCGAAATATATCATCTGGGACATATAAGAAGGGCCCAGCAAGTGGAAAAACAATGGTCGGATTGCCACGAGATGTCTCTATCATCCTTAAAATCTTTGATCTCTGTTATTGCTTCAAGTACTAGAGAAAAGTAGATATCATAGTCAGACTTTTTTGGATGACCACACCGTCCTTTTTCCAATTAATTAAATTTCAGACTCGTGGCCCATGGCGCATATTTTTGAGAGTCGATACAGCAACTACTGAAGGACAGTTTTGAGCCCGTGACTAAGAATTTGGTGAGGAAGATGTACGCATTCACAAATAGGGGAACCATAAAAAAAGAAGGAAAGAAAAAGAAGGCTCATTTCATTTCAACAGCCCTCGCTGCTTAAAAAGGCCAAAAGATTCCTTGGCCTTACTGCTCGATTTCCACTGACCACCACTGCCTGAGAATTCAAGATGTTAATGATGGTGATCCACTAAACTTGTTAAGTGCTTCTTTAACGGTTAATAAGTGACAATTATATGCAAACAGATAAAACTGGTTTGGGTTTGAACTCTTCCTTCAAGCTCTCAATCTCCTTTTACTTTGAGTTTGGGGTTTTCATTTTTTATTTTTATTTTTATTGTGATGGATTCTTTTGTTTAATGGAGTACTTGAAGAGGAAGTAATTCCCTTATGGTATCAACGTCAGTTTGATTGCCTTTTAACGTCATGTAAAGTATTAATTAAATGTACATAAAATATACTTCAACAAAAAATAATTAACTAAAACTAAGATATATATTTGATTCACTGTTAATACAAAAATAAGAAAATACAAAACCCAAGAGGTTATAAATAGAAAAACTCTTATATTAGAGAATATTGCGAAAGAAATTAGTTTGTAGCTTTCCATGAGAAACGTTAGATTTGTGAGCCATTTTCATACATCTACCAAAAACAACCAACCTAATAGCATCAAATACTGCACTAAAACGAATTAAATTACAAATAAAATCGTTCAAAATAGACTGGTAATTAAAAAGCAAGAAAGACGACTTGATTTTAAAGATCAATAGGAATTTGGAAAAATCAAAGTTACGATTATTGTCTACCACGAATAAGACCAAATTCGTATTCGTTATCATTACTACCTTTAATTTATTGAATAAAAGATTCCTAGCAAAACAGCCACTCCAACCCCCACGGGGCGGTGGCAAATAGGAAAACCCTTACAATTCCATTCTTAAAACCATCAAATCTTTGATGAGAAAAACGAGAGTCCATCTACTTAAGATCTATAACATAATTAGAAAAAAGATTAAGTAAGGGAAAGTTCTAAACGTTTTGATGATCTTTCCACCGGCATGTTTTTAACCTATCAAAGAATTATAAAGAAAGACCAATGAATTGGAAATTGTCCCTCTTAAGCACCAATTTTCAAACCCGTGACCATTCTTGTCGCCTGCAATAACATCAGATCAAAACCATCATACCAAATAATTAAGATTTAGATTAAATTAAATTGCAAATATAAAATTTTCTGAGAAATAAGTTAGGGAATGACTCCTTTATCATGTGATATTAATTGGATCCCGTATGCTATATGTCATTGATCTGATTCTTGAGAGCTGCAATGTCCAACTCAACCTGTATAATTAGTATTGTACTTGAGATTTATGTCGAACTTTGATGCAATGAAAATTCGATTAGTTAATGACAAAGTCAAGCTATATTCTTCTTCTCTCGAAGGTAAACGACATTCACAAGTCACAATGGAATGAAGTTCTTTTCTGTTCAAGTTGATGAATTGCTGGCTACCCTAACGATCGATAATATTGGCATTTTGAGTATTTGAAGAAGGAAAATGAAAGCGATATCTACTTTATTTTCTCTTCAACTGCAATTATTCTTGACTAAATAGTTTCTCTGTCAATAAATAATTGAAGAGTAGTTGGTTTCAGACTTTAGGATATCCAAATAAAATTCATAACATAAAGGAAGTGAATGTATCATTTGAGCGCAATATATTAGTGCATTAGCACTATCCAAAGTACAGTAACCAAAATGAATTAATTCATTTTAGTTGAGTTAAATCATGATACATTTCAATTGCAACTCGCATAAGTTGTAAACCTGAAGGAAGATTAAAGAAAAGCAAATCTGAATCAATTGAAAATACAACAATAGTCAAACCCGAGCAGAAAACGACCTTAATTCAAATCTAATAATGGAAAAAGTGCACATATTAATGAAACAGTTAGCCTGGGAGACCGAGGTGGCAACCCAGCCTAGAAGTTACTTGTACTTCGAGAGCAAATGTCGTCGATCCTGTTATTATTAATGAATGTGTCCCTTAAAGAGGAGGACAAATGAAACTAGGAGGAGGGTTTTTCCCGCAAGTTATTAAAGCTTGAAGAGCAAGGGGAATGAAGATGTTAATGTTTAGGAGCTTAAGCCTTATAGCTGTGCAAAGACAAACGGCAGCTTCAAGTTCTAGTAGACCTCCAAGTACTGGGCAGCAAGCGTTCTCAACAGGGTTTCCTAACCCAATATGCACCAATCCTCCAAGCACATCCACGCAAAGCCCTAGCTTAAGTGCATTAACTGGGCATGTTGGTTGGGTAGTTGGTGGAGCAGGAGTGATACCCCCACCCCCACCTCCACCCCCTCCTCCGCCAGAAGGTGAGCCGCCGCCGTAAGGTGGGTAAGTAGAAGAAGGTGGTGGGAGTGTAACAGGAGGGTTGATAATGGGAGGAGATATTACGGGAGGGTTTGTTATTGGTGGGGTGATGATGATTGGTGGAACAATAACCGGCGGCATTGTTGGCTTTTTGGATGGTGGCTCTACCTTAGGGGCGCCTCCATGGCCTGGTGGGTGCTTGTTGCTAGGCGGGTTTGGGCGGGGTATTTTAGGGTAACCTGGGTGGATTGGCCGGTGGTACGGCGGAGGATTTGGTTGTTTACAAGGCACACAAGCATAAATGGGTGGTAACGATACAGACATGAAAATCAAGAAGATGAAAAACATGGCTGTAAGCTTCCCACCCATGACTTAGGGTTCCAAGGTAATTCTCCTTCAGTTTTGACAGGGGTCTGGATGAAAGGAAATTATATATAGATGAACTTTACATATAACCCGTGACTGTAGCTAATAGCTTCAAGACACCTAGTCGTCGTCCCCTACAAACGTACCTTATATATATATATATATATGTGCAGGATTCGATTTCCAAGAGATCAAATTGTGAAATAAATTGCAGATTTTTGAATGGTGTAGATTGGCTGCAAACTACAATGTCCAATCCGTGACTGTTGCGCTCAGTTTCAAATTCAATCCGTGAATATCTGTGTTCGATTTCTGAGCAAGTTCAGTTTCACATATTTCCATGACCTACAATTTGTTTGTTTCCTATTCTTTCCTTCATTTTTTTTTTTTCATTTTTCAAAAAATATCGTAACCCCTTTGGCCATTAGGTTTTAGCCTTTGCTTGGGTTATTCTGCATTTCCCTTCATGTTTCTATTATTGCTGCTGTCCTTACTTTGCAGTTTGCAGTGTCTATTTTTTTCTCTTCTTCCTTTCACCAACTGAACGTGCAAAACTTCCTGTTTTTAATTATTTTTTAAAAATTAAGATTAGTATATAATGTGCAAAATTTGAAGGTTATATTTTGCTGAGGAAGATCAATGATATCATTTGCTTAAAATTTTCGGTACTTGTTTTTATCGAATTAGAATATTAATTAATTGATGGGGTTGCTCAGAGTATTATAACTTAATCACTGGATTAATAATTTTTTTTTTATTTTTTTCTATCAAACAAATTCTAAGGCTGCCATACTTAGTTAATATTATTACGTAAGTTTAACGATCTAAAACTACACTTAAACAATTAAAACTAGTTCACAGAAACCTTTCCCGACTATATTTATAAAATTATAATTTTATATGTTGACTACATCTTTCCCTACTATGTATGTTCCCTATTAAAATTATAAATAAAAAAAATATGCGGACTATATCTATAATTTTTATTATAATATATATAATAGTATGAATGTTGAAAATCTTTTTAATTGATGAAAATAGTTATTATTATTTACTAAGTTTCTACTTTGTCATTGTAATTTTTTTTAATATAGTACTTCATTGTATTTTTTTTATTGTTAACAAGACTTATCCAATTTATAAGAATTTTAATTTTATTACTTTTAAAAAAATAAATGTATTTATAATATAAAAAAAGAGTTAAGGTTTCCTTTTAACTTGTTTTATTTCAAATTTTTGATTTTTTAATTAATCTTACAAAGGAATTTATTTGATAAATAAAAAAAAGTTAAACATATATTAGATCTTTTATGTTCATACTTTTAATTTTACATTAACATTAAAAATAATAAATTTTATATTAATTTGATATATTTTGCACATAAAACGAACTTTATATATTAATATAAATTTTGTTAATGAGTATTTTATCATTTGTTTATAAAATATACTACAATATGATCAAAAGTTAATAAAACAAAGAAAATCCACGTGTCACAATCGTGACAGCGAATACTAATACTAGAAAACGAGGGATTAGTTCTTAACTCTTTGAATCCGATGAATCTATTTTTCCCGATTTATGTCTTTAGGCTGCCTCTTCTGATTTTGGATGATGAATTAATTGAAGAAATTTAAACCTTAGCAATTAAATTTTTTAAAGTAATAAAATATTGTAAAATATTTTTTTTTCTTCGCAACGTAAATGATGTTATGTTGTAATAAATACAAATTACATTGGTGGGTTTGGTAAAATATAAACACACACAAATTTAATAGGAGTACCATGCTAAGGGAAACAAAAAGTTGAGATCAAAGTAGCATTTTGAAAAGAATTCAGCTCTATCCTCCACAAAATCTTGAAAAAAAAATGTTTGAAAAAAAAAAACCTTAATTTGTAGCCCTAAGCTGTAAATTGGTGGGTTTGAGGGAATATATTCAAACTTAAATCATGAGCTTGCTGAATCCAATATTGCTTAAGGTTTAGTTCTTTAATTTATTTGCTGCACTCAGAATTCAGTGAGACACAGCTAAGTTGGTCCACCACTTCATTCGTAGTTTCAACTTTCTTGTCATAGCGCCATGGCCCGCAGATTTGTTGGATTTGCGTCCGAAGTTCGGTTAGACCCCAAAAGGTTTCAAGTCCGCTGGCTTCGCAAAAAATGAACAACATAATAATGCTAGGAGAGGTGGGTATTTGATAGAACAAACTTGAGATATTATCAGCTGAAGTCCCCGGCATACGACAAACTACGATACACTATAATTACCGTGCTGTCATGCCAATATTTTGCAGGTTGATAGCGCTATCATTGCGCAATACCACTAGGTGCAATCGGGCCAAAATTGGGAAGCATTTGCCCATTACAAAGCTCAACTCTGCAAAATATACATTGTGGCATTTGCCTATTACAAGGCTCAACTCTGGAATATATGTTATGGCATATGCAATGGTTCAGACTTGAAACATGGCAATGGATAAATCATATTGTATCTTTCCAACGTATGTCGAAAAACGGACTTTAGGGGAAAAAGAAAAGCAGAGAAAGCAATGTCAGCCTTCAGTACTTGTTTGCCATTCATTCTGTTAACATAAATAGGCAAACTTTTCTACTTCATGTCCCATTTAAGCAAAGTACAGATATCAGGATGACTTTCATGAATATCAGAATGTGTATTCTCCAACAACAATCAAATTCTCATTCCCCCAGGGATTTGGCACCAATCTGAAAAAAGCGAGGATGCAATGCATATTTTCAATGAGTTTGGAATCAAAACACATTAGGCTATTTGTTCAAAATGTTTGTTTCAGCAACAAACCCACAAAATCCTTTATTTAACAGTTTTTGAGTTCCAACAGTAAACAAAACACAAGCGGATGCAAATGACACAACAATAACTGTATGATCGCTCACACAAGGATCGACCTATGGTTCTCCACCAAGCTCCACCCGCAGATTGTCGTATGGATATACTTTAGGCGTCTGGTTGATAGCAGAGGAAAAATACCAATCACCATAAGAAGTTTCAAACAATGTTACCAGCAAGTAACACTTAAGAGTGTAAGAAACTAATTAATCCTTGCAAGCAACAAAAATTTTGAACCAAATCAAGAAATGTAAGATCAAATATACTTCTGTCTAGCTACTTTTAGGGCTTCTAATGACACACCACACAAAACGCAAAATGATATATCAGTGAAAAGGAAATCAAAATCCATATATGAAATAACAAGGATATAAGTAATCTTCCAAAACAGAAATCACTAAACCACATGCAGCCGTATGACTGCCACTCTGCTAGTAGAAACATTATTGTTTAAATTTTTAACCGCCACAGCTCAATAAGAACACAATTTGGAGTATTATGAAAACACAATATCTAATTGTGTAAACTAAAAGTGGTTTCCCATGTTTGCCAGTTGGACCAAAGCAATGTAATACTGAATAACTCTCCAGAAAGATTATATTCGACTTTTTATCCTCCTTGTCATTAAAACCCTCGGCATATCTACAGATAGAAATCATCAAAAAATCCATTTGAGGTATCTATGCAGCTGACATGGTAGTGCTTTTGTAACCCTCTAGTACAAAGATGGACAGAAACTATATCCTACAAGGGCTTTTGACAAACCCCAAAACACATTGTCAACTTTGCTAACTCAACATTTGATGAATATAAAACTATAGCAAGTAGAATAAAAAGGCAGACAGACAAAGCAGCCTCCAAGGCAAGGGTTCATCTCAAGGCTCATTAGAGAAGGAAGCAAGGAGATCCAAAGAAATGGACCTTATATCATGAGCCTGTGCAAAGTTCTTTCTCTGAACTCTAAAAGATTGTTGAAAACAGGGTAAAGTCCTCTACAAAGAAATATCTTCGATTCTAACGTGGGTAGTTAATATAATTCAGACAAAAGATCCACAATATTAGGATCACCACTGACTTGAGCACGATATTCAATTTTTTCTAAGCAGACAACCAGCGTGACAATATGGTACCATGGCTTTTGATTCAATCAGTACCCTACAATACTATTTTTTCCCAATTTGAAGCATATTCAAAAATACCACCAAAGTACAAATTAATAATCACATGATGATGTTCAAGAACTATAACCAAGGCAAAATCAAATAATGAAGTCAGAGTTTTTCAACTCACGAATGGAATCTTAGAAGCTTTATCATTCCACCAAGCTAATAATCCCAACGATGCAAAGAAGCTCAAACCTCCACACATCCAAGCCAATGCCTCATACTATTCTCAGAAAACGAAACAAACAAAATGAAATGAAACATAAGAATAAACAAGGGAGAAAAAAAAAAAGAATCTCAGTTTCTTTAAATGATCCGAAATCCCGCAACGAAATTCACAAAATGAACCTTAATAATCGATAAATTTTCTTACCTTTCCGACAGTATCGGCGATTCGATCTATACAAGGTTCAGGGAAGGCAGTTCCATTGTCCCAAATTAGCTCGTCATTTACAGGAATCTGAAGCGTCAAAAAAAAAAAAAAGTAAAAATATTTTAGGGTTTCGGGTTAATTATTTCAACGATTGTCGAGGAATAAATCAGGAAAAACTATAGATTGATTGAAATTACGGGCTTGTCGGGCACGATGTGTTTGCCCACAGGCAGACCCATTCCAGAACGGAGGCGAAGAGAGGAGGCGGCGGAGCGTGAAACGATGCCGTTTCCTCCCATGATCCTTGACGCCACATTGCTCAATCTTCCTGCCATACTTCCTTCGCGTTCTCTAGAGCCAACCAGCGATGTTCAATTTAGTAAATTGATGTTTAGCTATAGGGTCTTAATACCACCCAAGCCCCCAGAACATGGCCCATCAGTTAGAGAAATGAAAGCCATAAGCAAGATGGAACGGGCTCCTAGCCCATAGATATGGACCCATTTGTTGATAAAAAAAAACTTAATACTATATTATTATTTTAATTTTAAGAATAAAACGATATTAATTCAATAAAAAAATTATTAAAAATATAAACGTAAGAACATTTATATCTTTTGAAATTTTCATTATTTAAAAAAATAATCACAGCGATATGTTAGTTCTTTTTATTACTTACCATTAAATTTTATATAACTTAAAAGAGCATCCCAACCATTAGGTTAATTGTATTTATAAGATCTCAATCTGCACGTTGTAAGATTGAATCTTGAAGGATTCAGGTTTATAAATCCTTGTCCAAGCTTCCCCAAACGTACAAGATCCCTAATTAAATTTGATTTGTTGGAAATAATTACCTCTTTATATACATATATATATATATGTTTTGGTTTTAGGAGAAGACCAATAAAGTCAATGCATTTTTTAATCTTCTTGCTAAAGTCTAATATGTTTATTTAAGTAGAAGACTA
>JBBYHO010000005.1:17078490-17088755 GCA_038382025.1 Adansonia gregorii
AATGCGGGATCGACTTTCTTTTTGTTTGAACCATACAGCTCAGTGGAGATTTAGTTCCACGAAAAACTCTTACATGGACAAACAAATCATAGTGGTGTTCTTCTCTTCTTTTATCTATACTTCCCTTGTCATGTTATTCACAATTAGTTGTGTCCATCATCTCATTAAGGTCAACCACGCATTTTTTTTTAATTTGTCTTCCCGATCGGAGTCTTTTTCATGGATATGCCTAACGTTTTATTATTGTAAAAGTATTATAGTTAGTTAGGGACAGTTTTGTTTCTATCAACAATAGTTATTTTCTCTCGTGGCCTATCCTCTCTTAGCGTTCCAAAATTTCATTTTCTTTGCCTGACCTTTGCTTCTTCTTACCCCACCCTGCTGTCAAAATGTCAATTTTCAACTAGAACATCATGACAAAATTTTGAGAGCGACCCTCGAAATCTATCTTTATACAAATGGCTATCCAATGCTCGAAAGTTGAGTGCAAGAAAAGAAATTCCATTTGTCGTCTCAAAATTTAGATAGTTAGTGGACGGAAGAGTTCAATGGGACCACTATTAACAAAAGAAAGTCTAGGTCAGACACTGAATTTAATTAGAATTTGGTGGGTAGATCACATTAAGCAAAGATTAAATTAAGCTAATATTTTATGGAAACATGCATGAATAAACTAAAGGAGAGAAGCCACAAAGAGAAATTCACTAAAAGTTAACATCCATTGACAGTAAGCTGTATGTATACTCTGCGCTTGTAGAAGGGGAAAAAAAAAAAAAAAGAAGTGATGAAGAGAGCTTTTCGTATCAGTTTCCTTTCGGTTTTGGGATAAGAAGAGGCCTTGTTCTCTTCTGCTGCCCAGAACGGAAATAACATAAAATTGATATGGCATAAGAGTAGAGATATCAAAACAGCTTCGGGTTGTTGATCAGAAATATATCTGTGGAGAGTTCTCACATTACTCTTCCAAAAAGTGATGCAGGGCCACTGGATTATTGCTTCAACTTCTTAGTTTGCACATGTTCTTTTCAGCGCCTAATAAGGGATAACCCAAACGCCGACCAAGTGAGGCGGTCATAGAATTTACAAATGTATCTATAGTTAAATTTAAATCAAAGCTGTTTCATTAATGAAGGGTAATTTGAGCCGACTTTAAACTATAAAAATTTATGTCCCAACTTCAACTTTAGATAGGTGTAATGGAAATTTAGCCCTTAAAGGATATATTCAAATAAAAGATATAAATAAATGAAATATCTCATATTTTTTATATATTAATTGATACAAATATGTATTCAATATGAATATACATAATAAACACAAATATCTAAATAATAAAATATATAAAAAGTAAGCACATTGATTTTTTTTTTTTCTTGGATGGAGCCAAGTTATATATATATAAAGTCAAGCCAATAGTAGTGTCTTCATACAGCTGGGCTGGACCACTACGGCACCCAAGCACCGGACATAAACCATTTTAAATGGCTCACAGCTGGCCATCATTTTTTGTTCTTAATCTTTCAGACTTGGATTGGGCTTGGAGACTCCCCAAGGTCCAGGCAGGCCTCACAAGTAAAATAGCATTATGCTTTGTAACTAGTAATTTGTTTTTCTTTAATCTCTTACACAAACATACAATGTTTTCATTCAAATAAAAATATAAAAATAAATAATAATAAAAGATTAGAACAACTAAAGAACTTAGTAGAACTACAATATTCATGGACAGCATATTTAGTTAATGATATATAATAACAAAATAAAAGTAGGGCTGATACAAAATTCACCTCCTTCTTAATTGTTTGGAGTTGTAATGTTTAAATCTCTGTCGACAATCGATGCTGTTTGTAAGGATTCTTATCGTAGTTCGTTTCCCTTGAAACCGACGTTTTAAATTGTTTATTTTAATATTTAGGGGGAAAAAAAGGGCAACGATTATAGGCTGTGATTAATCTTTTGTCGCGTCCATGCTCGGCACGTTCTGATGAATTTTAATATTTATAATACCATATTTTTATCTCTTTACACTATATATAAAATATTACTGACAAGATACAAAATTACCCATAAAATATATTTAAGGAACAGGAAAATAATATAATTAACACCGTTAAGTTTAATGTACATATTTTTTTGTCTTTAATATTTTAACATATTTAATAATAAATGCATAAAATCAAGCCTGAACAGTGAATTTTACATATTAAATTAGATAAACGCAACCTAAATGAAAAAAAAAAAAAGGTGGGAAAATAAGCAAAAGTAATCAAGCAATCAAACGTAACCCATGTGACTTTGATTAGTGGATGTCCAACAACTAATAAAAGTGGAATACCAAATTCAATGTACGAAAACACAAGTATTTGTATATAGTACTAATACCAATAATATTCCAAAGCTCAACACGTAAAATAGTTATCACTAAACAATTATAATAAAACTATATTACTTATTGAAGATAATTTAGAAAAGGAGAAAGACGCGTTACGTGTTTGGTGAAATACATGCAACCAAATCTATAATATATTCACCACATAGCGCGACAAAATATATGCAAGTATTCAGCAGGAGAAGCATGTTAATCATTTTGTAGATAGATGCCGGCAAGCATGATTTTGTTTAACGGACTTTGAGCAAATATTGCTAAATCTTAGGTGTCTTTTGTGTCTATTGTCTTCCAAGGTTGCTCCAAGTCCAGAAGGTCTATTTCTTGTTAATTATGGTGTTTTTCTCCCAGGGAAAGTTACGTAGGGGAAGCAACCAAGGACCTTTCTTAGCATTAGCATTTCTTAATGTCCCTGTATTGTACTAGACTCTGAGGTATTAAGCCGTGATACCTTAAGTCTTGAACTGATAAAGGTTCCAACTTCCATTGGAGGTCTAAAACAAAACCGAAAGCCAGAATGCTCACGCGCTTACCTCTATTTAACTACCTCTTAATCACAGAATCTGACAGAACAAAATACCTTTTTGGAATTGGAGAAAGATTCCTCCCCCCCCCCCCCTTTTTTTTTTTTTTTTTTACCAAAATGAAGATTTGGATAAGAATTAAGCAAAAATATCAGCTCTAGTAAGTGATTCTGCAAATAATATTCCAAGCACAGAATCTACGGATGCCATTGTCTGTTATTCCAAATTCCCCAATCTAAAGCAGATTATAACTACACATTAATGAAACCAATTATGGTTGACTTAAATTAACAAATTGAAATGGGCTCCAAAACAAGATATACATATATATATATATATATATATATAGGCGTTGTATATTGACAGTTCAATCAAGCCTAAGAAAGAGCACAGATGGATCATCTTAATTTAATTGACTTGTGGTCAGATTAGCCAGAACTACTCTATTAGTAATTGATAAAGCATGATGACAGAAACTAAATGCTACACCCCATAATTATCGACCACATACCGAAAGACCATCTGATAAAAATCATGACTGGATTGGCAACATGCTATAGTGAGCCTCCAATGAAGACCTATACTATATAACTTGAAGGCAACACGACAATTTTAAAACAAAGACAAAATGGATTTCAGGCCATAAGAATGGATGATAACATGTACTAATAAACTCTAGTATGACAGATTATGCACATAAGCCAGACAAAGATTTCACAACATCACCCAATCTTTAATCAATCCCATAAATAACATTTCCTTAAATAATTTTTCTTGATAGGGGCAGAAATGTACGGGATGTGAAACAAAACTTGAATAGATATTTACCTGTTTCTGGCTCTGATCTAATATGGAACGTCTACTTACAGACCTAAAAATTTCAAAGAGGTGGCTTGTTGATGGCAAAACTTTCGCATAGACATTGCTTATCATGGAATCACTATGTCCCCATAACAAATCTTTCTATACATAAATATTTGAACAATAAGGTGGTATGGTATATGTTAAAGGCCAAAGGCACCCCACCTTGGACATATATCATGGTTCCTTGCTTGCTTTAGCACTTCTTCCATCCAAATCTCCTTTTCAACTAAATCTCAACATCATCAAGAAAAATAACTATAACTATGAACATCTCTATACTATTTTTAATCATCTGTTGTCAGATGAAAACAGTTTTAAACAGGGAAATAGTTCTAACCAAACAGAAAGGCATAAAAGTCGCATGTTAAAGAGCAATATATGCAATATGGTAGAAAAGAAGAATTAGGATTCAAACATAAAACTAAATTCTGGTAATTCTATTTCCAATTTTAGCTGTCATTTGTTGTCAAATATACAACCAATTGTCTCAACCTTAACCAGAAAAGAAACAGCTTCTCACCAAAAAAAAAAAAAAAAAAAGAAACCAGAATACTAAGCAGCAATATCAATAAGTCCGAAGAAAAAGCCCCTCTAGACTTTTGCAGTCAGATGTTTTTTTCTACTAGGAATTGCATCTATACTAGACAAACAATTAGAGAAGACTTACAATCAAAATAATTAACAAATATTAAGCAAAAAAAGATTCAGATTTTAGTAACAATCGACTTAATTCATTCTCAGGACCAACCTCCCCCGCCTGTCCGATGCTGCTCCTCAGCACCTCCAAGCTGAAGCTGAGATAAGATCCCTCTGCTGCCAGCAAAGTACAAGTGAAGCCTCGCGCTTCTCAACATTAAATCCCCTCACTTGAGCCCTCTTTACGACACAATTGGCCTGAGTTTCAGTGAAGTTACTGAACGTTACAGGGATGAAACCAACTGAGGAAAAAATTGTCTTCCAAAGAGGCGTTTTCTCAGGCGCATGGAGACGCCCCAACACAGTGCTTTCAATTCTTGGCACAAGAAGGAACCTCTCAATCTTGTTCACAGCATCAGATGTCACGTTAACGGCATCAAGTGATTCTAATAGGTTTATATATGACTGACATGCATGGATTACATGTTGTGGGAATGGCAGATCATTTCTATCACACCCTTGATCTAAACAGACAACAATTTTTGGCGAAAGGTGCTTCACAAAGCGCATAAGATTTGGCAACGCAGAGGGCTGATTCGAAGAGGACCAAACAGGGAAATTCACAGCTACGGCCTCATTTTCATTTGATCGAAACATTGGCAAAGAATAAGGGGTCTGATCTAAAGAATCAAAATTAAGCACCTCAAGCTCAAAACTTACACCAGTTTTCTTAGCAAACTGCATAAGATTTTCACGCATAAGCCCAAGCTCAAAAGGATGGTGCGTTGAAGCTGAGGCAAAGGTAGTAATTCTCAATGACGGAGCTCCTCTTCTCCTCATCGGAAGGTCCTGAATAAAGGATGCCCATTGAGCACCAAATCCAATATCAAAGTCCACAATGTGAATCCGATCAGCATCTTCAAAAGCTTCTAAGAAAGCCTGATTGCAAGTAAAATTGACGAATTGGATAAGTGGAGAGACTTCAGAGAAGACCTTGTAAGCTCCCATTTTGAAGACAACATCAAAAGGGGTGGGGCTCCTAGGAGGCGGGGGAGAGACCGGGTTATCCATGAGGAGAAGTAATTGCAAAGCCTCCTTGAAGTAGAAGGCGGCCCTTTGAAGGGGCATACCCACAGCGGACAGCTGGTGATTGAGCCGCGCCAATATCAATTGCGCGTGTGAAAAATTCCCAGTTCCTATAAACTCTGCAGCCTCGTAAAGCAGGTCGAACAATGTGGCTTGTTGATGCTGGTGTAACTGGTACTGATGTTGCTGTTGTTGAGCCATCTCCTCTCCTGGTCCCGGCACTTTCTGTTTTTCGACCATCGGCGGGTGCTGCTTAGGAGCATACCGGACTCCCTGGGGAAATCCCATATGCTGTTGCTGCTGTTTTCTCATAAACAACTCATCCCTCGCATCAGAAAACGACAGTTTCGAGATCTGAGAAGAATGTTCTAAGTTACCAGGATTGAGGCGCTTTGCTAAATGCTGAAGGAGGTGCTATTCTTGAGGTAATGGCAAGAAAAAATTTGGATTTTGGTGATGCTGTTGCTGACCCATCAAAATATGTGGGTGCAAAATCTGAGGTTTCTCTTCATGGTTTTCATGAGATTGACCTGGCTGCTCTAGCTGATAAGGCATAGGGCAAGGAACAGGAAGACCAAAATTGTTAGCCGGAGAAGTAATCATTGGATTTTGAATTTTAGTATTCAACCCAACAGTCGCACCAAGAACCTTGCAATTGTTAATCACCTCAACTGAAGAACAACTTGGCATGACTGAACCCATCTTTCCATTCCGATTATTGTTGGCATTTGGCACAAAAACAGAACCAGGAAAACCACCCAAATTAATAGCAGCACTTGAAATCACATTACCAGGACCCGAACAAACAAGGCTACCGATTGGGTCAGACCCTGGACCCTGATCAACAACCCCCAACCCTGCATTGTCTTCAAAATTAAGACCCAGAAGTGGACCACTACTCCCACTCTGAAGCAGCTGTTTGAGACCAAATGAAGGGTCAACCACGTCACCAGCGATCCAACGCAGAAGGGAGTGGTCTTGACTGAGAGACACGGCTACTTCAGACGGCATAGTCTCCCAATCTTCCAATCCGAGATTACATCTCTGCGGGCCACCAGGCTCTGGAACAAAGTCTAGTTCACTCGGGATTGGTTGAAGCTCCGTAGCCCATTCCTCTTTGTTGTTGTTTGGAACTGCAGTCTCAGGTGTTGGTATGGTGGCCGCCGTTGTGTTGGTGTTGTCGGTTGAATTACCTCCGCCGGCCGCAGCAGCGGCTCCACCGTTGAAAGACGAAGAGAGAGTGGATGCCGATGTGGGTGGGCTTTGGCTTCTTCTCATATGAAGAAAGTTGGTTCTTGTTCGTAGTAATAGAAGCTGTTTTCAAAGCTCAAGCTACTACCTTCTTGCTGCTTTATCCACTTGTCTTGTTTACAAATCGAAGCAAAACCCGCGAGCTCCACCGCCCCTTCGGTCTGTAAGTGGAAGTGCATTTGTGTAGTATACAAACGAAAAGACAAAGAAGCTGTTTTTCTTTCTTTTTGGGGGGGGGGGGGGCGAGGGGTCAGAGGCAAAAGAAAGACAACAATTTTATCAACGGGAAGAGAAAATTTCTTTATTTGCATGCCATGAAATCAATCTCCCAACGTCGAGAAAGAAACCCATTCCCCAAAATAGCTCCTTTTGTTATCCTTCACCCACCTCATTTTCTCTCTTAAGCTCCAATGCTCCATCATCCTCCTTATTTCCCCCGCTCAATCTTGCAACAACTCCATTTTTTCACTTCCATCTCCCTCCTCCAAAAGAAAAAAAAACTTTTATCCTTCGCTCTGGGTTGAGTTTATGGACTTATAGTTGATGTTGTTTGCCACTGCTAACTATGGAGTTTCACTTCTTTTTCTTCTCTACTTTTTGTTTTTGTTTTTGTTTTTCGTCTACTTCTACCACCGTTGTGTCGTAGCAGTAGCCTGTAGCCTTCGCTGTTCCGCCGATGATGCGTGCATCGTTAAAAAAAAAAAAAAAAAAAAGGATAAAGCGCTCTCTCTCTCTCTCTCTCTCTCTCTCTCTCTATCAGAGTATATTTTTCCTTTTTGCCACCATTTTTTTTTTCCAATGCACCAATCGCTCCTCGCTTCTTTCCTTACAGTTATGCGTGAATTTAATCCAATCCAAACGATTTCAACTAGTAAAAGTTTTAATTGGTGCTTGTATATCAGAAATAAAAGAGTTCAATTAACTCATGAATTATTCGCATTGGACATATATATTTAAACTTAATTTATTTCGTATTTAAAAAGTCGACAACTACTAATTAAGGAACACAAAGAGTCCATTTACATATAAGGTAGTTTAATTCCATATTAGTCTTTCCCTTATTTTAGAAGGTAATATCTTCCTAAAAAAAAGATACTACTCTTGATCTAGTAAAGTTAAGGAGAAGCATCAATTGGCAAAAAATAAAACTCCATATCCTGAGCTTTTAGGCACTCTCCCTTTGTAATTACACTACCACCCCTCCCCTCCTCTCTTTTTTATTTCTATTTTTATTTTTATGCTGAATAGAGAATAAGGTTTCTCTTTACTCTTCGGCAGAAATATCGGTATATGTTCTTTTGGTAATAGATCTCGCGATTTTTTTTTTGTTGCATTTGATCAAGAATATTTGATTTGATTAATGTCTTAATGACTGATGTGGAGTTGTTAGAAGAACTTTCTTGCCAAAACAAATATATTAGGCTTACTTTATTTACTAATTACTAGTAGTGATAAAAATTACTACTAAATATAAAGTTTATATTGACATTTCATTATTAAAGAAATAAAAATTTAAAAATCCCTAAAATAAATGTAATAAATATATAATTTATATATCAATTTATACATTAATAATATATCAAATATAAATCTTAAATATAATAATAAACGGTAGTGAAATGGAAAGAAAAAAACAATATTATGGCAGTGTCAGGCACAACTCTATAATCAGATTGAAATGTGGATCTAAAGGCCAAGAGCCCAAATCAATGAAATGTTTTTACATTTTACACTTGTTTTTACTTTCTTCCTTCTTCCTAGACAAGATTCTTACCCCTCCCCCCGCCCAACTGTAATAAAAGCAAAAAAAAAAAAAAAAAAAGGAAAAAAAAAGGTAAATGTTATTGATCTTACTGTCCTCAATTGCCCACATTTCTTTTCGGGATTATATTCTTTTTAATTTGTGAGTATGTATGTATTCAAGTACCTTATCATAGCTCTCAGTCTCATGTCACATGTAGATTTTTAATAGGAGTTTGCCTAAATGACGAAAAGATCCATATGATATGATCCACAGACAAATATTATCCGTTTTATTTATTTATTTATTTATTTGAATGCGACAGAGGTTGCAATTAAAGCAATAAAGATTATGAGTTTGTCTCAACAATGGCTGGTTCCTCTTGCCATTTTATCAGCGTATGTTTAGTTCCATCCCAAGTTTAGCTCTCCATTTGAATATTAGTGTTTGGTGCATGCTATAAGTCAATCGTTAATTATTAATATTTGATTAATTCATGTTCCCCGGTGAATCTTCCGTTGGTTCATTTAACATTGTTACAAAAAACAAATATCAAACAACTTTAAATTTTAAATATTATCATTTATAATTTATTTTTTATTTTAAAATTATGACTTCTTCTATATGAAAAATATTTAGTGTTCATTGGTTGATTTTCCGAAGGTGGTAAACTTCGAAAACACTTCTTTTGGATTAATTAGTGTCTAATCCGCATTGAGATAATTAAATATGTCAAGAAGATTAGTGTTGAAGAGACAGTCAACTTAGTGTTTAAATCTATTCTTTTCTTCCCCTTGATTCTCTTTTACCATTATTTTTCTTCTTATATATATTAAGTTCAAAGCAGATTCATAAGTTTTAGTTTTAGGTTGCAGCATTTTGCATTTATCAAACACTTCAGCTTTCGAAATTAAGTCAATCCAATTTGATTATCTCTTTTCTACAATTTGCTTTGCCAGCTATAAAACTGTAAAATGAACAAAATATATACTGCAAAGCCTTTATATTCTGGCTGCTGAAAGGCAGTGTTCTAAAAGAGAAGTTCCCTTGTCTATACACCTACTATCTATGTCTCCGTGTTGCATGAATTGTGTAGGGGAAAACATGATTAAGACATATCGGGGTGAGTTAAGAAGCTTTGGTATTTTTATCTCCACCATTTAGTGTGCATCGCTAGCTCCATGTGATTCCTAAACAAAGCCCCTCCTTCCATTTTATGAAATGGAAAGTGACAATTAATGTAGTCCTCTTTGCCCTCACGCTACTATTTACACTACTATTTCTTGTTTTCTCTTTCTATTTTTATCGGTTTCTTCCCGTTGTTTTTAGGATGGATAGTACTGAAGACATGGCTTTACCAATTTTTTTGTCCCTATCATTAAGGCACAAGTTGCAGGATCCAGTCCCACACTTTGCCCCATTTTCCATTTCAAATATAAATTAAGATGTTTAAAGTTGAGTACCAGTCCCCACTGAAGATTTTAACTTTCATCGAAAAGCAAACACCAATAACAGCAACCTACGGCGAAAAAATGATGAAAATGAAACAAACAAAAAAGTATGATGATGAAAATTGCACAAAAGCAAAGATTGCGTCTTCTGCTTTGCTTGGCTAGCTGGGGGCAGCGACAATGTTTTTATTGACATTCACCTTGCATGCAACATAGAATTTGTTTTCTAGCTCATCCCCCATTTTCCTTTGCTGCTTTTTCCACTATTATAAGAAGAGCTTAGTTTAAAACAAATTTGATCTTTTGAAATGAAATTCATGGTTAGA
>JBBYHO010000005.1:17111903-17127282 GCA_038382025.1 Adansonia gregorii
TATATATATATATATATTGGTTTCTCTTTGTTCCCGGTGCCACCCATCTTTGTAATTATAAGCTCATAGATGTGTTCACCGAAAAAGGATAATTAATTAGCCTCTAGTGACTTCAGTCTAAGATAAATCTATACAAAATGAAAATTGTAATTACTTAAAGCAATACTGTTTTTTAGAATTCAATAAAAGAAATTATTAAGTGCAAAAATTTTCAAAAATGACTATCAAATAATCTTTAATTAATATCAATAAATATCCGTTGTATGTATCCTTATACATTTTTAATATTTGGATAGGACATGGTGGTAGGAGGATCAGATACATCCGCCAACTCAATTGAGTTTACAATGGCTGAAGTCATCAACAAACCGGAAGTTATGATAAAAGCACAACAAGAATTAGATGAAGTCGTTGGCAAAGACAACATTGTAGAAGAATCCCACATTCACAAATTGCCGTATCTACTTGCGATTATAAAAGAGTCCTTGCGTTTGCACCCAGCTCTACCTCTTCTGATCCCTCACTGCCCTAGTGAACCCTGCACTGTAGGTGGCTACGCTATCCCAAAGCGTTCAAGGGTGTTTATCAATGCTTGGGCAATTCATAGGGACCCATCTATATGGGAAAATCCATTGGAATTCAACCCCGGCAGATTTTTGAATAGCAAATGGGATTTTAGTGGGAGTGATTTCAGCTATTTTCCTTTCGGGTCTGGTCGAAGAATCTGTGCTGGAATAGCAATGGCTGAGAGGATGATGTTGTATTCAATTGCCACGCTCTTGCATTCTTTTGATTGGAAAGTAACTGAGGGCAAGAAGTTAGATCTTTCAGAGAAGTTTGGGATAGTTTTGAAGTTAAAGAATCCACTTGTTGCCATTCCAATGCCAAGATTATCAAATCCAATTCTTTATGAATCAAAATTTTAGATTTATAGACACCCTTTTATGTTAACTTGTTTGTAGTAATAAAAAATGCTCTTGTTGACTAGTACTTCTATTATTATTGTATTAAATACATTAGTTACATACATAAATACCAAATTAAATTATATCTTTAGTATTGCGGTGCATGTCTACTTCTGCCAAGCTCCATAATCATCTTAGCTTGGGCACATGGTTGATAAATCGGAAAAGTTCAACTATATAAGGAATCGAACGCATGGATTCAGCTAAACCTTACCAGACTCATCTTTAACCTTCAAATGTTCCCAGCCGTTTCAATTTCTTCTGCCATGGAAACTCGAAGCTTCTTTGACAAAGGTGAGAACCTCCCACAAATTAATTTCCCTTTTGTTGTTTCATTATCATTACTAGCCGTGTGTTTATTTTCGTGGTCATTCAACAAACTAAGAGGATCAGGAAAGGCTCAGCAACCACCGGGACCAATGGCTTACCTCTGGTGGGCTACCTCCCATTTCTCGGTCGAAACACCCATAAAACTTTCATGGAATTGTCCAAGATTTATGGTCCAATTTATAAACTCTCGTTTGGACAGAGAAAATGTGTGGTAATAAGTTCTCCACACTTGGCAGAAGAGGTGGTTCGTGAGCAAGACACCATATTTGCCAACCGTAGCCCAACTATTGCAGCGTTGGCTTTCTCTTTTGGTGGTAAGGATATTGCATTCACGCCTTATGGGCAAGAATGGCGGATGCTGCGCAGGATATTTGTCCAGGAAATGCAGAGTAAAGCAAACCTTGATGCGTTTTATGCCCTCAGACAAAATGAGGTTAAAAGCAGTGTTAGAGATATGTATTGGAAGAGAAAAGGAACCCCCCTTAATGTTGGAGTGTTGGCGTTTTCGACAGTTATCAACATGATAACTAGCATGTTCTGGGGTGGCACGATTCAAGGAGACAAAGGAGCAGCTGCCACCACCAATGCTGATTTTCGGGCAGCAGTGTCAGAACTCCTTGTCATATGGGGAAAACCAAATATTTCTGATTTCTTCCCAAGTTTGGCTAGATTTGATCTTCAAGGAATAGAGAGGGATATGAAAAAGGCATCCAAGTGGATTGAGCAAATTTTCGATCTCGTGATGGATCAAAGGGTGAACAAGAACAAAGAAAAAGATGATCAAGATTCAAGAAGGTGGATTTCTTGGATTTCCTCCTATAGTTCGAAGATGAGGAAACTGGAACGTCCCTTTCCCGAGCACAAATAAAAGCCTTCCTCGCGGTGAATTTTCTTCTTAGTTTCAACCCGTAGTTCTATTCTCGTCAACAAGGAAAAATAAATTCTACTATTTGAAGAGTCCGACACTTCGAGTAATGAATCTTTTTGGTTTTTTTTTTTTTTTTTTTTCAATTTTTTAACAGGACATTGTGATTGGGGGAACCAAAACAACATCGACTGCTTTTGAATGGACAATGGCGGAACTGATGCTACACCCAGAAGCGATGAAGAAAGTGCAAGAAGAATTAACAGAAGTGGTAGGCACTAACAATGTCGTTGAAGAACACCACATTTACAATTTGCCTCGTCTGCAAGCAGTTGTAAAGGAAGCATTAAGACTACATCCACCAGCTCCACTGCTGATACCCCGTTGCCCGACCCAAAGTTGCACCGTGGGCGGCTTTACTATCCCCAAAGGTGCTAAGGTTTTCTTGAATGCTTGGGCTATGCACAGGGATCCACAATTTTGGAGCAAGCCCTTTGAGTTTCAGCCTGAAAGATTCATTGGGGACGCTAATAACTTGGATTACTCGGGGAAAAACTTTCATTATATTCCTTTTGGGTCTGGTAAGCGGACATGCGCTGGGCTTCGCCTGGCGGAGAGGATGTTAATGCATTTATTGGCTACGTTCTTGCATATGTTCGAGTGGAAAATGGCAGATGGTGAAAGGCCAGATACAGAGGAAAATTTTGGGATTGTGTTGGAGAAATTAACACCATTAATTGCTGTTACAACTCCTAGATTGCGCAACTCAGAGCTCTATGAATAGGATGTTGCTGCTCAACGATGATGATATATACCTAACTAACAAGAGTTTTTAGTCATCGTCGTTAAGATGCATAAATATCTACTACCTGTATTAAAGTTGACGATTCTCCCTTGATGTTAAATCATTTTATCTTTTCAAGGGATTGAATAAATAAACAGTTCCAATTAGCATAACAAAACTCATCTGGACCATCTGTTTGGAATTCCCTCTGATGCAGCCATTCAAGCGATGAGAGTTACTCTTGCTCTTGCACTGCCTCCCTAAACTATTCCAAAGTCCAAGGAAACTAACTTCTGTAAACACAAAAAATTGAACGAGAAAAAAAAAAACAACGAAGACCGAGTACAATAATTCATGTGCTTCTTATTTTCTTTCTTGAAGATAAAATGGCAACAAGTAGCAAAGAACAATTATTGCAAATGTGACAAAGCAGTAATATATGCTGATAATTACCGAATTAAAGATTGATAAAGACTCCTCATGCTGGAAGACACACCTCCAAAAGATGAAAAGATTAAGAATTTTATATTTCTTTTGAATATCCTAACAGATTGCCCTTTGTACTTATGATAGGCCGGAGTAGCTTTCATCGTCGAAATTTTTGCACAAACAAAAGCTACTTGACGCAGGAAAAACGACACTGTGACACCGCATACGGTAATTGTAAATGTAATTCTTAACCTTCGTTAAATCAGCTGAGATGCGTATATGTCTATGTTGATAGTCTGATAAGATCTTTGGTTTTGATTGGTTAGAAACTTGAGGAAATGTAAGAGTTACACTTGTGCTTTATCCATGTCCCTCCAACTTGTCCTTTTATCCCACATCTGTAATTGGTTGATGTTGTCCTATAGACTTAATGAAATCCTTTTTTTCAATATGAATCCAGGGTGCCCCCTTTCAGTGATTAAAATTTTAAAATATTTTATATTTATAGTAATATTAATTTTGTTTTAGTATAATTTTATTAAAGTATTTTATATTTATATTAATTTTAATATATTAATAATTTAAATCTTATAATTTTTATTTATTTAAATTTTAATTATTTTTATATTATATTAATATAATTATATATAATATTATCATATATATTCAGAAAACAGGGGAAAAAAAAAAGCCATAAAACAGAGATCCAGACAAAGGAAAACTATAAAGCGGGTTTATGGGAGAGGGCTTTGGAGTCTGGGCTTTATCAAGAACAATTGAGATATGGCTAGCTAGCTGTATGACAAAGGCCAAACAGAACCCAACAATTCCAAGTTCATGATGACACATGTCAACCTGTGATTTGTCAAGACTCTTTTAAGGTTTTTTTTTAATTTTAATATATTAATTTTAATATATTAATAATTTGAATCTTATAATTTTTATTTATTTAAATTTTAATTATTTTTATATTATATTAATATAATTATATATAATATTATCATATATATTCAGAAAACAGGGGAAAAAAAAAAGCCATAAAACAGAGATCCAGACAAAGGAAAACTATAAAGCGGGTTTATGGGAGAGGGCTTTGGAGTCTGGGCTTTATCAAGAACAATTGAGATATGGCTAGCTAGCTGTATGACAAAGGCCAAACAGAACCCAACAATTCCAAGCTCATGATGACACATGTCAACCTGTGATTTGTCAAGACTCATTTAAGGTTTGTTTTTTTTTTTTTAAGCACTGCACACTCCCTTTGAGATAAAAATAATAATAATAACCGTTGACTAGCAGTTAAGAAACTTTTCCGTCAGTTGACTGTTAAGGCCCAGCGACGTGGGTTCTTCTCTCGTCTTCTCCTCTCGCCAAAATTAAAAAAATAAAAAAATAAAAAAAAAGAAGAAGGGATTACTGGAAAGAACAACTAAATACTAGTAGAAAGTTGGAAACAATATCCAACTCCCGCTCCCCAAGAAAAATAATAATAATAAAGAATACAGATCGTCGATCGATTTGGGTGATCGATTCAAAGCAATAGAACCGAATAGCATGAACATAGAGTGAGTGGATTCAGCAATGAAAGGCGTCTTCTCGGTGCCCGGAGATTACATCCACTTCAAGTCCCAAGTCCCTCTTCACAAGATCCCTGTAAGGTTTTTTTTTCCCCATGATTTTTCTACATTTTTGCTATGGAATTTCTGATTTACACCTATCTTGGCAGTGGGTATGTTTTTGTCTTAGCTATTATGGTCGATCAATAAGTGTGGTTTCATAAGAATTCTGATCACAAAATTGCCAAATGTTGTTCTGGGTGTGCCTGGAATTTGCCTAATTCTATGCTTTACATATTATAGTTCGAACTGGATGTGAATCTCTTGCAAGTGTGAATGCCCTGTTTTTGTACGTTAGTGATAACTGATTTGTATGCGCTTAAGATTTTTACTCATTTGGACAGATTTTGTATACGATTTCAATTTGTAATCTTAAGTATTGCTTTTTGGCTTGCGCTAATTAGTGAATTCTTATCTGAGGAATTTGCTAGTTCACTACTTCACTTTGACTTTTCACCGAGGACCCCTATGTTTGAAAGGTTGTTAACTACCTGATATTGTCTGGTTTTCCTCGGTGCTGGAGTTTTACTATTTACCTTTTTAACTTTTATGCTTATGACTGTGAACTCTTTAGTTTCAATGTGCTGTGTCGTGGAATGTGCTGTTAATTTTTTTTAATTAGCGAAGGTAAATTCTGATTTTATGGATATGCCTTTTTCAATCTATTATTATGACTTCAGGACTAGGATAGCTGACCAAACTTTGTTGGTTATTGTATTGCTTAGCATGTGTCTTGAAGGGAGACAAAGAGAGAGTCTGTGCTATACCTTTTTTCAATTGTGAGTGAATCTCATTTTTTGGAGTTCCTTATTTTTCTCACAGATTGGCACAAAGCAGTGGCGATATTATGATTTTGGTCCCAAAGTGGTTCCTCCACTCATATGTCTTCCTGGAATTGCAGGGACAGCAGATGTCTACTATAAACAGATCATGTCCTTGTCCATGAAGGTTTTAAGCTGTTATTATATTATCTTTGACAAATTATGCATAGTTTTTCTTTTTCTTTTATTTACTTTTTTTGCTTCTTTTAGTTCTTGGAAGAAGTCCTTTGGGAACTGACATAGACTGTTTTATCTCTCCAAATGTATGGAAAGAATAGAATGAATCCTCCATAGGCTATCAGTTACTGTGTGGCTCTATTCTTGTCCCCTCATTGCTTTTAATGTTGCGATATACTGGATACTTTGTGATCCTTTTTTCTGTTAGAGAATTTTTTCCTGGCAACTTATGAATCTTATCTGTTTAATAGGTAGAGTTCCTGATTTCTTTTAACCACTGTCAGCGTGAAATTTCCCTATTTCATTTATTGATTGGTGGAAACATTATACTTATTCCAAGTAAAAGATCTACTCAAAATATTATATTGTTTATTATCAAATATCATGTGGACTATTATGAAGAACTGTATGCTTCTTGTTTAAGCCTAATAATTTAAATATTTACAAATGTCCAGGGTTATCGGGTGATTTCTGTTGATATTCCCCAAGTTTGGAATCATAAAGAGTGGATTCAAAGTTTTGAAAAGTTCTTGGATGCCATTGATGTTCACCACGTGAGAGCTTTATATATTTATGGCCTATCCTTCGTTCCTTCCCTATTATAGCATATTGTTCTTTTCAGTGCATATTTCATATTTATTATTCCCATTATGTTTCTGAAATAAATAGTGGGCTGCCTACATAAATTGAAACTATAGTTTGCTCTATTAGTTTTATAGTAAGTCCCAAAATGGCAATTGTAATCTTATCTTAATTTGCTGGTTCTACCGTTAGAACTATATTATCAGACAAGTTTATGATAACAGTAGAAATCATTTTGAATTGTCACATCTGCTTATTAGACTGAGTAACATGTTTCATACAGATACATTTATATGGTACATCCCTTGGAGGCTTCCTGGCTCAACTTTTTGCTCAACATCGTCCGAGACGGGTTAAATCCTTAGTTCTATCAAATACTTTTTTGGAGACACGCAGTTTTGCAGCGGCAATGCCTTGGGCACCTATGTATGTCTTCACATTTCTTATAATCAACTCTAGGCTGGGTATAATAAAAAATTGCTTCAATTGTTTTTGTTACTGAGCTGTAAATTCATTGGCATTTTGAAATCAAATAACTAAGTCTCTGCAGTTTAGTATGGCATCAAGTTAGACAAATTTCCTGGAAATGACTGAATTCCGTGTAAATTAGCCACTTGCTTGTATTGTATACAATCATTTCTTGGGTGAAGGGAGACGTATATTCATTTCACAAAATTTTTTTCTTTCTTTATAAGCTAGTCTTTCCATGGTATAAATTTACTTATTGCTATACAGAGTTTCTTGTGTATTGAGTTTAGTCAATATTCTTCTTCTTTTTTGTACTTCCTGCTATTATTTCTCTGCTTTTCTCCATAAATGATCTTTATTACTTATTGCGTGTAAATGTGAAAGTATTCTTAAGATATTAACTTGCCACATGCAGTGTTGGTTGGACCCCATCTTTTTTGTTGAAACGATACGTCTTAACAGGAATTCGTGATGGCCCTCAGGAACCTTTTATTGCTGATTCTGTGGACTTTGTTGTTTCGCAGGTGGGGTTATAGGAACGCCTTAGACCATTTTTCTTTATTGAATTTTTGTTATTATTGTTTGTATGAGGCAGAAATCACTTGGTTGTCCTCGGTTCATATGAAAGCTAGAACTAATCTTGCTTCCCAGATTGCACTATCACAGTTTACGAATATACAGTGCAATTTTCTTATATAGCGTTAGCATGTATAGTCAGCTTGTCTTAATTCCAGCTTTTGTACCCTTCGACCATTTAATTAGTGAATTTGCATCCTCCTCCTCTCTCTGAGTTGGTCATCCTGCTAAGGAACGTTCTTCATATTTCTATAAGCTACATGTAGTACAAGTATAGTTTTGCTTGGTTTTTAACTTGGTTCTATCAATTTAGAAATGTAAAATCAGTTAAGGTGGATCTCATTCAGTTCATCATCTTTATGTTAGGCGAAATTCTTAACAGTTTGTTTTACCAAAACTTGCTCTCTCTCTCTCTCTCTCTCTCTCTCTCTCTCTCTCTCTCTCTCTTTTCCTTTATTTAATGGAAAGAACTTTTTATTTTCTATAATTAGTTTTCATTTTTATTTTCAGTTAGAAGTCTGCACTCTATATCTTGTTCTTTAAAATGCTAAACCATCTGCTGTAAGAAAAAGATTGCTTTCTTTATCTGAGGCGATATATATGATCATTTCAGGTTGAAATGCTCTCAAGAGATGACTTGGCATCCAGATTGACTTTGACCGCTGATACTGCGTCAGTTGAACCTCTTCTACTTTCAGATTCATTTATAACTATAATGGATGTAAGTTGTCTGAAACTTGCTTTTCATGGGGGTGCACACAAACATATTTCTAGTAGTCATACTTTTTGAGGAAAGAAGGTCTAAGCTGGCAATGGAGACATACAAATGATGGTTTCTTTAGTTTCATATGCTGTTAACCTTTTCCTTTAACAATTGAATAAAATTATATCTTGTAATTCCATTATATGTGATTTTATAAAATTTTTGTTCTTAGATTTTTTTTCTTTTTAGTTAAGTTCCAGGTTAACATGCCAAAATTTTCTAGCTGCATGGCTGTAGAAATGTTTTAAAGTGCGAGATGATATCCTTCTGCAACATTTGGATTCATATTAGGAAGTAGTAGTTCCCTTAAGTTCTGATACTTGAAGGGGAAAGGAAAGTTTTAGCTGATTGTACTATTATTGACATGGTTAACTGTATGGCCTTGAAGACAAACGATGACTCTGCAATTCCTCAACAACTCAAAGATCAGCTAGGTGAGAGGTATCCAGGTGCAAGGCGAGCTTATCTGAAAACAGGAGGTGATTTCCCATTTCTTTCCCGGCCAGATGAAGTCAACCTCCATCTTCAGGTATATAACGAGTATATAATATCACCGGACTTATATCATGTTGATAGTACTGTCAATATATTGAGAAGACTGTTATTTCAACTGGTATCTGAAACATGGCAGCTGCACCTGAGACGAGTTGGAGTAGAAGCTCGGCCAGATTTGGTTCGCAGCGTCCCAAAAGACAGCACTGGTGGGAGCCGTAGCAAAGAAAATGAAGAAAAGAAGGATCCCGATGACCAACCAAAAGATAATGGGGGCAATCCTGAAAGTACATCTGAAGAAGGCCAGTTACCACCAGCTTCAGAAAGTTCAGAAATTCATGGCCTAGATGATCAGCTCCTCAGCAATGCAAAAATTTGTTCCATCGGTCATGAAGATGCAATTATTTTGATGCAGAATGCATCGCTGAAGAATCAACACATTGCAGGCACCAGAATCCTTCTTCAATCGGCTTGGGAGTTGCTTATTTTCTCTTTGCTTCCCTTTTATTTAGATTCCTTGTACATTAGGAAATTCAGACAACTGATGTAAGTAAAATAGAACATAAAGAGCACTTTCTTCTCGTTGTTCATACGAGCGAATCGTTGCATGGCAGCACGCGTTTCCCATTGACAATGTCGTACCTGTTTCATTATTTCGAAAGTTCGTGTTGTTATTACTGAATTCAAATAAAAATCTTGTTCATCTGCGACTTTATAAATCCATTCCAATAGATTGTATAAATTTCATCGTATTTGTCTCAAATTATAATAATAATAATAATAATAATAATAATAATAAAAGGAGTATTGTATTTGTCATGCAAAAGCATGAGTCTGTAATAACGACGTCGCTACTCTTTTCCCCTTGGAAAGTGCAAGCCCCTGGCCCAACAGCAAATTAACGCCCTTCATCTACTTTTGCACATCAAAAGAACCATGGACTAGAATACTTTAATTAAAATAATGTACCATACTTTCAAACATCACAGCCCCACAGCCTTAATTAAAGGCATCAGTGCTTAAAGTTAAGCATGACGCTAAAGGAAATAGACTCAAAAGCCAAAGTACTATTTCCTGGCAAACATGATTGCTTAAACAAGGTTATGAATTATCCATCAGCCCTACTCTGAACAAATTTCTAAATGGAGATGGCCACTGGTCCTCCACTCAACTAAACCTTTCTGCAATCGTCAAAAGGTGAAGTTGGATCCTTCCGTCGTAGATTCCCAGACTTCTGCAAAGTAAACCTCAATGGCAAACCAACCTTAGACTGCGGCATAGAGAAACTAAAGTTCCATCAATTTATTACCAAGTACACTATTCTTAGATAAATCCTAGTTCTACAAACTTTATTGGCATTAGTATCAGTTATGTTCTGAGTGATGTACGATAAAATACCGGTAATATACCGGTAGCATTGAGCGACAAGTCATATACCATGATCATTGATCAAGACAAAAGGTCAAGCCAAGATCGTTGAAAGCCATCATCTATTCATTAACATGCACCTCCTCCAACTTCAACAACCCTGTGATCTAGTAAAAGAGGCTTATAGAATTTAAGGACTAATTCAAACCTCAATCCTCCTCGAGATGGCAGTAAACCATAATGGCAACCGAGAATCAGGAAACATTTGGCGGCCACCTCAAAACAGTGTCATAGTTTCAGCTTGATTTCATCTTAGCCATCAATATTACTATATCCTTTGCTTGAATCAGCAATTTCATCTCATTGACAGCCTATTGTCCGCATCTTTAGTCATCGGATAACTCAGATTCCCAGAAGGCATTTTGCATGCCATCCTGATAACATAAACACCTCTCCTCTCATTTCATCAAATCCATAAGATTAATACATCGAATATTATACAAACATGATATTGAAAAATAAGAATGTAAAATATATTCTATATACAGAAATTAATCTTAAAGTTTTGGAGACATTTAAAAGGCACAACTTTCCCTAAAGAATTGAAAAGGACCAAACACAAGAATATTTTAATATAAAATATATAGCTACTACATACACACCAATCAAATTCTCTAGGCAGAAGAGTTACCATTGCTTCCAAAGATTCCACAGAAACCAAAAAGGAAAAATGAAGAACACAATATCATCCGCCAGATCATCAAACCACCCTAATTCCTCCCCCCCCCCCCCAACCCCCCACAAAAAAAAAACATTTCTTGAAAAACAAACAAACAGAACAAACATTAATGACCTTTCTCACTTAGCAACCATCCTGGCAATAAAGTCCTCGTAACGTATTTTCCCATCCGACCCGACATCCACTTCTCGGATCCACTCATCGAACTCCGAAGGCTCCAGCTTTTCCCCAATGCTAGTCAAAATATGTCTCAGATCCGCTACGGATACAAACCCAGTGGAGTCCTTATCGAGAACCTTGAACGCATCGCGTAGCTGCCTATCGAACGGCTCAGGTTTCATGTGCTTGGACATGAGATCTAAAAAGCGAGTGAAGTCAAAAGGCGCCGTGAGTTTCTCCTCGGCGACAATAGCTTTGAGTTGGGCTTGGGTGGGGTTGGCCCCAAGAGACCTCATTAGGATGCCTAGTTCAGATGGAGCGATCTTGCCGTCCCCGTCGGTGTCGAAGAGGGTGAAAGCCTCCTTCATTGATGAGACTTGGTCGTTGCTCAGATCCTTGCCCATTTTTGTACGGTTTGAGTTTGAAGGAAGTCAGAAAACTGAACAATTGAAATTGGTTACTTTTGCCTTTGAGTTTGATAGTTATTGTTGGCGTGAAAGGAGAGGAGTGAGAATCGGCGAATTAATGGTGCGCTTTATACGAAAAGCGTTGTCGTTTTGGAGTTCTGATAGAGAGAAATGGGTCCCCTCTATTATTCTGTGTGGATGAGGTGTAGGATAGGATCATTGGGAATTGGAATTGGAATCGGAATCGGGTCCACTAATCGACACTTCATTTCGATTAGTTAATAATAATAATAATAATTTCATTAAATATTTATAAATAATTACAATGCCTAAGTGTAGATATCATTATTCATCGAAAATAATAATATTATCTATAAATATTAAAAAATTATTTAATTATTATTTTAATATTTGTTATATTTAACAGATTATTTATAGTGAATTAAAAATAATTCATTAATAAATTATTTTAAATATAATTTAAACAATATCAGTTTACTAGATAAACTATTTATATGATCCACTCAAGTTAGACTTTGAATAGGTCAACTTAGATTGATATAATTCGAATTGATATTTAATAATTAAAAAAATATTTTTATTTAAATTTATTTATAAAATATATAAATATTAATATAAAAATAAATTTTAAATTTTTATTAATTATAAATAATAAATATAATTAATGTAAGCCGGCTTTGAAAATAAAACTTGATAAAAAAATTTAAATTTTTTGATTCATGATCCGATCTATAGATACTTCTAGTATCAACTAGACATGTTAAAATTTCTCATTAAAATAAAAGCTTGTTAATGAGTAACTTTGATAATTTTAAAGTTAATTAATTTTTTTCTAAAATTACTATTTTTATATTAAATACACACTTAATGTTATAAAAATTTCATATAAAAAAATATATTATTTAATATAATAAATTAAAAAAAAAACTTAAAATTCTAATAGAGGTTTTAATTTTTGAAACTCTATCATTACCCTTCCGCCTCTGTTTTTCTTTCGGGAAATATGTTGGACTTGGGGTCAAGGCCCAAAGGAGAAAGAATTTCAGGCTTGCAGTTGCAGAGGGATTGGGAACAAGGAACCAATATCCCTTTTGTTCTTTTTGAGTTACTAAGTGAAGGCTTGACTTCTATACGTTAAATACTAAAATCGTTATTGGCCCAAAACTTTTAATTACATGCATTCCACTCGCTATCAATGCTCAAACCCTAAAATTTTTAAATTTAATTTAATTAATTTATATATTTTTTAAAAAATAATATTTAATAAATTTAAAATTTTTAACCCATAAACTTACTTGCATACTCATTCGGACTTGAGATTGACAATACAATTTCAACACTGTCCCTGACCACCTATTGTCCTATCAATGCCATTGCTAAACTTCAAGCTGTAAAGGGGGAAAAAAAAAGCCATTTAAAATCAAGTTGAAGTCTCTCAAGTGCAATATACTTTTTTTTATTATTAATTTTATCAACTTATTAGAGCTTTTCAATTTTCTAAGGTCTTTTCCCTCTCTTTCTTTCTTTATATTCAACAACATCACATCTTTCTGTCTTTCCTTTTTTTTTTCCAAAAGGAAAATCTTTTAACTCTTTCATTTCCACCATTAAAACTTAACAAAAGTACCCGTCATTACGGGCGATGTTTGTGGAAATTCTTACACTAATATATGCCTATATTTTTCAAAGATGTGGGGATATTTGATTTTAATGCCCAAGTGAAACACAATTAAAGGTAAAAGAGGTTTATGAATTACAAATGTTGTAATCCAATCAGATTTATTAAATATTTTTTATAAATAATTTTATAAATTAATAAAATTAAATTAAATTTTAAATTCATCAATTTTTTTTTCTTTTTGTTCATAGGAAAACAACTCTTTCGTGATCTCCACGACATTCGACTGTATTAGTAGTAGTAAGTAGTTGTTAACCACACTTCAATCTCAAACAACGAACATTTCTAGAACGAAGCAATTGATAAAAACAAGACATAAAATCAACGTTGGCATACTTCAAATCACATTTTTATGTTGTGTACGTGTTTAGTTACTTATCATTATTATTAAGAATTCAATATCAGCCTCCAGAAAATTGTCTGAAATAGGCTCATAATTGTTTTCTTATGTTTATTGAAAATTCGCAACCAAACCCTTCTATTAAAAATAATATATATATATTTTTTTGTGGCTAGAACTGCAACCCTTCTTTTTCCTACCAATGGATCGGGGGGGGGGGGGATATTTGAAAACACCATGATGGTTTAACGAAGGCATGACTTTTTTATTTTATTTTTCTATTTTTTGTCAATTGTAATCATGGCCGACGCAACTTTTCTTCACCACTAGCCACCAAGTTCTTTCATTTTTTTCTCATTTAACTTATACATGCATGTGCAATGTACATCCAACATTTTCCGAGTCTTAAGATCAATATAAGATAAAGTTAAAGAGGTCCATCATCAAAGAGTAATGAGACAACTTTAAAAAAGAATTAACTAGTTTTAAAATCAAGCTACTTTGATGTAGTTTATGTTTTTTTGAATATAAAATGTGACGCAAAATTTAAATTCTTACAATCATTACATTTCGTGCATTTTTCCCATTGCTTCTTACTTTTCCTTTTGAATATTTGCTATCTTAAATGTATAAGCCAGAGGAAAATTGTTGAACTCTTAACGTCTTTTTGGCTGTTTTTTCTTTTCTTGACATGCTACATTCTTCTTTTTGATCGTTGCTTCTTTCCTCCAATTCGATCATCCTCCAAAATAAAAAAAAAAAAAAAAGATAAATAAATAAAGACATTAATAATATCACATGAGATAGTATGAGTTGAGAGATATAAGAGGTTGATTTTTTTTCCCTGGTAAATAGGTTGATATCTTTTCAGAAGATAGAAAAAAGATGGCTCTATTTGTTCAAAGTGTAAAGTTTGCACCTTTCATATTTATTGTCGACCATAAGCGAGGATCTAATTGCGCGATCCAATTCTTTAATTGTGTATCGACATTGTGTCTAATTGCGGGACAATAATCTCTAGTTTTACCTCTATAATTAATTTTGTTTTGTTTTGAGTGTCATGGCATAACTATTATTTTGAAAATTCAAAGAATTTTTTGCATTTAGATTTCAAATTGTATCACATTTGTTGATTTACGTGCACACGAAAATTGCAAAATGTTAATAATTAAGTCATATATAGTTTTTTTTTTCTCATTTTGATTCTTATTCTAATATAATCAAAGCATATAAAGATTATATTTTAATAAAAAATCGACCGATTTTGATAAATTCATTATATGGATAGTAAAACAAACTTTTGTATGGATTAGATTGTATTTTTATGCAAATCAACTAGCATTTGGCGTTCGTATATATAACTGGGAATGCTCCTAATGTGGTAAAGATGTTTTTGATCATCGATCGATTTTCATTTTTTAAAATTGGTTAATTAGCAAGTGAAATATAACGGTGTTCATAGGTCGAGTTGCAGTATAAAAAAATTTAAATATAAGTTCAGAGCCTTTTTTAGCTCGACATAGCTTATGTTTGGAATTACTGTTTATTATTATTCAAAAATATTTTTACTTTAATAGTTATATATTTTATAATTAGATTAAATAAAAATATATTATTTCACTAAAGAAACATTGTTTTGGAGTAGACTTAAAACATAAAAAATAAAGCTCGAGCTGAGCAGGCTGCTTAGCATATGGACAAATCTAATGAAATGTAAAGGAATTTATTAGATTTGATAATTTTATATATAATATAATTACACAATATAAATAAAAAATAATTAATATATAAATATATAT
>JBBYHO010000005.1:17127382-17137604 GCA_038382025.1 Adansonia gregorii
TTAATAAAAAAATAATTTAAATTTAATTATAAAAATACATTAATAATAATATAGTCAACCCCCATGTGGGAGGCCATGTTTTGTTAGGTTCCCTACCCAATTCCCATTGACCTCGACAGCAGTTATCCAATTAACTATGAGAGGAACACATGGCTGAGATGGCTAGTAGAAAGCTAAACTACTTTAAATTTCATGGTGAACAACTGCAAATTAAAATAATGAAAAGTTTGGCACGCAGTTAGAAATGCAGCAATCTAAAGGAATAATTGTCCCATAAACAAATCTCTAACTTTTGAAATTCATAATGGTGGATTTTTCTTATTTTATATATATTGTTGTCAATTATGTTAACTTAATATTTGTTTTGGATTCCTTGTAAATTACTAGTAATTTCTACGTTGGAAGAAAATTGTTTTTATTTTTTTTTAAGTAAGATAGTATATGACATTGAGATATATTTTTTAAGTAATGCTACATGCATTTCGTGAGAATGTGCAATTTTTTCATCTGATTTTCCATGTAGTACACTAACTATAGGATGATTTCAGTGACAGTATTCAAGCCTAAAATTTTATATATAATGTCAAAGTGTGAAATTTAATTATTTTTATATTAAAAAATCATAAATTAAGAATAAAAAAATTATAAATATTTATAAACGGATTAAGTTAATTTTTAATTTAAATTTTAAATTTTAATCAAAGTCCGTGTAACTTTTAAATAACCCTTCACCGACATTTCAAGAAAACAAAAAATTTCGGACGTTGTTTCCTCGTAAATTCAAATTCGTTGGTCAAGATTGTTGTCTACTCTTCTTTCTCTAATTCAAATTAAATTAAATTATCTCAAATTGGAAAAATCAGCTTTGCTTACCTCTTTTTGTACCCAAAGTCACAACCTACCGCCTAATTGTCACCTATTTTGTCACAGGCAAGAAATTTCATCACGGCTAGTTTCTTGATGATCAGAGGTAAATCAAAACTAAACTACAAGAAGGAAAAATCAAAAATGTTTCTTAGTGTCACAGTCATTATGGCTAGCTGTCATCACACCTTTGCCTTGCCCATATTTCTCTATCAGCTATTGAACTGGGGTATTAAACTTGGGATGGGAACATGTCGAGCTACCCCCAAAAGTGGATATTAATTGCGCATTCTCTGGTTTCAACTTTGACATGCACTAAGCTCTACACTTCACTTCACTTGCCTTCTGTCACTTTACCTACCGCTCCGTTCTCACTATCTTCTTCTTGTTGTTCTTCATTTCATTAAAGAAAGAAACGGATATGGGTTGTTTTCTTTGATCTTTTTTCATTATTCTGTTAAAAGAGAGGGAACCCTCCTGGAAGATCTGAGCCTAGGGAAAAGATGAGTGTCTTTCAGTTTCTGTTCTTTCTTGTTCTTTCGATCACACTATTCATTCCACTGTTGGTTCATGGGAACACGGAGCTTAGAGCTCTAATGGAGCTGAAAGCTTCTTTAGACCCAACAAACAAGGTGCTGGAGTCTTGGAAAAGTGATGGTGACCCTTGCAGCGGTTCTTTCCTGGGTGTGGCTTGTAATCAGCACCGTAAGTTGGCTAACATTTCGTTGCAGGGAAAGGGTCTTTCTGGTAAAGTCTCGCCTGCAATTGCGGGTCTGAAGTGCCTCTCCGGGTTGTACTTGCATTACAATTCATTATCTGGAGAGATACCGGTCGAGCTTTCAAATCTTCAAGAATTAACTGATCTTTATCTTAATGTTAACAATCTGTCTGGCAACATTCCTCCTGAGATTGGTAACATGGCTGGTTTACAAGGTTAGTTCATAATTTTGTTTCTGAAATTTTCCTTTATTTTTAAGTTCCATTTTCTTGAGGTTTGTTTCGTTCATCATTTAAAGTTCAGCCTTTATTTTTTGTTTAATCAAGTAGCAAATCATTAAAAAATTGACCGATATTTATTTGCCTTTTGAGATACTTCTTTACATTCCATCCCTTTCCATAACAGCTTATCCTTTCATCATTTTTTCAACTGTTCAAGCGCCCATTCAAGAATTAAATTAAACTTAGTTAATGGCTAAATGTAAGATCTAGGAAATATCTTTCCTTTTTCGGCTTCCGGATTAGCTTACCTGGGGCCCCTATACTTTCACTTTCCGCCATAGAAATCACATGATTTATGATACTGTCTGTTTCCCTATTTGATAGTAGCTAACTCAACACCGCAGAAAGGTTGCATTACGCTCCACAAATTTTATAATAAAATCGGCTTTTCTTTCGTAGTATACAAAATGCATCCCATCAGTTGGCTAGCGAACCAGGAAATTGAAAGATTTTGCTGTTTCTACCAATACTATACAATTTTCACAGTTGTTGAAAATTGAAACAATGGAATATATTTTTAATCTGTACTAGATCTTGTTTGATATTGACCGATCGTGAAGTTCAGACACTCAACTGGGAAATTTGTTTGCCTTTTAGTTCTACAGTTGTGTTGCAACCAGCTGACAGGGAATATACCTACAAAGATTGGGTTTTTGAAGCGACTAAGTGTTCTTGCTTTGCAATATAATAGACTAGATGGTAAAATTCCAGCCAGCTTAGGGAACTTGGTCATGTTAAGGAGACTTGACTTGAGCTTCAATCGCCTTCTTGGTGCAATTCCTGCAACGTTAGCTAATATCCCAGGATTGGAAATTCTAGATATCCGAAACAATACTCTATCTGGAAATGTCCCTTCCGGTAACTCTATTTCTTCTATTGTTTTTATATGATTCTTGTTCCACATGTTAACTTAGACTGATTTGTAATCTGTAACGAATGAAAACCAAGGTCTCAAGAGATTAAATGGAGGATTTCAAGGCGACAACAACCTAGGTCTCTGTGGAAAAGGCTTTCCACCATTGAGAAATTGCAGTCCTTTTGATAGTATGTACATCAACAAGCCCGAAACTTTCCGCTCACATCTAAATAACACTGCTCCAGGGTTTGCCTCCCACACATCAAATATCCAGGGACATTGCAACCGCACTCATTGCTTACATCCATCGAGATTCCCAGAGATACCTGTTATTTCAGGGGCTATTACAGTCACTTTCGTTGTTATGGCTGCTGGACTTCTCGCATTTATTCACTACCGTAGGCAGAAACAGAAGATTGGAAATACATCTGGTTCTTCTGACGGGGGCCTTAGCACTGACCAGGCAAAGGAATTTCAAAGGAATGGAAGTGTTTCTCCGCTTATAACTCTTGAATATTCATACAGATGGGATCCATTAGGTGAGGGTTGGAATGGCATAGGATTCTCCCAGGAGCATTTGAATAAGTTTCGCTTCAATCTAGAAGAAGTTGAGTCTGCAACTCAATGCTTTTCCGAGTCGAATTTACTGGGAAGGAGCAACTTCTCATCTGTCTACAAAGGGGTTCTAAGAGACCGTTCTCTTGTGGCCATTAGGAGCATAAATGTAACCAGCTGCAAGTCCGAGGAAGCAGACTTTGTTAAGGGTTTGCACTTATTAACATCGTTGAGACATGAAAACCTTGTTAGGCTGAGAGGTTTTTGCTTCTCAAGGGGCAGAGGCGAATGTTTTCTCATTTATGAATTTGCTTCCAAGGGAAACTTATCCAAATATCTCGATCTAGAAGATGGAGAAGACCCAATTCTTGACTGGTCGACAAGGATTTCCATCATCAATGGCATTGCAAAAGGTCAGTTTCAGATCGGTTTTTTCGCAGCATAAAAGATCAAGAATCCATCAAATGTTTCTCTTTGACTAAATATTCTTGTATTTCGCTCGAACAGGAATGGAATATTTGCACAAAAGTGAAGCAAACAAGCCGCACATAGTCCATCGCAACATATCTGTCGAGAAAGTTCTCATTGACCAGCAATTCAACCCATTGATTGCAGACTCCGGTCTCCATAAGATTCTTGCCGATGACATTGTCTACTCAACTCTTAAAGTGAGTGCTGCCATGGGTTATCTAGCGCCAGAGTACGTTACCACCGGCCGTTTCACAGAGAAGACTGATGTATTTGCATTTGGGGTGATTATTTTCCAAATCCTGTCTGGTAAACTTCAACTCACAAGCTCAATGAGGTTGGGAGCAGAATCCAGCAGGTTTGAAGATTTCGTTGATAAAAATCTCAGAGGAGAATTTTCTGAATTGATGGCAGCCAAGCTGGGGAAAATTGCACTTAATTGCACGCATGAACAACCTGAGGATAGACCAAGCATGGAGATAATAATAAAAGAGCTAAATGACTGCAGTGTCAGTTCTTGATGGCATTCTTTTGAAAAACTGACGACGATAATGGGATCAAAGAGATTGATGAAACTGCTTTTTGTTGGTTGTTGTAGATCTTTTGACAGGCACTATGATGATTGAGGTGTGAAAAGATGGCAATATCGTGTAACGCGGAGTTGCAGTTGCAGATAGGACAGCTTTAGGAGACTTTCCCCCACTGATTGCCAGCAATTAAAAAAAAAAAACAAAAGCCCGTGGAGATAAGGGAAGAAATAACTTTCTAATCATACAATTTGATACGTACATTCTAATTCGCACCTCCACGAGCATTGAGCCAGCGAAACGAACCTCGACTGCGGGCCAGCTCTTACTGCAACACACACTTGAAAAGGATTTTATGGTCCAAGATTCCATCTTTTAACGTTTTAATGGCTGCAAGCTCATCTTTAACATTTTCCCCTGTGACTACGATGAACTGATTGCAGAGCATCACTCTATCTCGGTTGCAAACAGCAGCAGCAGAGCTAGTCGATGTTTTTATAACATGTCTCTTGGAGAAAATCATCCTCTTTTATTTTTCTCGTTAGCAGTCATAAAATAAGTTCTAACAAGTTGTAACATTGCTTATAACCGTGTGAGGTGCCAAAGCAGAAGGCCTAAACGACTAAGAAATGCAAGTCAAGCAATCTATGCAACAGCAGTATGTTGTTGATCTTGCAACCATTCTGTAGGCCACCAATCTGGTCTAATTGCCACAACCTTTACATCCTTCTGCCCCTGTAATATCAACGAGTCTTTGAAGGCTTCATCAAGTCGCAAGACACGCATTCCACGAAAGCCAAGTGCAGCAGTCACAGTCCCCGCCTTCTTACCGGAGGCACTGTTAATCAGCTCTGAACCAGGGTTAACTTTCCCCTCCACCTCTTAAATAACAAAAAGCATCAGTCATGTTTTTGCAAGATAAATTAACTTCATCAAAGCCCAGTGGAGGGAGACTACATTTTTCATTATTATCAAGAAACTCTAAAGGCAGTAATCGCTTTCGAATAACCCCCCTGCGGTGTACGAGATATTAAGTTCTTGCCCCAAGTAGCAACCTGTATCAAAGCTGATTGCGTTTAGACCCGTGAAATTGTATTCAAGTGGAATAATAACAACGTCACAAGGGAGACCAGACCAATAGATTCAAACTCTTAAAACGAAGGTGAACCATCTCGTAGTAAATTGAAGAAACAACGATAAGAACGGCTATAGTAAAATTAAGATAGAAAATGCAAGAAATTTTCAAGAAACTTAAATATACCATTGGCAACAAAGCAAACAAGCAACTTTAGGAATCTCAGTTGAGCCCTCCGCAACACCCTTCTCTAATCTCCACAGAAAGTAATTCTCTTCATCTATTTCTTTATCGGACTCAACTAAAGCTGCTACAATAAACAAAAGAATAAGAAATTGTTTACGCTGCAGTTTGGTTGCATAACAGTCAAGAAACAATACACCCTAAATCGATTATTACCTCGAAGCCATGACTATGTAAATAAGAAGAAATTTCAGCAGGAACAAAAGATTAGTGACCTCAAGTGTCGTACCAGCTGGAAAAATTCCCCTAAAACCCAGACAGTCCAATCTGGGATCCTTAAACCATTGCCATCCAACATCACTGCCATAAGAAGCTGACTTGCCAGAACGGTCAACACCACCCGCACCCCCCCCCCCCAACACAACCAATTGAAGCCGCCTCTGGTTCTTCGACAGCAGGGTCCTTTCCAGCAAGGTTACGACCATACCTCTGCCAGCAAGAGAAGTCTTCTGCCACATTCTCAATATCTACTTTAGACCTCAACCGGTATTTGTAACAGCAAATACAGGAACAACCATTAAGAGAAATTCTAAAGTTCAGATTACTAGGAAATACAAGCAAACATCACTAGCTGGTACAATAGTCAATGCCATAAAGATACAAGAACATTTTAAGATTTATCTCCTCAACAAATCATTTTTCAAAGAAACAACAACACTGTAGAATTCATACTGATTCTGAAGTTAACAAAATAATAATACTCTGAGCGATTCCGAAGACATACAGACTAATAAGTTATCTGCTTTAGACCTACCATCTACCATAGTGGACAGGGGTTTTGGACGTCGTGAAGGCAGCGATCGTGGACAAGAAAAGAGGGTCTGAAACGGTACATTATGGTGTCGTTTTTGAACAGGAGATTTGGATTGTTCCAGTGGGGTTTAATTTAAAGCTAGAATAATAGCAGGGTTCAGACGTGTTTGGCATGCGCGAGTTGGGAGGTCGACACGTGTGCATCGATCGAGTCCTACACGTCGTTGTCCGGAGGAAGACACATGCCATGAAATCATGAAATTCCCTAATGAGGTTGGATACGGTCGAATTCTGATGAGGAACTTGGGCTTTGAGTTTTCCAGTAGATTGGGGTCGCTAACTTGGTAATCTCTTGGGCCTTTGGGTCTTGACCATCCTAAGATCATGCCTTTCCAACCTCGTACTTATGCCTATGTTCATTTCGTTTATTAACTTATTTTTAATTATTGTAAGTTCCATGAAGAGTATTATATTATTTCATAAATAGGAGTAAATAAATCATGAAAATTTCTCATTAACCATTGCTGCATCTATAATCATCTACTATAAAGAGAAAAAAAAAAAAAAACTTGTTAAAATGGACTGAATAGAAGGTGTTATTTGGTGGATTTACAAGAAGTGAGTAGTTTTTAAAAATATTTCATTTTTATTTTATTTTTAAAAATAAAAATAAAAATAAATATTATTATTTCATTATTATTTTTTTAATTTTTGAATTTTTTTAATTGAATTTTTATCACTTATGACATCAAACTTAATTAAAAATTTTATAATAATTAGAATTTATTACAACCATTCCAAAGGTCAAAAATGTATTTTTTAAAAAAAAATTATAATTTTAAATGAAAAAAAAGGGTTAAATTTATATTACTATTTTTTTTTTAGTTTTGAAAACTTTAAAAGGTGCTTACCCTTTAAAATTTCCCCATTTTAAAAAATAATGTGATTAATCAAAATACCACGTCCATAGAATTAAAATCTATATAAAAAAAATAAAACAACAGTCATGTCACATCATGTAATATATTTGTAAAAATATTATATTTTTATTCCACAGATATAATACTAATTTTTTTATTTTTTTATAACAATTCAAATCAAATTGGTGGATCTAAAAATTCCTCCAAATTAACTTCCTTTTCTTTAGTGTCACTCGGTGTCAAGAAATCTAATACCACTATCATCCAATATCAAAATCAATTATATTTCCATCTCATTCCATTCAGATGACACCGATGCTTGATTTTCTTATTCATCTATCCTTTTTCCTCTTCTATTTAGAATTAAATCAATTGACACCCAAATATCAAAACAATTACTATATGTATTTTATATTACAATATGACTTATTCATACATTATATTACGTGTGAATAAGTCATTCTAGAGAAGAAAATTTGGGATTCAAATTAAACTTTTCAATATGGAATATATTATACTATTGGAAGAAAGCATATTGGAATTTCTTTAGCCAAAAAAAAAAAATCATGTATTAGTTACTGAATGGATGTTGGGATATATTCTGTTAAGCCTAATACGGAAATTGCAACACTGTAAAGCCCATAGTTTTGAGATATATAATATTGGTATTTGGTAAATCGTCAATCTTCAAATATTTCAACAGATAACTGAGTATTTGATTGATAAGAAGAAGTGAATTTGCAAAGATATTAGCCTAAGCCGCCGATAAAGATTAGGCCAACGCTTAAACGGTCATAGTCATAAATTCATCATGATGGGGGCACAGCTTGTTCACACAATCACATCTACATATATATATATATATATATAGTTTAATATTATAAATTTTTATAATTTTTTATACTATTTATATTTATTTAATATAAAATTATATTTTATGTTTTATTTTAAATAAAATGTTTATGTCAAATTGAAAATAAATTAAAAATATTTAGTTATTTATTTAATATAAAAAAATTAAGTGTTGAATATATATAAATATGATAACCTAGATCGATATAATATAAATTTTGAATAAATTCAAAACTTTTATGTGTACCAAGAATATAATTATATTGTTAAATATTATAATCAATCAACTTGTTAAAATATCAATCGTATATAAAATTATAACAAAATACAAAACTAATTAATTTCATATCAGTGTAAATCGATCATTTCGGGTTTATTTTAATTAAATTAAAATTTTTAAGCGACATACTTAAAAGCTTTACCTAAATTTGTATTCATGGTGTTGGAGACTTTGGATCACCCCTTTACCTAATTTTTAGATTTTCCTTTTTTTCCCATTTGTAGGACATAAATCCAAATCCTTACAATCAAATGCTTGTATGAGCAATTAATTGAATAAAAAATCACTACCATATGGGTTGACCAAATGTATGAAAATGACCAAGTAATTATCACCCGCACTATCTAATTTTAATGCTTACTCTAAATAATATATCAACTTTATCAACCCACTTATTTTGTCTCCAAAATATTGCACTCCAACCTCATTTTAATTGCAAAAAATTATATATATATATATATATCATAGATTAATTATGAGAAGTAGAAAAAAAAAACTTCATGTAATTTTGCTTTTATCTTTTCTTATCTAAGATCGATTGAACTTGTAGTTGACCAATTCCACTTATATTTGGTAACAAAGGACAAGATTAATCCTAAGTCCTTCTAGAAAAAAGGAAAGTTGAATACAATAATCTACACGTATCTATATTAATTTTTATTTTTCTATCTATCATCTAAACATAAATATAATAACAATTATAATATATATTAAAAATTTTAATAAAAATATGATATATATGCATTAAATATCATATTAATTATATTTAAATATATCATATTTTTAATATTAATTATATTTTTTTATTTTATGTGCAACATAAAAAATATATGCTTACTCGACAATTTAAGCGAGCTGCGATCGCCAACGATGAATGGGTTTCGAATGCCTAACGGTGGACGTCAAAACTCAAAGGTCAAGACGGAGGACCCAGCTTCGGATATCAAGAGAGTGGCCCTCGAGATAGTGTCGGTATGGACCGTATGGTCTTTCCATCATATTATCGTACGGATGAAGAAGGAATTTTCATGCCTTCTGCTTAGGCTTTTTTTTTTTTGGATTCTTTATGATCAGAATCAAAATTGATGATCAAATTGAAAAACAAACCAAAAATAAATAAAAATTGGCAATTCGGTACGAGACAATAAAATAATCATTGTTGAAACTTGAAAAAAAAAAAGAGTTGGAAATTTTATAAATTTAAATATTTAATTCACTCATAAAAAATGAAAATTTTAATTTTTAAACCTCTTCATCATAAAATCTTAAATATCCATGTTTCTCTATTACAGTAAATCCTATGCCACACACTTCCAAATAAAATCTGCCACAAGGGTTTAAGAGTTGTTTTAAAAATTAATTTTATTAAAAGGAAACCTTAACTAGGGGGATATATATATATATATGTTTATATAAAATTTACTCTGACCAAAATAAAGAGTAAGATTTTTAGTATGTACGTCATTATACATTATCAAAACATGCTACTTTGTTTATAGAAAATTTATTTAATTCTTAGAAGAATTTTTAAATTTAATAAGTAAGATTTATAAAATGGCGCATATCTCTGAGTGCATATTAAAAATAAAATAAAAAATAATATACGTGATAATCTGTTAACTCACTTGTTAAACTAAAAAATTTTATTGTACATAAAAAAAGCAAACTTTTATTTATATATAGATCATGTCATTAAAATATGACTGAGTAAGGGAAATAAACTAAGGTGATAAAAAGTCAACAAATCAATTTCCAATTTTTAAAATATTGTTTTTAGATAGAGTTTTGCTCTTACAAGCATGGAGTTTTTTTCTTTTTCTTTTTTTTTTT
>JBBYHO010000005.1:17153705-17171704 GCA_038382025.1 Adansonia gregorii
TAGAAGAATATTTTGTATGAGCTTTGGTTGGTTATTCTGTGTAAGAGTTTCTCGTTAACTTTCCGCTATGAAATTATGCATAGTAGGAATGAGAAAAATATAAAGAAAAGAACTTAAAAGCAGTTGCAATTTGTGCACTTTGTCGAAGTTTAGGCCTTAGGGATGTTTTGACAAGTATAGTCAAGGTTTGCGCATGCATTTTAAAAGTGAGGTGCCCCACGGTTAGATGCGTCACTGCCCTTAATCAAGGTGCTTTTATTGAAGTTTTCTGCCCAGGCTTCATGTAGTGTTTACTGTTTCTTTGTTTTCTTCTATTTATTTAAAAACCCAAGGTTATTTATTATTTGGATTGTGTCTTACTTTTTATTGCTATTTCATGCATTCTTTAGGTGTGACCTCGTTGCTAGCTAATTTTGGGTGGTTAAACTGATTTAATGTTTCATATATATTTGATGTATGTAAAGGATTATTATACGAAATGCTTCGTTCTGCAAAAGTGAAGGATTCAAAATCTACTTGGAAGGTGTGCTAATCTTCTTGTGATTCTTTTTCTGGCCATTTATTCGCTGGCTCTGTTTTGTTGGTATTGTTTAGTAGTTAGTAGAAATGCCATTCTTATTTATGTTGTTTTTCAATCTTATAAGTAGGTGCTAATCATGGACAAAGTTACGGTTAAGATAATGTCTTACTCTTGCAAGATGGCTGACATCACATCTGAAGGAGTTTCGTGTAAGCCAAGCATCTTTTTTTTCTTGCTGCTGCATAAAAATTGGTGTAATGGGGTAGAGAATGAAATGATAACAAGCTGGAATCATAAATCTTGAAGGATCATTTTTGTGCTGAAAGTTTAATGATCCTGCTCTTGTTATGCAGTGGTAGAAGACATATACAGACGTAGGCAGCCATTGCCATCGATGGATGCTATATACTTCATTCAACCAACCAAAGACAAGTAATTTATCTTCCCTTTAATGAGTTTCAATTATTAAGTCCCATTTGGGCTGGGGTTTTATGTGCGGATCACATTTTAGTCCATTTTCCTCCCTATTGTTACACTTGTTTAATTTTACCTTTACAGGAGCAGGAGCATAAAAAATAGTACATTTTCCAACAGTTGCAAACGCCATATTGAGCATTTTTCCTATGTTATGTCTACGTTCATAATTCTGACTATCTATATCTTAGATGACCTCATATCATACTTCCAATATCAGAAACTAACCTTGCTATATGTTGTAATTTAAATTTCCCTTTTGGTAAAGATGCTTGCATGAATGTATGTCTTTTGTACAAGATCTAGTTCCGTTAATCAGTTTTGAAAGAACCATTTATGTGAGACTTATTTTCCATAATGTAACATATCCTGTTTCTCTTCTGAGTTTTTTTTTTTTTCTCACCCTTATTCTGCACTTATTTACTTTTGCAGTGTTGTTATGTTCTTGTCAGACATGTCTGGAAGGACACCTTTATATAAAAAGTATGTGCGAGACTTAGTTCATGCCCTTAGATGTGTAGTATCTTCTGAATTCTGAATTATTACAGCTTCTGATATATATTTTCTTTATGTGGTATGTGGAAAAGGGCATTTGTTTACTTTAGTTCACCTATTCCGAGAGCATTGGTTGCACACATCAAGAAGGATTCAAGTGTCTTGCCTCGCATAGGTGCATTGAGTGAGGTTAGTTTTTTGTGTTCTCAGATTGGCGATTGCTTGAAGCAATCATTGTGCAAACTAGTCATATTGTTTTGTCTTTCTTTTCTTCAATTGATTATTGAGTTGTCGGTACGTGCTTATTGTTTTCCGGTTGGCTTTTGCAGATGAACTTGGAGTATTTTGCTATAGACAGCCAGGTACTTGATTTGGTCACAAAGCTGAATACCATACAAAAGACACAGATGTCAGAATTAAAGTTGCACAAATTCAATTAAAATAGTGGTCATCACCCTTTTTATTTTCTTTTTTAAAAAGCATATATAAGGGATTATGTGGTTTCATCATTTCATTTCGAGGATCATTAATTTAGATTTGCTTGGAACTTGCATAAATTAAAAAAAAAAAAATCAAGTTTACATTTTCAGATGCAATTTTTGGTGAAAAATGAGTCTTATAAAAGCCTTAGAGGTTTAAGCTTGAAAAGCTTTTGCCGTAGAATAAGTATTATATTTATTTACTTTTATATAACTATTGACATGTCCTATCTTGGGAAATAGATGGTTTTGAAAGACTTTAACCTTGAGTTTTAATAATGCAGGGCATGGACATAGAGATAACAAGAAAGCGAAAGAATTGAAATAGTCAAGAAAAATAAACGCTGTAGAGAGGTTTAGATTCTAAACAGAAATCTTTTGATAGAATAGTAAAGAATAATAATCGAATACATAGTAGTAGCTACTTAGGTGCATATAAATAGGCTAGATCTCCTACTCCTAAGAGACTTTTTATTCTTCGAAGAAAAATAGTTAAACTTAATTATAAAACTTATCCTAAAGTAAAATAAATCTCTTATCCTAAACAGAGATCTAAATGAATTAAACTTTAGTCTAATAGAATTTTAAATGACATAGAACTCTTAATCATTGATGCTCCTGCATCATTCTCTCTCGGTTGAAAGCTAAGCCCTATCCTGAAAAAAACCCTTAGCTGCCTTTTCATACATCTTTGGATCAACCTTCCTCAATTCTTCCTTCAAAATCCAAGTACTTTCACAAGCTGGTTTTCCTAGCCACTTTATTAGGAACCTTCGTGGGTATTCCCCCTCCTAGATGTTACTTCCTTGACATTGAGAACTTCTTGAACAATGTCACCTTGCTTAGTAGGAAGCTAGTCAACTTGTTCAGCAACTGTATTTGGTTTTTCCTTGTCAAGTCCCTCAAATTGGTACAAATCTGAGACATTAAAAATGGGACTGATCTGCAAGTCAGTAGGCTACTCGATAAATAGGTGTTTGAACCTATCTTTTTAAGCAACTTATGTGGCCCAAACTTCTTGGACTTCAACTTATGATAGGCATCTTTAGGAAACCTTTCTTTCCTCAAGTAAACCAACACCTAATCTCCTTCTTTAAAACCCTTAAAGCACTTATGCTGATGAGCTGCATTCACATATGTTGCATTGCTAGCTTTCGATGCATCTTGAACTTCTTTATTAATGCTGCATATCACGATTAAATAGCCAAGGTCGGCGCAAAAGAATATAACACGCATCCATTTGTACCACGTTGCATAACGCCTCATCATCTACATTTCTTCTCCTACTAAACTTGACTAAGCATTGGAATTTTACGAGTATCTCAAATCCCTTCTTAACCCATCGAATCTTATACGGATGAGGGTGTTTTTCTAAAGGTAGCTTTACTTTTGCTATGGTTTCTATAGAAACTTAGTTTTCTAAGCTGGCCTTGTCAATAATGGCATTACACACTTTATCTCCACACCTAACACGTGTCCTAAAAATACTTTTCCTCTTGCAATCCTCATCATCTTTGTTTGTGGTAGTCATCACTCTCCTGATCATCAAGGATTCTCCTTGTGCAAGGTATATATCTCCGTACTCTTCATTGTCATTATATTCATCATAAATTGGATCTGGAAGTTCTAGATCTTCTTCAATATAAGTTTCTACAATGACTCCCCAATCCAAGTAGTTTTTCCTTGGGTAACTCCGTGTGGAAATCATTCACTTGGATATTTGCTTCTCTGTCGTTCAACTCTAGAGCATGTAACAACCTATCTTCCATTTCACCTCGTGCTACAAAATTTGCAGGTCCAGCATTATGAAAGGGGTTCTCAAGATCTCCTTCATCAAATGCTTCCTCCAAACCACCTTCCGGTCTGTCAAAAGGTTCGTGGTCACCTTCCGGAGTCTTCATTCGGGCTCTCACATGTCCTTGCTGCTATAAAAGCTAGTATAGCCTGCGACAATTCTTCAATCTTGCACCTCGACTCGATCAATTCTGTTTGCTGTCCCTTGTTCCCCTTGCCGCAGTTTCTCGCACATCCAACCATGGCTTTGATACCAAATTGATGCAGGGTAGGAAAGATAGAGATAACAAGAAGGTGAAAGAATTGAAATAGTCAAGAAAAATAAATGCTGTAGAGAGGTTTAGGTGCTAAACAGAAACCTTTTGATAGAATAATAAAGAATAATAATCGAATACATAGTAGCAGCTACCTAGGTGCATATAAATAGTCTAGATCTCCTACTCGTACAAGACTTTTTATTCCTAGAAGAAAACTAGTTAAACTTAATTATAAAACTTATCCTAAAGTAAAATAAAACTCTTATCCTAAATAGATGTCTAAATGCATTAAACTTTAGTCTAATAAAATTTTAAATGACATGGAACTCCTAATTGTTGATGCTCCTGCATCATTGAAGCTATGTTCCTTATGGCATAGGATGAAGCTTATATTTTATAATAGTATATGATCAAATTTTGTCTAGTTGGTTGTTATTCCTAATTGATGTTAGATTGGTAATGGTTTTTCACCATTGTTATCATGTTAATTTTGACTTTCTTCACGACAGGGTTTCATCACTGATAATGTGAAGGCTCTAGAGGAACTTTTTGCTGATGAGGAAAATACTCGCAAAGGTGATGCATGTTTGAATGTGGTGGCTACCCGCATTGCTACAGTTTTTGCTTCATTAAGGGTATGTACGGTTTTTGAATCTTTATTCTCAAATGTATGGAACATTTTCTGAGATGTGTTTATTTATCAGGAGTTTCCTTTTGTTCGCTACCGGGCTGCCAAGTCTCTCGATCCAATGACCATGACTACTTTTCGTGATCTAATTCCCACCAAGCTTGCAGCTGGAGTCTGGAATTGTCTTGTGAAATATAAATCAATTCCTAACTTCCCTCAGAAGGAAACATGCGAGTTGCTCATCCTTGATAGATCCATAGATCAGGTTTTCATATTAATATTGATTGCAAGCTAATGACATCTGCGTTGCATACTTGTCCAATTTGCTTATAGGAAATGGTTAATTTCATATCTAGATTGCTCCTGTCATACATGAGTGGACTTATGATGCCATTTGCCATGATTTACTGAATATGGAGGGGAACAAATATGTACATGAGGTATGTTCCATCAGATTCACCGTGCGAGTTTTTGTAACTGGGAATTTTCTTTTGGTTTCTGTATATCAAGCAAGTGTACTATTCAGGTTCCAAGTAAAACAGGAGGCCCCCCTGAGAAAAAGGAGGTTCTTTTGGAGGAGCATGATCCAATATGGCTTGAGCTTCGCCATGCACATATAGCAGATGTATGTAGTGTGCTTTTATAATCTTGTGTATACAACCTATATTGCTTTGATTCTTCATTTCCCTCAAGTACCCATATTGTACATTTATCAAACATGTCAAATTGGATTTGCATGTGGGATCTTGACTGCCATGCATAAGGAAAAGCTTATGCACAATTAAATGCATCCATGTATGAAGCATGTCCATGTCCAATACTCCTGAGTCTGACCAAGATTGCATTCCGTGTTAAATGCTGATTGACCCTTGGTTAATTCTTAGGCTAGTGAAAGGTTGCATGAGAAGATGACTAATTTCGTATCGAAGAATAAAGCTGCACAGCTTCAACATGGTTCAAGGTTCGTGTAAATGTTTTTACTTAACTTTATTCTGGGGAATAAAGTTCTAAGGGTTTAATGTCTTCTCACCTGGCACATTCTGGTTGTTTCATTAATGTTGTAAAAGTGCAATAGTTTTTCATCAGGTGATCCATTTGTTAGAAAATTGTTTCAGCTGATTTGAATCTTATTATATGTTTCTATGATTCATTATTTGATTATGGAAGCTGATAGTTGTCAGCTCAATGATTTATCTATCTGGTTATGGTCCTCTGCCAAGATGTCAGAACGTCCTACTAATACTGAAGTGCAATTGCTGAAAGATTGAGTTAAATATTCTACATATGATGAAGCTGCAACATTTTGTACTTACTGAATTTATTTGGAAATATTAGCTATGTCATTTCTCTTGTCTTACCTTAAAGTTCAACATATCTATAGAAATGGCGGTGAACTTTCAACAAGGGACTTACAAAAAATGGTTCAAGCGTTGCCCCAGTACAGTGAACAAATTGACAAGCTCTCCCTTCATGTAGAGGTTAGTTTTTTTGCTGTGCGAAAGCATGGAACTACGTGCCGCAGATTTCTGCCTTCTTACCTACCTTTTTTAATTCCTTTGGATATCAGATTCCTTTTCACACTTGCATTTGAATTTCTAGATGCTACTTTATGATACTTATGTTTAGCTTTGTAGAATCTCTTTGGCTACTATCGTATATTTCCTCAATGGTCCCCAATTTTCATTAAAGCCTTGTACATGAAACATACAGTTCACATATTTGGATTGGAAGATTCTTGGAAATCTTCACTTTTTTCCTGTACAAGCTCTGCATGTGATACTAGGGTGATACTATATCTTATTATGAGATGATTTCACACATAACCTATAAGTTATACCTTCTTTTCATGTCTAAGAGCCGCCAATATTTGCCTAAAAAGGATGAATGTCAATGTTTCAAGCTTCACGTGTTTCCTAACCAATTTCAGATGTATGAATCATGATATGTTATAACTGAAAGAAAATTTACCTTATCATCAAAGATATATTGTAGGATCCATGGCTTCATGCAGATTCGGTTTTATATTTGCAGATTGCTGGAAAAATCAACCGAATCATCAGGGATCAAGGGCTTCGAGAACTTGGGCAATTGGAGCAAGACCTTGTTTTTGGTGATGCAGGAATGAAAGATGTAATTAAATTCTTTACTACAAATGAGGTAAGAACTCTTACAAATAAATGGATGTATTCTACTTTGTCAACGTTACTAAAAATTAGAAATACCACTTTTTGCAGGAAGCAGCTCGTGAAAATAAGTTGCGCTTATTGATGATTCTTGCAGCAATTTACCCTGAGAAGTTTGAGGGTGAAAAGGGTCTTAATTTGATGAAGGTTGCTTTTGTTTTCTCCTTTTTCATTCATTCTGTTTCATCCACAACCTTCCCTTCTCGCCCTTCTTGCTCATACAGGATTACAACATTATTCTTTCCCTATTGTGTTTGGTAGGAAGGAAAGAAGAAGGAATAAAAGAGGATGAAAGGAAAAACTACCTTTCCATCATTTCTTTCGTTTTTAAGAAGGAAATAGCTAGAGTGGAACATTGGTTTTGCACCTTTCTCTTCCCTCCAAATTCTACCCTTCCAAATGTAAGAAGAAAATGCTCATTCCACTTGAAGTAACAATTTTATTTATCACTTTACCCCTTACGTCTTTCTTTCCATCTATTTTCCATCTTTCCTACCAAACACAGTGAAGGAAAAATAATTTTCCATTTTTTTTTCTTTCCTCACCTTTTTCCTTCCTACCAAACATAGTGGGATTTGAGGTCAAGCAGTTTACAGAGTGCTAATTATGCTTGTCCAACCTGATGCTTTAAATCTTTTTCTCAGTTAGCAAAATTACCACCTGAGGATATGAATGCTGTGAATAATATGAGATTGCTTGCGCCACCGATAGATGCCAAAAAAAGTTCAGCAGGTGCTTTTTCTTTGAAGTTCGATATTCATAAGGTAAATTTTGTTAGTTCAAACTCTACTTATGGTGGTTGATCTAGTGTTGCTATTTGCTGATAAATATGGGTTCTCTTCTTCTTTCCTGTTCCTTTGCTCATGATGCCAGAAGAAGTGTGCAACTAGGAAAGACCGCAGTGGTGAGCAAGAACCATGGCAATTATCACGCTTTTACCCTATAATAGAGGTATATTTAGACTTAGTTTCGTTCTTCAGGGACCCTTTCTTATTACATTGTGGCTAGCATATTCTCTTCGCTATAGAATCACTTCTTTTTTAGGGTCACTTCAAATGACTTAAATGTTATAACTTGTTTTGATTATATAATGTTGTGCTATTTGTTTATCTTGGGGAAGTTCCCCCATTGGAGGCACTGATGGGAAAATTATCATATAATGATGTAAATGAGAAAGATCTAAACTTCTTTCAGCTACATGCTTTTCCACTGTATTTAGTTTTGTACTACGTCCAAGATCCAGAATGTTATATAATTAATCAATACATCTCAACTAAACTCAATTAAGTTCTAATGCCAAGTTTTTTTTTTCTAAATCTAAAGAGGTCTATTATATTTCATTTGCTTTTAAATCTTTAAGCATTAATTCATTAGTAATAACTAAAGCTTCAATGAGACATTATTATTGCAGTCGTCTTGTTATATAATTGACTACAGGTCTTTAAAAAACTTATCCAAAAAACGGTAAAAAGATAGTCTTACAACTTTGCATCTGCATCTGACATTTTAAAGGAGTTCATGGAAGAATGGAGAGTAACACATAAATTGTGTTCCATTTTCAGGAACTCGTTGAAAAGCTTAGCAAAGGAGAACTATCAAAGGATGAGTATCCTTGCATGAATGATCCTAGTCCAACTTTCCATAGCGCATCTCAAGCTGCATCTATACAGGAAGCTCCAGTTGCTCATTCCATGAGATCAAGGAGGACCCCAACATGGGCTCGGCCTCGTGGCTCAGACGATGGGTATTCAAGGTCCTGACCATGTATACCTAGAAATTACCTTTATATTCCCTTTTGTTTTTTCACTGCCGTATTGTGACTGTTTTAATCCATCAACACCACTGTCAGGACTCAGGGCTGGCAAGCATTAGTTCTCTATTGAGTTTCATTTTAATGTTTGCTTTCCTACCTCATCTCAGTGATTCGATACTAAGACATGCATCGAGTGATTTCAAGAAGATCGGCAAACGCATTTTCGTGTTTATAGTAGGTGGAGCTACAAGATCCGAGGTATGAAAAATTTATGATCTCTACCTTCAAGACCAGAATGTTTTATTTGTTACAATAATTCAACATTTCTGATACACTCGTCTCCTAAAATGTCCCTCACGTACACAGCTAAGAGTCTGCCACAAGCTTACGGGAAAGTTGAACAGGGAAGTTGTTTTAGGCTCAACAAGTCTTGATGATCCTCCGCAGTTTATCACGGTATTTTATTCCTTGACTCCACAAATTTCTCATTCTACTTGGCATATATATAATTCTTGGTCCGCTAACTTTGTATTGCCATGATATGCAGAAATTGAAGCTGCTGACGGCGGCACATGAGCTGTCTTTGGATGATCTGCAGATATAAATAAAAACCTGTTGGAGTAGGAAGCTGGTAACGTGCCTTTTTGCTCCATCCTGATTTGATTTGTAACCATAGATGTGTCATTTCATTGATACACATTTTTGAACGCTCAATCAAAAATGTTGTCGTTAGCGTCGCAGAGTTTACCTGGCTATTCATTCTGGGTTGTGTATTTGTTGTAATTGATGTGGGGTAAATCGCCTGTATAATATTTTTGTAATTGATACGAAATTACTCTGCTGAAATTTGAAAGTTTAAACTAATTGAAGCCTAACACCATTGTGCTTGTGAAAAACTTGAATCATCTAAACCTATGTCATTGTCAACCCTGGATTTTATCAGAGAGCCCTTCCTGGATGAACTTGTTTTCCTCCGCTAGGAAACCCTACAACCTAATTTTCCATATTTAGTTCAACAGCTTGGCTGTTTCGTCTTCCGACCCACCTCGCTTTCGGCTTTTCTTTTCTTACTTTAATCCACTGGCCTCTTGACATAAGCAATGTATCCATCAACATCGAATTTCCTCTTTCATCCAGCATAATTTGTGTAACGTTCTTTCCCAAAAAAAAAAGTCACTCTCGCCATCCCTGAAATATGCAAATCAAGAGTAGTAGGATGGTCTGAGAAATCGTTTCACAATTTTTTTTTTTCTACAGAAGGGAGAAAAATCTGTCTGGGAATAAAGGGAGAGTTTAGCAGTGTTATGAGTCCAACTTTCAAATCTGTTGATTATCGTGAAGAAATTTCCAAACCAAACGAAATATTATGGCAGGGACAAAAGGTACCCTTACCCAAAACAGCTATACTCAAATAAAAAATAAGATATAACTAAAACAATGAAGACGAATCTTGTCATGCAAGCCGCAAATCGACCACATGCAACCCACGTAACCGTTTGGATCGCTCCCATCTATTTCATACTGCAATGAAGAGTTTCACGTCAAGAAACAATATTACACTTTTTGCACAAACATAATGGAAGCATAATGCAGCACTACTTAATTTACATTGTCATTTAGATGTGTGCACATTTCAATGGCCTCTCCAGGTCTCTTTGTCCGCTCAAGTATCTGTTTAGCCTAGTACATAGTGCACACGATTTCGAAACTTTTCAACAAGAAGATTATTAACAATTAAGTTATAGAATATGAGCTAATAAATCCAGGAAAGCTTACTTTGTTTATTACTCAAAAAGCCAGGAAAAAAAAATACAGGCACATTTAACTCAAAGCGTCAGTAACCACGACTTACGGTAAAAAGACTGCCCAGTTTGTAAGGTTGCTATGCATGCTAACAAAAGCAACCCCTAGCAATGTATGCGGAAAGTTCAAAGTTTACAATGAAATCCAAATAGACGCCAACAATTTGCTAACAGGATCATCAGTTTGTGCCTTCTCCAATTGCTCCAACCTGCAAATTCAAGAGTCATTTGAGATTCACTCAGCAAAATAGAGACAATATTCGATTATAGAGTGAATGCTCACGACCACAGATCCCACTTACTTGTAAGTATGTTCTCGCTTGTCAGAGGCATTGTCCATCAAGGTCTTACGTGCCATTCCCACGCCCCCTTTAATGAATCGTAATAGAGCTGACAATAGCAAAAATTATCAGCCAGTTCTCAACGCAAAATATCAAACTCCTCTAAAATGGTATCAACTGCCTTCAGAGTAGCAGATAGCTAAAACATTGAACCATACATCATATAAAACAAACTACTAGCAAAAGCAAGCCATAGAATGACGTAAGACTCAACAGCAGCAAACCGGAGAACAAAGTTTCAGAAAACTACATCCCTCTAAGGCACACCTCTGTGCAGATATCAGCCCAAATATGGAGACAGACAAGAAAGAGCTCCAGGTTTTAAAGGAATATTCTTGTCCATTTAATCGTTGATCTCGATATATGCAGTAAACCACGGTACCCTTTTTTCAAATGGCTGAAACCCTTCCTTCAGGACCCGAATCCGACCTGGTTGTACAGAGTTCGGTTTGGTAGTTGGTTAAGATAGAGAAAGCCATGAAGAGGGTGAATAATAGGGAGCGAACCGAAGGGCTTTTGCTACCGTGCGCCAGGGGGTGCGGAGGACGTAGGCGAGCGAGGCGGGGGTATTGATGAAGAAGAGAAATTGGAGGGAAGCTAAGCAACCAGAAACAGTTTGTGGTTTGTGGTTTTCAAACATACACGTGGATGATTATTAATTTGACACGTTTCAGAATGACGTTGCGTTTAAGGTTTTAATTTGAAATAGTGGCGGCCCCGAGAAGCTCCCTGTTCCTTCCAAGCTTTTTCCACCATGTCATAGACATATATACCAACACTTCATTATTCTTAATATTTACATTTTTATTTTAACTATTTTAATTTTTTTTTGGTGAATTAAAGGAAAAAGTAGTGATAATTTTTTAATTACTAATTTCAATTGAAAATTAAATTTTAATTTTTTTATTAAATAATTAAAAAAATAAAAATATAGATTATCTAATCTTTAGAACAATCAAAGTGATCCATACGACATTAACACTCCATCCTTCAATGAAAACGATATTGGACAACATGTTCTTAATCAGTTTGCAGCTAACTAATTTCTTTCGGTTAATACATCTTATCAAGTTCCCATTCAAGCAATTCTGAAGGTTGCTCCTGGTTCAAGTATTGTGATCTAAAGCTTTGAAAAGATATATATACTTGCGGCAGCAACCATATAAAAGCAAAGATACTTGCTGATAAGCTCAAGATTGCATTTTGATTTCACTGGCCGACATAGAGCAAGACAATGAGATGGTTGGACTTTCATGTTCAGATGAGTTAATCTTGTTTGACTAAAATTGCTGTTGTACTGCCCCTAACTTGTATTTTCCTTCTTTGTTGAGTTGGTCGGACTTCCATGTTCAATGTTGTCGTTTCTCATGCATTCAGATTGCTGAATAAACAGATTTCGACTTTGCTAATATATATTTATATATATATATATATTCATAGATCTTTTAAGTCTAATCGAAGATAACGTAAAGAAACGTTGCACAGCAATCAGACGAAATGCTTTGAGCGGCAGCATAGAAAAATTACAGCAGACCTTAAATTCATTTTTTAAATTGACGAAAAACTAATAATTCTAATATTATATAAGATAATCGACTTGATGAAGCGATTTAAGATTGCATGCGATGAAAAACTCGTTCTTGAGCTCTATGTATTTGAGGTATATATAACTCTCTTTTTTTGGATAAGCAGTACGTATTGTTTATCTAAAAAATAGGGGTACTTGCTACAGTATTTACACTTCCACATATGCAGTACAGATATATATAATATATATAGATATATCGCTTTCAGTCACTTTCAAATGGCTAGAAATATCACACTCCTATGCATTAGTTTCTTCATCTTGTGGATTGAGCGGTTGGGATTGAGAGGTTGTTTGCAAAATCATTCTTGATTTCTTCAATGAAACGAAATCATGATTTATGGACATACACTACAAAGAAATTATTATCTTTTAGATAGATATCTATTGTTGAAATTATTTGTATAAATATAAAATATATATATATTAATATCTAAGATATTGTATATAAATATATGATATATAAATATATTGCACGAATGATATTTATGATACATAAAAAATTATTTTTAAGATATCTAATTAAAGAAAAAAAAATATTGGATTAGCTATGTTGAGCGGTGAGTAATCTCACGTGAATAAAGTGTGGCTTAACTATTTAGTATATATTAACCAAGTTATAATATAGAGTTAAGCCTGAAGGAGCATTCAAGCTTTTGGGTTTAAGGGTGAAAGTTCATGTGAGGTTAGACTAAAAGCATGCACATGCCACTTAATTGAGTTGAACTTGGGCTTAAATTTTAAAAGTTATATGGGTTAAACTTTACATTTTGAGAGCTTTAATACTCAAAATCAAATTTTAATCTGAATAAGATATTAGTATCTAATTTTAAATTAAAAAAATATTATCCTAATAGGTTTAAAAATAAAATCGTGACTATAATTTTTTTTTGATGATTTAGTGGAAATGTCTACAATCGTTTAAAGTTTTTTTACTTTCTAGAAAAAAATGGAAATGGGAAACTTTTTTCACGAAAAAAATTATATTTTTTCCTTCACTCATCTCCTTTGTGTTAGTTTTATGTGTACTCGGAATAAAATATTACTATCCAATTTCAAATTTAAAAAAAAATTATCCTAATAGATTTAAAAATAAAATCGAGACTATAATTTTTTTTGTGATTTAGTGGAAACGATTACAATTGTTCAAAGTCTTTTTACTTTCTGAAAAAAATTTAAAATTGAAATTTTTTTTTCATGAAAAAAAACTGTACATTTTCATTCACTCATCTTTTTTGTGTCAGTCTTGTGTCTATTCTGAAAAAGCAATTGATAGCATCTTTTGGTTTGCTGTGTTATAATCAATTGTACTTTCAATTTACAACATGATTGAAGAGGCTTAAGACACAAATTGCGGATACTGTTAAACACCCAAGAGGCAGGCAAATTTCATTTTAAGATCAAAAGTTTTAAACATTGACTTAATTAGTTCTTCGAATTTAGTTGGATTTATTGGGAACAGTTACAATCATTTCAAATCTTTTTACTCTCTGAAAAAGAAACTTAAAATGAAAAATTTTTTTCACAAAAAAGCCTGTACTTTTTCCCTTTGCTCATCCCCTTTGTTGCAGTTCTATGTTTATTCTAAAAGAAAGATTGACAACATCTTTTGGTTCGTTGTGTTACAATTGATTGTGCTTTTAATCTGTAATGTGATTTAAGAAATCTGAGAAACGAGTTATGGATATTGTCAAGCACCTAATATACAAGCAAATTTCATCTTAAAATCAAAATTTCAAATCCTAGCTCATTCAGTTCTTCGGATTTGATAAAATTAATTTCTTTTGAATTTTTACCTGCTTGATTATTTTATTATATTTATTTCATATACGTATGTATAACCGTTTATTCATGTACATAGTACATAGCGCTACCTGACTTCTTATGGATAAACTTTTATAAACCCTTTTAATTCATTTTCTTTTTGCCTCCTTTGCTTTCTAGTTTATATCTTGTTTAGATCGACCGATATTGTCGGTTTTTATTGACAATTAAGCTCTTCAATTTGGCAGAAAACAGTCAAAAAGCTAGATCAAATTAGATGGAAGAATTATGAAATTTAGGTTGAATTTCTCTCGCACAACTTTTCATTATCCTTATCAATAGCTTTTCATTATTTTCATTAAATTATGCCATTTTCCCTGGCTATGGACTTGCTGAATCAGCGGAGACCTTTAGAAAATAGAGAAACTGTCATTGTTCATCGCATATACATAGCCTTCAATGTTGAGAACCACCTAAAAGTTAAAGCTCATACTTTTTTTCCGGATTGGTTCATACCGTTTCTTGAGTTCTAACTTCAAGAAAACGTAATCATTAATTTACTCCATATTTTCTAAAATTCCTACGCAGAAAGTGAAATTATATATGAAGCAGATATACATCCTAATTTCCTATCTGCACTTTATTCTAGTTTTTATGTGTGTGTGTGTGTGTGTGTGTGTGTATATATATATATATTATTTTTTTCTTTTAATAGGATTTTCCTGCTGGATGCCGACAAAAACCCCCGAACCATCAAAATATATAACATAGCTAATGGTCACAAAGGTCATCCCCCGTTGAAGTAAAAAATCATAACGATGAATTGTTGTATTAATTCTTTCAAGATTTAGTAAGGAAGGGTGGACCAAAAGACTTAACCTTAAGATTCTGCGTTATGGGGGAAAAAAAAAGCTAAAAGGTTACGTCAGCAAAAATCAAAGAATTGTCAAGTAATGGGGCCAAACTGTTGAAACTTCAAGTTGCTCCTGTCAAGCTCAAACTAGATTAGATATCCTGTTCATGGTCTCCTGGTAGTCCTGTAGGCGTTGAAATTGAAACCCCCCCTGACAGGTAGTTAGAATTATTCATGGATGGAATTAGATTGAATCTAAATAAAAATTTAATATGGTTACGGCTGGATCGATATTTTGGCATTTTGATAGTGATGAAGATCTAAATAATAACATAAATTAGGTGGATCAAATATTTCATCATATATATTTTTGTATAGAAAGTTTTGATTGATTTGTCTGCTTCCAAAACCCATTGTAATCTTCTCTTCTTCAGTTAATTCCCAACTAAAAAATTTGGGTCTGTGGTTGGTGCATAAATATAAGACATGTTTGGTTGGCTTGGCTGCATAGATAAACAATTGCTGTACGTAGTCTTTGTCGAACTTTAACAAGAAATAACTGATATCTCATCTGGAAATTAAGATGCCTGAGAGAGTCAGTCAATGTTAGAATTAAAGCATGGAGTGCTTGTAACTTGCTGCAAGATATTGTTCATTAATTTGCATCCAATCCTTAACAATTTGAGCAAAAAAGAAGCAATTTCTTGGAGGAAAATTTGCAACTTCCACTTTCAACATTTTTCCATGCAGAATGGAAAGTAGATTAACGGCAACGGTGGGGAGCTTCCCCCCACGGCTCTCACCAAAACTTGAGCCGTAAATATTGAATATATATATATATATATTAAATTTACTGAATATTATTTTTAAAAAAATAATTAAATAAAAAGTTAAATTAAGTTTTGAGTTTTACTCTTACCAAACTTATTTTCAAAATCAAACTACCAACTTTTTACCTTTATTTAAGGCAAAATATAGTATTATTATTTTTATTATCATATACATTTTTGTTACTTTATCTGATAAAAAGTAGTCATATTTTCCTTTTTTTTATTATTATTATTTATTATAAAATTACAAATGTTATTGTAAGTAAATATTTTACGACTATTTGTATCTTTCATTCTAACACAACATAATCCGTAATATTAGAACAGATAATTATAATTACTCAATTTATTACTTTGATAACACAGATTATATTGTCACTTATTATTATATTCTTTACAATTATTTATTAAAAACTTACATTTTTTTTTGTTATGAACAAAATATGATAATAAATTCCTAATAAAGCGGGTCAAAACGTTACGAAAAGCTTACCCAAAAAGAGATTAACCTAAAACTTTTCAATGGTTGACAATCTTTTAGATTTTAGAATATAATCTTCAAACCTTCTGCTGGTTGCTTCTGCCCCATGTGAGGAACACGAAAACTTTCATAGCTTTATTCTGCCTTTTTTTTTTAACCTTCAAAAGTGAAAGCTTATGATTAAAGCATTCCAATCCTTAAATTCCAAGCCAAGAAACTTTGTTCAATATTTTATATTAAAAAAACAGCTACTACATACATTCATATATATATATATATATATATAAGATGGTTAGATTATGACAACAAAAAGTTCTTCCTTTGTTTTTTTCCTTTTAATTTTTTATATGTACTAATAAAAGCCTTTCCATCTTAATTTATAATTTCTTCGGCCATTGAATATAATAATCATTTCAAAATTATTCTTCTAAATATTCATTAATCATGAAAAAAATGCCCATTTTCAGTGCCCCAATCAACGCTTTCATTTGTAACCCCAAAATATTAGTACCAAAGTCTGCTTAATCATTTGAAAAGTGTGCACATGATTTCAATTTCAATGTCTCGCCAAACATGGAAAAAGAGTTATGTTTGCATGTTACTAAGGCAGGAAAATGGAATCAAGTTTGAAATGAATTGCCTAAGCTAATCACATTAAATTGGCATGCATTATTTATTGACAGCTGCTACAATAAAAATAATTTTTATTAAAATAATTTATGTGTATTTTTTTTACGTGTATATAATATTATTCTTAATTAAATCATGGTTAGTGTTAAATTCTATTTTATTTAAATAGAATATTATATATTATATATTGTGTAATATAAAATAATGCTTAGTGTTAAAGGAAATTTTAAGGTGCTTAAGAAAATATTAAAATTTTCTTTAATTATTTTATTTTGAAATAAACTGTTATTTTTTATTACATGCAAATAAATCCTTATTCTTTGCTTTGTATTCAATCAACTTTCATTTGAAATGAAAAATTGATTTGTTTAAAAACTTAATTAAGTATAAATTAAAGATTAAACTAATTAAATTTAATAAAAAAATAAAATTTTATTAAATAAAGTGATAAATTTTAAATCTTTTTTATTATTTTAATTTTTTATTAAAAATTCCTAACTGTTATTGTCTTTCTCAAAACCCATATTAATGCCAATTATAAATTATTATTTATATATATATATATATATCTATATATTTCACCAAATAAACTAATAATTGTTTTTTTTTTCATTTTTAAATTTTGCAACTCATACCTTACCTATCACATGTAACACAGTAATACATTTATATTACCCAATTGTGGGAATGTGGAAAATAAAATAATAGTAAAAAAAAAAGAGGGAAAATTGAAAAGACCTAAAAATAATTAAGCCAATCCAATCGAATATCTTTTGATGTAAGCAATCCATTGAGCTAAGAATATACGTACCCACCAAATCTATTTTTGAGATTTTATACAGTAGTTAGCAATGATCAATGTTTCTCCCTTTGTCACTAACTTCGACAAATGACTAAACTACCTACCAGAAATAATTTCAAATCAAAAATTAAAAATGTTATTTTACCATCTACCCATCCATACAAATTAAATGATTGTACTCATAGGAAAAATCAAATCAAAACAAAGTTATAGACCTTTTGAAAAATTAAAATAAAAATACTTTAATTTACATCAAATTGTGTTAATTGGAGATTCACAAGCGACAGAATCAAAGCTTGGGCTTTGCTTTTTATATTTTGAATCAATT
>JBBYHO010000005.1:17222564-17238061 GCA_038382025.1 Adansonia gregorii
GCTATACAATATTTATGACAAAGACGGCTTGATAATGGCCTAATTATTCTTGCCCTAGCTCTATATATATATATATAGCTAGCTAAATTATCAAATTAATTGAAGTCAGAATTGATTATTATTAATAATTATTATCTCTGATTTAAGTAGCTAGTCTATATGTGTTCCTATAGCTGTCAACTTTAGCATAAAGCCTTGAAATGGGAATGTACCAAGGTTCTACATCTGGATGGAAAGAGATTTAGTTTAATTACGCGATTGGCTTGATATGATTAATTAACTTCAACTAATAATCCAACCTAAAGTGACATTTTTACATTACATATACATATATATATATTAAGAAGTATTCACTTACACTGATATAAAATTAATTTAATTTTATAAATTTTTGTGATTTTTTACAAGATTTATTTTGGTTTAATATAACTATTTTATTCCATGTAAATTATGCACATCAAATTTAGAATAAATTAAAAATAGTCAATTATTCGTTCGATTAAAATTTTGGATTGTTCAATATATGAAGAGATGATATTCTCAACTAACATGATATGAATATCAAATCAATTTAAAATTTTATATGCTCGACGACTATTTATATTATTTAATTCAGCGATTAATTTATTAAAAATATCAATCTTTCAATATAAATTGATCCTTATATATATATATATATGTATGTATCTGTATATGTATATCTGATAGCAACTATAGGCTCTGGGTTTAAAAATTGTCACAATAAGCATCTTTGACAAAGCCAAGAACAACTATAAAGTTAAAATTAGTAGGAAAAAAAAAGTAATGAAACCCCTGGTTTTGGAGTCATCTGAAAAGGAGCCAAGAAACAGATACCATCATATTCATAACATGATCATGATAACAATGAAATAACAGCTTCTTTGTGAATCCTATGTTTACAAACGAATAAAAAATAAAAAAAAAATTCTTTTATACTCTTATCTTATGTTACTTTAAAGAGTTTTTTCCCCCTCTTCAAGGCTGAGAAATTATTTTTTAATAATAATAATAGTATCAAAATTTCTTTTAATTACTAATTATACTTCAAACATCAAATATCTTAAACATCCTTGTTCTGATAATTAAATTTTAGAAAGAAAATTTTGATAATATACTTCCACATTTAACTTAAGTATACATTTAATTTAATGGGGTTTAGTTTATATTTGAGCATGGTACATAATCTATAGATTATAGACTACTCTATGTTCCATAGACAAAGACTTAGACATTGAGGTTTGGCAAAAAAAAAGATATGAACCCACCTAATTAATTAAACAAATTAGTGGCTTAACTCCCATCAACTTTGGTACAAATCCAATTTGTGGTTGTGAAGGCAGTCCAAGGAGCTGCCCTCCTCTAAAAGGAAAGAGAGAACCCCGACAAAATGCATCTTTAATGCATGGGTTTGCTTGCACCTTGACCTATTTATATATTTAATTATATTATAATTATATTTAAAATATTTTATATTTATATGAATTTGAATATATTAATATTTTATGTTATATAAATTTTAAAAAATTCATACATTATTAATTTTTTTATATTATATTTGTGTCCTATATTGTATTATATCTAATATTATCTCTGGAGATAAGTCTTAGTTATAACTGAGAAAGATACCATTTGCTTGAGGCTCAGCTGCCCCTTGGCTGGCGTACCAACAAGCCAACAACAACATTTAACATGCCTTTACCAACTTCTCTTTCCGTGCTAGCTAGCTGCTTCTACAAATTGCAATGCCATTGCCTTTGCCTTGCGTTGGTTGTGCTTCTCTGTCAGCGCCTTCAACGCGCCTTTTCTCGTTCACCCCTAACCCCCCCCCCCCCAATTCTCTGGATTTTGCCGCTCAATAAACATAGGATTTTAGTCTGATTGCTCTTTCTTTCTCGATAAACATAGGATTTTCTTCATTTTACAGGATTTTAGTCTGGTTACTCTTTCTTTCTCGATAAACATAGGATTTGCTGTGCTTCAATGATTGGATTTCTAATATTTTATCTTCTTTTTGTTTTTTTTTTTCTTATGTACTTCGCATGTGATTAAATATATATATATATATATTCAATTAACCAAGATTTTTAATTAGAAAATTTCATGCACTTACATCATCATTTATTTGTGCGAACGTAGTACTCTTTAACGTAGACAAGTTGTTTTAATTTTTTTAAATTAATTTGTAAAACAAATGATCATATATTTATAAAAAATGTATTGGGAATTGAACCTAATTTTATAACCATGTTCAAAAAATAATTAAAGCTTATTAATATTAATAGTAATAAGTGGGCAACTTACCAAAGTAAACTGAAGAGGGCGTGTTTGCAGGAAACGTAAAGATAACTGAGAAAAATGGAATGGACGGCGAACCCTTAAAAACATTTAAAGAAATTGCGGGGGTTTTCTGGGGGGGTTGGGGGGGGGGGGGGAAGAGACACGTGTCAAATATAAATGGAAGTGGATCCTAGTAACGTTAAATGTTGAGCCCAGTTGCATTTTGTAGGGTCATGTCATGTGGAATGTATGAAAAGTGAAACGCTTATAAATATTTTACCGTCCCGTAGTTAACATATATATATATATATGATTCAAATCATTTTTTATTAAACGAGGATCTAAACTTAACAAGTTAGAAATTACATTAGACAAATTAATTTACATATATACTCTTGTTGATTCATTTTCCTTTTAATTAATTAGACTTTTTTGTACATATATATAAATATTAGCATTAACGGAGATTAGGGTTTTTAACCCTTTTTGTTGTGCAATTGTTCTATATGATCTTCAAACTTTTTACGTTCGACATAAGAATAAACTCCATCAGACTACGCCATATATATATATATATATATATATGTCTATGTTCATCCAAACATGCAATAGATTCAGGTTCAGCCTACAAAATCAAAACAAAATTTATATCCAAGAAACTCGTGTATTATACCTCAATCAGAAGCTTTAATAGATCCTCGGAGGAAAAGAGGGTTTGGTTCGGGAATTAAAAGAGAGAGGTTTGAATTCCTTTGTAGATAAGGACTTGGTTTGCTATGTAAATGGAATTAAGCTTACTTTAGATAATATATCTCATGTTGAATATACCATATACATATATATATATATATGAAAATATAATAAATACTATTACAACTAATTATAATAAATATTAACAACAATAAAATTAAAATTTTAAAATAATAATCATAAATTTACGTTACTCTTGCTGTTTAAATACCAGATACCATATATTTAACGTAGAGAAAGAAAGAGGGAGAATATAGAATGCTGGAGACAAATTAAGAGAGAGAGAAAGAGAGAGAGAGAGAGAGGAGAAGCGGCCAAGTGGGGACCTCGCTCCACCGCCCACCAAACCCAATCGCTCCCATATCAGTATATCTAACCCTAAACCTCCCTTCCTAGCAGGCTAATGTCAGAGAACACCCCATCAAGCCAAACCCCCCGTCCTCTCTTTCTCCCTTTACTTTAAGATCCCAAACTCATGTAAAAAGATGATGAATTCAGCTGAAACTTCCTCAGCTGAAACTTCCTCTGCTGAAACCAAAAATCAAGTCAAAGTTTCTTGATTTTGGTTTAGGAATGGTGATGAGTGCTTACTAGTTCATTAAACAAGTTACAAAGATAGAAAGCCAGAAAGCAAAGAAAAAAGAAAAGAGTCTCTTGTTATTATATTCTCTTTTAGTCTTTTTTGCTGCCACTATCTTCCTTTAATTCTTTTACAAGCTATACCATACCTCTCTGCGTGCTTTCATTATTTCTTTGGTGTTTACTTTAATCGCTGCTTTATTCTGGGATTAATTCCTGCTTTGTATGTGAGGAAGTGAGAGCTTCGAAATTGTAAAACAAAGGAAGGAAAAAAAAAAGGAAGAAGAAGATAGAAGAATGGATCCAGTTACGTCACATGGCCTTTCTCTTCCTCCTCCATTCCATATAAGAGATTTCAATCTTCATCATCCGCAGATGCAACAGCAGGAAAATCAGTTCCATCATCAAAATTCAGAAGATGAACAAAGTGGCAGCGGCAGTGGCCTTAAGAAACGAGATCGGGACGATAGCAACAACAAAAACAACATCAACAGCAGCAGCAGGGCCAATAATGAAGGCAAAGAGCTTAGTCTTCCAGGCTCTGGTGAAGGAGAGATCATTCGAAGACCACGAGGCAGACCAGCTGGTTCCAAGAACAAACCTAAGCCACCAATCATCATCACTCGTGACAGTGCCAACGCTGTACGCACACATGTACTGGAAGTTGGAGACGGATGTGACATCGTTGAAAGCGTCTCAACATTTGCTAGAAGACGCCAGAGAGTTGTTTGCATAATGACTGGAACTGGGACCGTCACAAATGTAACCCTTGGGCAACCGTCCTCGGCTGGTGCAGTTGTGACCTTACATGGCCGATTTGAGATATTATCATTGGCGGGATCATTCTTGCCTCCCCCCGCACCGCCGGCAGCAACGGGGTTAACCGTATATTTGGCTGGCGGACAAGGCCAAGTGGTGGGTGGCAGTGTTGTTGGGACACTCACTTGTTCAGGCCCGGTTGTGATTATGGCAGCTTCTTTTAGTAACGCCGCATATGAGCGGCTTCCATTGGAAGAAGAAGAAGAAGAAGAAGAAGAAGAGGCGGGGTTTCCGATGCAAGGGGGTGCAGTTGGAGGGCAACAGCAGCAACAACAAGTGTTGGCTGAGTCGAATGCGCCTCTTTTTCATGGACTACCGCCTAATCTTCTCAATCCTATTCAATTACCAACCGAGGCATTTTGGGCTACCGGTCGCCCTCCATTCTAGCGAACACTTTCCAGCACCTAACGACACTATTGTTTCGTTAATTCCGTTTCAGCTTCAGCGACAAGAACTTAAGTTGTAGCTAGGAAATTTCAGGTTCTTTTTTTTTTTCCTTTACAGTTAGTTTTTTCACTTTTCCTATCTTTATTGAGTTGAAGTTGATGAGTAGATCCTATGCCTACATGTTAATTGAATGACAGTTAATTCATGGATTATTCTTGGTGCATTAGATTTTATGGGTATACGAAAAAGAAGGGGACAGCAGCCAAAAATATGTTAGGACCTTAGGTTACTTGCAGTACTTATTTTCACTACATTTTTGTTTTTCCAGCTCCAAGAAACTCTCATACTGTCTGCTATTATCCATGTCATTTTTTTTGTGTGATTTTACTCTTGATTACTTATTCATATGTGTGTGTGTGTGTAACTAACAACTCTCATTTCGAAAGGGAAGGTTCCTTTAATTCAATCATATTTTTTTTCTTATGCACGAAATAAACCAGTACCTTTGCTCTTCTTAACATTTCTTCTTTATGATCAGAACCCAAACCTAGGAAGGCAGTTAAGTATAAATCAAAATGATTTCATCATATTTTGTTGTTGTGTTTATGCAAAGAAGCAGACAAGGTCAAAGGAGATGTTTAATTATACCTGGCCATATACTGGGCTGGCGGTAGCAAAGGCAAAATATTTATGAGAAGCAGGTATGGAGGAATGGGCATTATAGTTTCCAAATGTTTGTTTCTTGAGAGAGAGAGAGAGAGAGTCTTTAGTTAGGGTTTCGTTTTTTAAAAAAAAAAAGATGAGGGAGACATGAAAATTTGTGTCCTGCTTTACACGTGCATTGCTCTGAACAAGTTCCTTTTCGAGGCAATACCACAGAACACTTATAAAAAGGCAGCCAACAACAAATTGTGGCCTCTAAATTTAGATCTCTGTCTCACTATTCTGTACGTTTTTTTTTTTTTGGGATTCAAGGATAGGGAAGATTAGGGAGCTGTTTAAAGATTCAAATATCCAAAATCCAGTTCAGATTCTGTGAACTGCAACTCTCCATCTTTAAAACTCACAGCTGTCTGCTTTTTGCCCCTTAAAAGCTAACACTTCAGACTTATCCATACTTGCTTCTAGTGTATTTCTCCACTGAATTCTTGAACAAATTGCAACTCTTGATTTGACAGTTAAAACGAGTGTTCTTAACCTCTAAGCTACTTGTCCTTAATCTGGAAGACAATGTCAACAAAGACCTTACCTCATAAATAATCACTTCTTAATTAAATTAATTAGTATCAGAAATAGAACCCCCACCCCCCAAAAAATATAAATATCATCAGTAATTTTTTTACTAGGTCCTTTTGATTTTCATTATTTTCGAATGCAGTCCATTTGCCATTTCTGCTGCGGTGATCATCAGCTGGTTGTGAGTCAAAGTGTTTGAATCAGTTTTGAGTTCTACATGCCCACTTTTTTCAAGCAAGAGAATTAATCTCATTTAAACTTCGTAATTTTAACATGGACTAAAACCTACCACGTTGAGTAGTTGAAATTATGCATGAGATTAAATATATGTATGTATAATGATGATTAATATTGAAATGATCAAGATAAGCTTTATTTTTCCCGAATGGTCCTATAGTTCAATCATTGAAGCTTTTAAGCTTTGCTTGGTAGTAGCGTAAAAGGAAAAATGAAAAGATGCAAATATATATATATATATATATGGGTGTGTTTGATCAGAAATATGAAAACTAAAAATATATATTTTCTCATCCAAGATATTAAAAATGAAAATGATATTATTTTACTATTAAACCATAGCATTAGTAAGTTAATATTTAGTGAATTCCAGATAGATGTACAAAGAGGTGAGAAAGGGTATAAATCACCAGAGGAAAAACCACAAACAAAAAAACAAACAAACTGCATCAACACAGTAAGGAGGGGGGTGGAATGAAGGGTTATGAGCCAATAACAAACAAAGATTTTCCGAAACAAATCAATCCTTACAGAATAAAATAATTTGAACATGTTTATATACAAGGACAACTGGATATTAGTTACCCTCCTTTCCCTTTCATATACAAATAATTTCCTTACTATAGTTAACAAACTACACAAGACAGACAGACAGACAGACAGGCAGACAGACAGACTCAGATGAATGCATATATGAGATTACAAGACAACAGTTTGATTAATAAATCAGAGGTTCCATGTGTAATCAAAAACATATTTTGACTACGAAGCCAACCGTACTCTAATTCAAGGCAAAACTTCAAGAGGGGCACAACTGTATGAACTCCTTCATTTTTAGATGTGGGGAGTGTCAATAAGATCCTCTGGTCTGGATTAGTTTAAGCAGGCACGGTTTTGCACTTCGAGTCTGGTGCTTTGATCAAATTTTCCGTAATTGCATTGTATTAGTAGTCTATTCGTAGCCGCCTCAATTCAGCTATGAAGGCGGGGCTAGAAGTAAGTGTTCGATGTGCAAGAGTTCTTATGTCTTCCCGTGAACAATCTTGTGAGATGCGGACCATTTCCCACAAGGCGCCTTCACTTATCATGTCTTTAGCATTCATTTCTGTAACGTAGTCAATTGCAGTCTCATTGGAAAGGTTTCTAAGAGAAACTGTCTCGAAAATTTCCAAAGAAAAATACAAAACGAACCATGTTGTGCTAAGTGGCAGAGTGCAAGCTCGATATGGCGCTTGATTGGCGAGGCATCACTGTTAGCATTCTGTACAATCCATGGAAGTGCACCATCCTCAATCAGAAGAGACCTTCCAGTTTTACTTCCTGTGCCATTTGGGAACCAAATTACACCACTCAGAAGAAAAGGAAATCACAAATATGTTTCTGAACATGCATCCTAAACTTTGTTAACAAGGCATCAACAACTAAAAAAATCCCACATAGTGTGCTCTGAGATCAAAAGACTTCAATAAGTCATTCCCCAAGAAAATGTACCTCGAGTTGATGCTCTTGACTCGCATTTAGCAAAGTTCGCTATTCCACGAGCAACTTGGGCAAGAACGTCTGGATGTCCACACTTGACCATTCCTAGCAAAGCTTTGATGCCACCTTCACCTCTTAGCTTAGTCTGCAACTTATCTGGAGAACATAATGGAGTACTCAATAGAATATATAAAATCGAACACATTCGATTAAGCTCTACACCAGTCTAAGTTCTTTCACATGAACGTATCATTTTGACTCCTTAAGAAAATTCACATGCATAGCAGATAAGAAGATTGCTGCAGATTAAAATCAAAGAGATAAAGCAATTTACCATTGCCACAGAGATTGGCGATGGCCCCAGCAACCATTCTAAGTGTTTGAGGATCCTTCGCATTAGTTGCTGTCATCGATAACAAGCTAATGCCCCCTTGAGACATTATAAGTTCCTGGTTGGTTTCTGACAAAAAAAAAAAAAGAGTAAAAATGTAAAAGGAAGAGCAATTGAAAGCCAAAAGACTTCATAGAATGTAGAACTGTATTGCATATATGGTAGAATAAAAATGATGAATCAGAGAAGCTAAATTTTACCATTCATTGCAAGATTGGCAATTGCACCAGCTGCAACTCTATGTATGGTCTCATCCTCAGAGCTTCCAAGCAGCATCAGCAAGGACGATAGACCTCCAGCTTCTACAATCTTCTGCTGATTTGTTTCTGAAAAAAGGAGTTGAAGTTGACACTGTCATTGACAGATCTAATACGAAACAGAACTATCAAAGTAATTATTACGTCAATGTCAAAGTCCTCAATTATGTAGAATTGACAGTTTCAGTCCTACTAAAATTGCTTCCTACAAGATTCGCGAGTATTAATAAGAAACAGCAGGATGAGAAAAACCAGAAAACATGCAACTACTTAAAAATGGAAGTGCTCTATTTTAATCACATCAAAAGAGCGAAGTACGTCAGTGCCACAACAAAAAGTAAATGAGGAACAGACAGTCAGAAAAGATACCCTCAGCAGCTAAATTTGCTACCACTTTCACAGCATGAATCTGCACATCAGCATCTTCCGCTTCAAGCAATGACAATATCTTTTGCAATCCCACTATAAAAGAAAGCAAAAGGATTAACTGTAAATACATGATTGTTTATTATTTATATTATGTTTTTTTATATATGTTTTTTTATATAAATATCAGTTCAGGAATTACTACTACCTTGTTCGAAGAGTTTTGCTACTGAGGCCTTCTCTCCATTTCCAGAATCCTTTGGTCTAACTTGAGAAATGAGAGAATCTAGATCACGTGGGACTTTCCCAGGCCCACCTCTGTCAAGCCTTCTTCTAGTCTACAACAAAAATGCATGTCCAGTAAAAATTTAAAGAGTACAACTAAAGCAATTGTCACTCAGTTGGTGAATGTCAGAACATCCCTAAATGTTACAAAACTCGCCTTCTATCAAGCAATTTTCAATTCTTTAAATCAGGTTGTTTTAAGGCCATTAGTCTCAAAAGTCTCAGAGAAATATTAATCTTGCAGTTTAATTACGATGACACAGATGAAGTTTGAAATTTTTAACATTTATCATCTACTTTATGTATATTTCCTCATGAGAGGATAAATTAATTAGAAAATGAAGGATGAGAAACAATAAAGCAGAAGGAAAGAAGTTTGGAAGTATTGCATCACAGTTTCAGTAACAATAAATGGATGGACTACTCCACAACAAACAAACTCATAGATTCCATTGATAATGTACCTCGTCAGCCTCAAAACTAAGTTGCAATAACTGATTTTGGAGCATTGATATTTCCCCTTCAAGTTTTTCCTTTTGATATACCTCATCTTCCAGCATCTTTTGCAGTCTCAAGATCTCAGAATTTGCCGATGCCTACAAATTAAAATTATGACAGTATGGGACAGCAGTCTGTACGCCAAAGAAGTAGCAGAAAAGCAGAGAGCTAAAGAAATAAAATAAAGGGAGATAAACAAACTTTACCTCTGACATTTTCAATTGAGCTAGTTGATTCTTAAGGTTTTTGACTTCCTCTTCAGCTGCTTTCTTTAGTGAAATTTCTTTGTTAAGTAACTTTTTTACCTCAGCAACTTCCTCAGCAGTGGATACCATCTGCTCCTGTGTGGGCCAAAAAATGGCACAGACATAATAAGCGAGTTTAAAATTAGCTATTAAGTGACAAAAGTATAGAAAAAGTAACAAAGGGGAAGAAAAAAAAAAGGACGGAAAGTATGGCCACTCAATTAAATTCTGTTGTATGAGCAATCAATATCATATAATAAGAGAGATAGTCCTACGCAGAATTATATTTCCACCTTTCTTTCACCACCCAGCTTTTGCTGATTCATTGTCCATTTCTCCTCAAGCTTCTTTATCGATTCCATGTAGTCCTTCTGATACTTCAATCTTTCCTTCTGCAAGAAGAAGATACGAATTTCAGTATGCATTCAATTAGAAGTTATAGTAACTCAAGGCACTGCACAAAAACATAATCTATTATAACAAGGTTCAATGGTCAGCAAGTAATTGTTCACTTAGGGGAACCCCACTCAAACCCCCGTCCATTTCTCTTGATACCATCCCATCCTTATACTGAAATTAAGAAGTATCTGACAATTAAAGCACCCTTTTTCAAATCATTTACAAGATTAAGTGTTACATATTTGACACATCATGTCATTAGAAACCATGCAGAAATTTCTATGATAGTTATCCCTTTCAGGTAGAAATATGGCAAAATTATATATTGATAAGCTTTATAGCACTGCACATGTTAGTGCATTAGACATTGCTTTCCAGCTAAATTTAGAATATCTATAAAGTAAAAGAGAATTTTGAGTGGAAAAAAAAATAAAAAACCAACTTTCCATTTCCCTTTCCCTCTCTCACAAACACAGAGTTCACACAAACCCCCAAAAAAGGGGGGTCAACATTTCATCAACTACTATACTGTTAAAACAACCTTACCTCCATTGCATCAGCATAGTTTCTTTCAGCTTCAGAAATTCGGTTTTGTGCATCTGTGGTTATTCTTGCAATCTCAACTTCAAATGCTTTCTGCTTCCTCTCATGCTCCATAATCAGTTTGTCTATTTTTATGTCTAGCCTTCGAGCCAAACTTTTGTAATCGAATTCTTCCTTGAGTTTCAACATATTCTCCACTTTCATAGCCTATAAAGGGCAAAAAAAGAAAAATGCATATGTTGACCAATCAAATGGCATCATAAGTAAACTACCTACTCCTACGTCAAGATTTGATTCATCTTAAAACCATAAATGAGATGAATTAATTAAAATAAAGGAAGTTTTTTGGTAACCCACCCTCTGTCCAAACATTATGGTACTAGCTGTTTCTCCGCGATGACGTGGGGATGGACCTATAGTTATAACCAATGATGTTCTTGCTGTGCCTGTTAAAGAAACAAAATATCAGCAAAACAAATTGCAGTATGGAAGATGCTGATCTTTCATTGTTCAAATGGGACTTAAGATGCCATAAAACAAGATTGTATAATTTACCATACATAACTCTATGTCAAAATATACATGTCTACAACTGGAAAGTACATTAGTGAGAAATGTAGATTAGTTGCTTAGTAAAACAACAAATAACACACAAGAAATTCCATGCAATTTACCTCCAAATGAATCTCGAAGTAACCTAGTAAGCTTTGAATCACGAACTGGAACATGAGCACTATTTTCAGCAAGTGCATTAATGCACTTGCCTAATGCACTAAGAGAAAGATTGATAGATTTGGCTTCCTCACGTGATTGGCCTTCGCTCCCTGCAAAGTAATAGCAAAGAAACAAAATTCAACATGTGGCAGAAACAAAAGAAGATGCCTTTTGCTCGTAAAAAGGTGGACAGTAGGATCATCGTCAAAGAAAACAGGAAGCTTTGTGCTTCTAATTTCATTACCTGACTTATCAATTCGCTCTGAACCAGCAAGATCTACAACAACTAACTTGCCCTTTCGAACAAGTGGAGGCCTAAGAGATTTAGCCATGTTAGTACTGTTACCATTTTCACTTGAATGAGCAGGTTCTCTTCCTTTGACAGACCTCTTGACATGCACCTAAAGCAGAAAAGAGATTAGTTCATACCATAGTAAGATAAATGAAAAGCAATCAGGACCACCAACAATTCAGTTAATACAAGAATAACTTCATTGAATTAATTCACCATCAAAAGAGCATGACTACGAGAAGATTCAGTGTTCAATTTTGTGTTTGCAGCATGGCGGTGAGCTTCTCCTAACCGTAGCAATTCCAAGAAACAATGCTGATCTCTTATATCCACTACGGTTGCCCCAGGTAATGAAACATCTCCAGATTTAGGGTCTTCTACAATGGAAATGTTGTCATTAGTAGGATCAAGAAGATCCTGTAAGCTCTCCATGTAGAGCTGCCAAATTTTCAATGAACAGAACTATTAGGCAGATGAAAACATTATAACCTTGGAGAAAATGATAAGAAGTTTGTAGAAGAAAATAAGCTTAGACTGATTAGCACAATTCATGAAAACTATGACAATATCAGAAATCAAACACCAAGATCTGCAGTAATAAGCAACAACCTGCAAATAAGAGACTGAAACAGAATCACTTTCAGGCGAAATTTCCACTAAAATATCCTCCATAGCCCGGACCATTATTCCACGATTAGCTGTATCTTCCTCCCCAAGTCGTCCAAGAGTATAGGTTTTGCCAGTACCAGTCTGACCATAAGCCATGACTGTCCCATTATAACCATCCAAAACACTCTATAAACACAAATACACAAAGATCTCATTAATAAAATGAACCACGCATCCAAAACAAGCTAATGAGAAAAAAAGGGCAACGTAGCCTTTATAAGCTATGACCAAACACAGCAGTTATTTAAAGTAGATCAAAACAATTGATAACTTGGGTAAAAGACCAACATGAAACACAATGACAGGCTGAAACTACTTTCGGCCTGTAGCAGGAAAAAGGATATTCATTAACATCCGAAAATAATTTCGTCAAGCACAATTAAAACCAAAAATTTTGCTAGATGAAATATTTAAATACACTGCCTCTGCTGTTGCAAGGAAGGAAACTAAATGCAAGTCAATTTTTAACAGATTCTGGTAGAGGTAGAAAATTGCTTGTAGACAAACCTCCACAACTGGCTTTGCAACAACTTCATACACACGCTTTTGTGATGCAAACTCTGTGAGCACTTCATCAAACTCATAGGTGTCTGTGTCCCAATTGTTTTTCCTAAGCTTTAATCTTTTAAGCTGAAAAAAAAAATGAAGCATCAGTGCATTTACGAGGAGCAACAAAAGAAAAACACTTGAAGAAACTGGAGGGGAGCTAAATTCAAGTAATTTGAAAACTAGTTACGGCAGCTACATCATGCATAAGCACAGGACCACCGACTTCTCTTTTTTAAGGTGGTTAAAAACTAAATCCTTCTTGACTAATTCAAATGAAGTGACTATTACTCAACCTTAACTACTTTTTTTCCATTTTCATTTGAAAACTCACTTTTAGGCTGATCCATCCCTCAAGATGTCATACCCAGACAAAATATAATGAATATGTCCTTCTCTTAACTTTTCCTCAATCAGTGCAGATAACGGAAAGCAGATAAAGACAGCTAAGAAAACAATAGCTACTGATATTGCATCGCCCGCACATTTAACCATCATATAGCATCAAAATACCTCTGGTTGAAGTTCTACACAATCAGCAAAATCAGCATCTGCCATTGACTCTTCTGCATTACGTGGACGCAATCTCACAGCTACTCGAACTCTTCCTGGAACTGAAGAGATACATATAAAGGTCAAATTAACAAATTAAAAAAAAAATTACAGAACACGCAAAAGAATGGCACAACAATCGTACTGGTCAAGAAAAGCTCGATAACAGACAAGTTACAATCATCACTCTAATCACTTTTTCTTTGCAAAGACAGAAATTACTAAGAATCTTACATTTGATAAGGGCACTGAAAGATAAGCAAATATTAAGATATATAAAATTTCAGCATTTTTAACATAATAACAATAAATAAGATTTTCAAAGTGAATATCGAGTACAGCTGCACTAAATCCTGCTAGTTTTAGGGGCCTACTTATTTGTAACCCCAACGAGTGCTCAGTTTCACCCCCGAAGTATCTGATTTAGCAGTCTGAGGTGGAGCATTCTTCTTAAAGGCAAAGCATTGCAATGTTGCATTACAATATAAAATAAATATACGGGCTTCCATTCCACACAGTTTAGGAAGTTGTCTTTTGTTACCAAAATGAGCACATCAATAAATAATCTGATTCCATATTTAATTACCTGAAATAAGTTTACGACTAATTCGTATCTAATTAGAGACCCATAATTAACCACGCACATCTCAAAACCTGGAATAGTTTAAAACTTATCTAACCACGAAAAAGTGTGATTACTATTTAACAAGAATTTAGATTGCAAAAATTATCAAATTGCTTTAACGGGAAACAACTTGAGAAATTCTCTTCAATCATTTCTCAAAGCTAAAAGATAACATATATAAAAACTACTTACAAAATGTATATGATATAAACATCGACAATTGAGAAAAGCTACCCATCAACCTCAAGTGAAAATTCAGACACTCGACACTCCAAAAACGGGGGAAAAAAGTAAAGAGAAGCAACGTTTACAAGATAACCAAGAAAATGTATCATCGAAGATATCAAACAAAACCCCAAAGCTAACCTCCAGCATCATCTTTGGTAGCTCCACCTCCAAATGAGCCAGGGCTACTCTTCCTTAGCCCAGAAGAAGCACCGACCAAAGACAAAGACTTGTTTTTGAATGCAGGCTTTGAAGGGTTGGAATTCACAGAGAGTGGCTTATCTGTTGATGTTGTTGCAGTTGTTGTCGTTCCTTTGAGAGAGTTTCTATGAGTTCCATTCCTATAATTTCCACCACCACTAGCCATTTGTTCAAAAACCTCAAAAACACTCGATCTTTAAGATGCCCACTTCTCCCCCGAAGTATTGTTTCTTTGCTTATCCTGCGTTTGGCTGCTAAGAAAATGCAGTAAAAAGGGGAAAAAATACACAATTTTTTCTTTTGAGCGTTGAAACTGTAAGTTAGCAGAGAGTCACTGTATGCAATGAATTAAAGTTTTTCCTTTTTTTTTTTTTGAGTTTGAGTCTGAGTAAACAACATAACAGGGGGGGAGGGGCGAGAGGTGGTGGGAAGAGGTTGGTGCTGGATTTACTAAAACACCCTTTTGAAGCGTAAGTACGTCACGTTTGTTACTTTACTCCCACCTACGTGGGCCTCGTGACGGTGTTTAAATGGGCCAATGGAGTGCGCCCGTCGTGGAATAGTGCAGGAACCATAAAATTACTGTCCTGCCCCTCAGGTTCAAACTGTCCAACTGTTTATTATTATTACAATTTATAAGCCAAGCTGCACAGTTTAATTTTAATTTCGGTTTTACAGTTTCTTAAATTTTTGAAAATTCATGTATCTCACGGGAAACTACAAGCTAATTATTATAATAATAACATTTCCAGTCTTTTTTAGTTTTAAAAAATAATTATTATAATATTTTTAAATATTATTCAATAATAATTAAAATCATATATGTTAATCTGATTATATATTAATACTACTATATTTATTTATCTAATTATATGACCAGCATTTTTCTTTTATTTTATCTCGA
>JBBYHO010000005.1:17239401-17257208 GCA_038382025.1 Adansonia gregorii
AAAATGGATTTTTAATTTGATATGACCCTACCGTAGTCTAGAAAAAAATTGGAAAATACTAAGCTATAGCCCCACCCAAGAATTCATGTTGTGCGAACTGAATATAAGCTTAGCAACTATACACATGTGCTAATTTGAATGTGGAATTATTTTTCAGATTATCGTGGGCCACGAAGCCCAGTTGTAGATTTCAATTAATTTGCACGGACTTTGAAATTGTGGTTGACGAAGACGTGAGGCCGAAATCAGCTTTTCCAGGGGGGGGGGGGGGAAGTGATGTGCGCAGCTTGCCATGGTCGGAGGTTTCCATCACTTGCTCACCTAACTCCATTTATTTTGTATTTTAAAAATGCGTATGATTTTAACGCTTGAACTTTGCTCTTTAGCCCCCCGTTTTGCTAGTGGTTAAAATGTCCGAAAGCCCAACATTTTTTTTTCCTCTAAAGTTTGAGCAACCTAAAAGGGGGAAAGTCTATTTGCTCCTTTGAGCGACGCTTGTCAAAGATTGTAGATCATAGAATAATTGTATTATGCATAAAGCGAAGATGGTAAATTTGCCCAATTTTGAACGTAATAAAAAAATAATTAAAAACATTAAAATTGTTAAAAATATATATTTATATGTACATAAAGATTTGAAATGACAAAAAAATAGTTTATTTCAAAAAATTGTTCGACACTCTTTCATATTTATTAAAACTATTTAACGATAAATTCATTCTATGTTATAACATTTTTTTTCAATATAATTGATCAAATAATTATTGGACACAAAATAAATATAATTAATTAATTAATTAAAGTAGACTCTTCTAATCATTTTTTATTGACGCTCGAAAATCAACTACGGTTGTTTTATTGTTTGTTTGGAGTTAGGGGCTTAAGTGTTAAAAAAAAAAAAGAGCCGAACTATTTTTTATATTATATTTTTATATATTTTTTATATGTATAGACGTATTTATTAATTACAAAAAGATAAAAATAAAGAGCTGAAAAGTAATAAATGAAGAGGGAAATAAAAAAAATTAAATGTACTGTACAAATTATTTATTAATTAAGTTTTATCGCAATCTCATTTATTAAAAGAAAATCCATTTTCAATAAAGATGTTACTTATTTTTAAAGTAGTCAAAGTCTAAATATGAAATAATGAACACATAAAATAAAAGGGAAAAAAAAGTCCGAAACGAATAATTAAAGATAAAGAAAAAGTTTTAACAGACCAACATTTTTTTTTTTTTCAATTCCAAAATAATATACATGGTATTAATTTTACGGTGCCATGAGGACGACCCCTTTATGGCTCCGTCCTGGATTGGGCGCCCCTTGACCAACTTCTATGAAGTCTTTGCAGCGAGAGCGAGCACATGCTATGACATGAGTTCCAGGCACATGTTCCCAGCAGTCCACTTGCGGTTCGAGCTACTTGTTCAGTTTTGAAAAATTTAAAAGTATTTTTTACTTTACGAGATCAGAGTACAAAATATAAAATTATAAATATTAAAATTTAAAATGTTTCATTACCCAACATAAACGAATACTATTGCTTACACCTCTAGACCGTTTACAGGATATTTGTTTTATTTCTTTAAAATTTTTGGATGGTGAAGTATTATTATTATCATGGTACGTGATTGTTTGTCGCCTTCGATGGTTGCCACCTCATTAATCGGGGTTTCTCTCTCTGCTTCACTCACCTGTTTTTCAAATCAACATCCACCAATTTATGGGGGAAACACTTCTTGCAAGTATCAAGGAATGACACATGCTTGTTGTACCCAATTGAATCAGATCTGAATTTCCACATGTAAAAACACTTGATCAAGCAATAGTTAATCAGCAACAGACATCAAGTTTACCCTAATCACATTTGGAGGCACTCATCGATCAAGTAAAAAATAATAACTGAACATTGATCCAAGATAAGAGAAAACAGAGACTTTCTGCTCGTTTATTGCTTATTCCTCCCTTGCCTTACAACATTCTTTGATTAGCATTCAGTTGAAAAGCGCCTCGGATACAAATTCCAACACTCTTCTAACTCTTTTTAACCCCTTCCATACCTAAAAATATCAACTCCAATCTCCATCTGATAATCTCCAAAAACCTCATCATCTCTCTCTCTCTCTCTCTCTCTCTCTATATATATATATTCACACACTGAGAGAGAGATATGCGTATGTCAAAAATACTCAACAAAGTCATTGGGCCAAATAAGTGAAAATCTTTCATAAGCAATTTATAATGCAAGTAAACAGAAAACTGCTTTAGCTGCTGCTTGAGCACATTCAACTGAGCATTCACAGATTCAAGGAATTTGGCCCTAGAAATTGAAATTGAATGATTCTAAGAAGATGGTGTCGAATGCAAAGGCCCAAACGTTGCGAACTTCTATTTGAAATTGACACTAAAGTGAAAAATGCAAAACCTTTAAATAAAAACTTAAACGAGATTTAGCGATTTACCCACAACAATCTCAAGCAGCTAAAAGAACTTGATGGGAATTACAACCTTAAATCAAAATAAGTATCAGAAATTTTCATAAGATTTTAATCCAAACAAAGCATATGTAAAGTTGATAGCATAAAAATTTATATAATAAATATGGATATAATGACGATCAAGCCAGAAACATTCAAAGTAAACTGAAAGCTAAACATTCCTTGATCCATTTTTTTATTATGGAATCAACCAAAGCTGCCCACAATACTTCCCCAATCATCCCAACAAAATACTAGCGAGAACATCAACATCGAAACACCTCCGCAATTTTTCCGCTTACCCTAAATCTAACAGAGCCCTCGACAAGCCGACAGAGGGAAAGAAAGAAAAGGCAAATCCATTCAAGAACAAGGGAACAACCAGTCACGAAAACTGCCTCCAAGAACCCACCTTTTCAGAACCTCTCCACCTTGTCAGCTTTAACTACGGGGTTTGCCTTGGCAATCGCATCGCGTCCGGCACCCTTGAAATCGAAGGAGCACTCGTGTTTTTCCGGGTACCGGTGCTCGCCGCAGAATGTGGAGCCGCACCTGCACTTGAATCCAGTCAATCCAACCTTCTTTCTGCAGATGAAGCACCTGTTCACCGCCTTAGGCTCCGCTTGTTCATTACCAGCGACAACAACGGCCGGTCGTTGCTCAACCATTATCGACGAGGAAGAACCCACATGAAGCAGCTCCACAACAGGCGTAAACGACTCCACAACGACATCTTCCTGCTTCGTTTTGACACTGAGGGATTTCTCCATGGCAGCTTTCGCCTTCGCAGCTTGCTCCTCCCCAGCCCTCAGGTCCCGATAACACTTGGAACAGAGGTTCATATTCGCCGCCGTGCCAAAAAAGCCACAGCCGTTGGCGCAAAGCTTTGGCTCGGATGGTGGAAAGCTAGTTCCTTCATTCTGTTCAGAACCCATGGTTTCTTTCCTCCTCCTTCTTTGTGCCTTTGCTTTTGGTTTCTACGATCAAAGATGAGAAAAACTTCAGGGTTTTGTTTACCGGCTTTTTTTGGCCCTTGAGTTCACGGAAAATCACGAAGAGTCAAAGTTGAATTAACCCTCACGGAGCTTCGCAATCAAAATATATAGATTTTGATTTTTTTCCTAATCCTAAAAAGAATGTAATTTAAATTTTTATATTAACGATTATACCCTCTACCCATATGTTCTTTACAGCTGGCTAAACCGACCTATTAAGGGTATTGTCGTCATGTTAATAAATTGCGTAGCCCTCTCAAACTCCGAAGCGCGAGAAAGGGACTTGGGAAAAAGTACAAATTAGAAGTACAAACAAATCCCTGGGATATGCATCCTAGTGCCAATAAAAAGAGAGGGCAATTTCGTCTTTCGAACGCCCATATAAACCCAGACTCCGCCGATTATCAGGAGCGTTCCTGAAGAATCCAATTATAATTTTAATCCATCTCCTAAAACGTTAAAAATTAAAAAAAAAAAATCCAATTTAATATCAGCTGTCCATCGGAATTAATCAAACATCCACCAATAATCATGAGTCAAAATATATTAATAATAAGAAGAAATGAATAAAAAAAAACCTAAAATTCATGATGAACATAAAAACCCCAAAGAAAAGAAAATAAAAATCGAAATCGAAAAAGCAAAAGCAAAAGTAAAACCTGAAAAAAAAAAAGAAAAAAAACATACCTCGTTAATCCGATAATCGGAGGTTATTTGTTTCTCGTTTTATTCTTTCTTAGGTCCGCGTCGATGGAAAGAGGGAAAAAAAACCAGCAAATCCGAAGACGATGATTACGTTTTCTTTTCCAGTCCTGAATTAGACAGAATAAGAAAAGGAATTGAGAAATAATTTATAGAAACATCTGAAAAATCCTGATTCTTTCCTTGGTGAAAAAAAAAAAGGAACAGAGAACAGAAAGAGATCAGACGGGAAAACGAAAATGAAACCGAAACTCGAAAAAAAAAAAGCCTAGAAACCAAACCCACGGAGAACTTTGGTTTGGTTTTTAACTTTGGTTTTTTTTTAAAAAAAAAAAAAAATTGGGGTTTGGTTTTGTTTCAACGGCACCCACGGTTTTATGCCGGCGTTGCAAGGGTACACGGTATTTTGATGGGAGTCTAAAATTCTGAGCTGTCCGATCGAATCCTGATGTTGTGGTGACGTCAAATGTTCCATCATCTGACGGTTAGTTATGTGGTACCTCCCTTTTTATGAATGGTGTTTAGGGAAAATAATATATATTTTTTTCCATTAACAAAAGTTGCTTTCAGAAAAGCGACTTGCTCTTTGCCCTTAACCCTCCCTTCATTGACACGCCTCTTCCCGATGCAACATCCGCGTTGAACCCGGTCCAATGGTGGGGTATAGAAGCGGACCATGTGGCATCCAATGGAAATTGAATGACGTATTTTTGTTTTATTTTATTTTTTTCATTTTGTTATTTCCTACCTTTACTATTTCTATTTTTTTCATTTAATTTTATTTTTTTGATGTTACGTGTAACATTACATATGATAGCAACGTGGTCATATCACGATCATACCTCAGTCCTATTAAAAAAATCTTCTATGTATCAAATGGATATTTTTCCAATACTTTTCACCCACTATTTTTGTTTTTTGTTTTTTTTAATTCACCCACTACTTTCTATTATCCTCTAACTATCTCTTCCACTAAATTAATTATAAATAATAAAAAATTATAAATTTATTATTATAATATTATAAAATTAATTAAATTTAATATTCAAATTTTCGATTGTTGCCATTTTTCCAATTGCTGAACATTTATAATAAGGAGAAAAGTAATCATTTTGAAATTTTCTTTTCGACGCTTTCTGCATTTTTCTCGATGCGTTAAAGCTATGATTTTTTTTTTCGTCAACTAGATAGATATTTTAGATAATATCAAAAAAGAAAAAGAAAGAGATATTTTAGATCTATGTCTAATAACTCCTTGAGATTAGTAATAGTTATGGATATTGAAAGATTAGATTTTTTTTTTTTTTGCATTACTTGATTTTTTTGTTGTTGTGGATTTAAATTATTGTAATTAAACATTAGAGTTATTATTTACAATAATTTTTAAATTAATTTATATATAAACTTTTTGACATTTGTTATTTGAATTTGATTTGGTTTAGGTTCTTACTAATATTAAATATTTGAATCCAGTTTATTTGTAAGATCATAGATTTAAATATATATTTTCAATATCCATTTATATATTAAATTTTGCTTAATTTTATATTTTTTGTTTTTAAATAGAAATGAATAAATTCAAATGTTTAATAGATATGGATATCTAACGGATATTACTCTTTAAATTATATTTAAATTTCATATATCTAATCGATGTTGCTTTTTAAATCAGATTTGAATTGAAATAAATAGTAAATGAGCTTTAAATTTTTAAACAAATTAAGCATATATAAATTTCGATATTTAAAAATCTAAATATATTTGATCCCCGTACCGAATGTCGTAGTATTTCATTGTGAAGAAATAAATGCATATTTTTTTTTTTGAAACATGGCCACTATGTCATGTTTGGTCACATTAATAAGTTTGCTCTTAAATAGCAAAAATAAAATAAAAAATTTAATTTTTAATAAAACTTATTAATCAATAGTTACATGATTTATTAATAAAAGATTAAAATTTTAATATTAATAATCATGATTCAATTTCGTATAATTAAATTAAAAAAAATCTATTAGTGAATTGGATAAAGGGTAAAAGAAAAGCCCAGCACAGCTATGACATTCAAAAGAAGCCCATTCAACAAATCAAATTTCATATGGGCGGCCCAGAAACTTTGTCGGAAATACAAATTCAAAATAGTAACATCCTCCGTCCTTGAGAGAAAATAAAAATAATTATAAAAAAAAAAATCATCTTCTTATAATCGTACTTTTACTACGTAACAGAATTTCCTCATTACCCTATTTCTTTGTTTGATAAGAATATATTTACTAGAAACTGAAGAAAATGTTTGAATTATATTTTTTGATTAAAAAATTCAAATTCAGTTCGGTTATTATCGTGTTGAGCTCAAATAGTTTGAGGTATATAAGGGAGTTGAATTAGAGTTCTTAATGCTTGATCGAATAGCTTGTGAGCTTAATTTGAGTTCTTTTATTTTTAATTAATACTGAAAATATTAATGTAAACTCGAACTCGAGCATAAATAATTGAGTTTGAAATCGAGCAGTGGATCAAACTCAATTTTTTTTTACTAGGTAAAGAAATCTAATCAAGCAAAAGCTCGAGTAGTTCAGATTTTATAATCGATCAAGTTCAAGTTGAGTTCAAACTTAAATTTTTTACGATTTGAGAGCTCGACTCAGCTCGATTATATCCCTATCATTAACTAATCGTATGTTGCCACGTCATTAGTGTGAAATTTTAAAATTAAAAAATCTTTAAAAAAATTCATCGATTTTAATTTTTTTAATTAGACAAAACTAATTAATAAGATTAATCATTTATTATATCCTAATTCTTCATTATATTGTTCACTAAAAGCTTATAAAATGAATGCATCAAATATAAACCCTAATCATGATTTACTAAATACGTAGGAAATTAGTAAGAAGAACTATAACCACAAGAAGATGAAAGTATTCCCAAATTAAAGTTCTCAATTCTTAAGAATTTTTTTTTCTAGATTCTTCTAATTAATAAAGTAGTAGGTTGAAGATGTTTTCTTTATTTAAAAAAATTTGAGATGCTATACAGTAATAGCGATCCATTTTTCTTTGACTGAAGCAAAATGCAATTACAAAAGTTGGAGAGCAATAATTTTTGGCAAAAAATTTGAAGTTTTCAACAACTCCATAATTTAGCATGATCAAATTTAGCAGTGCTAGCCTTGTGGTTTGTAAATGGCAATCTCTAATTGTTCCTGACCCTTAAGCAAGAGAACTTCTTATAATGGAGATTACGTAGGTAGATAGTCATCATTACATATCCATAAATATAAATATATATATATATGTCATGTATTTGCTTCTGATACAGCACAATTCTTCGTATATGTGATTTTGAGTCAGTTAGAAGCATATTCTAACCATAAACATCAAGCAAATTCATTGCATAATCTTTTTTACAAGGAGATATATATATATATATATATAATTTGACAAATAAGGCAGACCCAAAATTTCCAAGTATCGAAATGGGCATGATGCACCTTGACCATGATGTTAGATGAGAATGTGCTTTAGGTTGGCAATGGCTATAGCTGGAGGGCGAGATGATGATGATGATGAATGTGGACACACCAATATGAAAGAGGGGCAATCGATTGCAGTGCAACAGCAGACACAGACAGAGAGAGAAATTGGGTGTTTCTTTTTTTGGGGTTTTCGGATGCATTTGATACGCAATTGATGATCAATGTGGAGAAGAGAGCTGGACCCATGGCGTTGCAAAAAGAGCACATGTGAAGAAGATTGATGTACCAATATTCATCAAGTAAATATATGATAAAGTAGCAGCACAAAGTCAAAAGAATCGAGGTATCAATTTCATTGATTTTCAAGAGTCGGTTGATGTGATAATTGCCAAATTGCACAAAGTCTACCAAGGCATTCTTTTGTCAGGCCTTCAATATGAGGTTTGACTCTCAGATACACGCTGTTCTAAGTTCTAACCAAGTGTCATGAGAGAAATAGAAAGTGGCAGAAGGCTGAGGCAAGCCATGCCATGCCACCTTCTTTCTTATAATGATGGTCCACAAGCCTCTAATACATTAGCTTTAACAAGTCGTATAATTCTCAGGTTGGTTCCCTAAAAGGCAAGGTGATATACCATGAAGATTACTGCTAAAGTACTGGATAACCCAGGAATCCAGATCAAATTACTTGCATTTTGCGAATGATAATATAGTTATTTCTGATGGAGATTGAAGCTGCAACAGCATAATTTAACTAGCTAGCTAATGTCTCTGACCACCGTCCAACTCTAATCAAACTCAACCACGTATTAACAGTCTAAATATGTGATTGTTTGCCAGCTTCAATATCTAACAATGGGAGGGCATTGCATCATCTGGTTTGCATGAGACACAGTTAAACAACAAAACACCAAATAAACTATGGGAAAAAGAGTGAGATATACAGAGGTTTCAGTTGTCTATCGATGTTTAATTAATGCTACTTGAATTATTGGCCATCTTCCCCCCCAATAAATCTATTCTCGTACAGCACATTAAGAGGGTCTACAAGCAATTTGGCAATGGCCAGAAATACCTTATCTCAAATTAGTGCAAAAAAGGGCAAAAAATAATACTAGTACGCACGAGCAGAAATAATATATTTTGGCAATTAAAAGGACGGTTGGGAAATGGAATACTATTTTGATCTGCACAAGGGAAATGCAAGAGTTTCTCATAAGGGTGCATGGAGCCATGTTCATTCGAAAGATGTTTTCTAGTTGTTTTTCAACATAATTAAGAGAGTTATTAATGGAGTTTAGGCATAGAACCTTCCATCTCCTTCTGTTCTGTTTTTTTTATTACCTTGCTTATTGATCAAACATTTGGGGTTGCTTACAATTGCGATCATGAGTCCGCTAGCCATCATTACAACTGAAGAGAAAAATACCCTCTCTAGCTCTTTTGTCCTTTTCTCTCATAATTTTACATAGCCGTCACCAGCCAACCAGCCTACCACAAGGTGAAACATTAATCACCAACCAAACTATATTTATCGGAGCTTATATCCCTCTCTTTTCATTTTCAATGCATATACCGTCCTTTTCCACTATCACCGTCTTCTTTATCTGATCATTTTTGCTGCTTTCAATTCAGTAAAGAAATCATAACAAAATGTGCAACAACATGCCTTGGAGCCCATCTCATCCCACATTTGCTTCTTCAAAGAGAAGGAGGCATAGATCAAAACAATGTAAAATTCAAATTTACAGGCTTTCCAGGTATACGATATGTATATGTTTCATCAACTACTTTTCAAGGGTTTTGTTTTCTTTCGTATATGCATGCATAAATGTTTGATTGTGATTTATATATGATGCAGGAAAAGATGGGAAGAAAATGAGGAGAAAGACATGGAACTAATGAACTTGAAGCTGTATTTGGAGAACCAAAGTATTATTGAGGAGAATGACAAGTTAAGGAAGAAAGCCAATCTTCTGCATCAAGAAAACTTAGCCTTAATGTCTGAGTACCAGAAGAAGTTCCCTCATTATCCTCGTTTTTCAACCAACCTTTTGCTTCTTCTGCCAAAAAAACACTGATGATGCGAAGCTTAAGAAAGAATTATTTATCCATCTGCACCCTTTAATCTCTCCTATATATTATATTCCCTTTTCTTTTCTTTGATGATCGACTTATGTTAGCAACATAGGATTTTGTACCATGCTGTTTTGGTTTAACTCCTGATTAAGATATATTAAGGAATTTCAATGTTTCACCTATCATCATTTTATTATTAATTAGCATGAATTAAATAGCAAGTGTTCATATATATTGGCCTTTAAGTTGAATATAGAGTTTGAATAGCACGTCAGGATTCTCTTGAGGAACTGAGTTTTGTGCTCTATGTTAGCTGTTGTGAGAGTCCAAAACACGCTTAAAAGATTACCAAACCATCCTAAAGCTTGCATGTCATTCTCAAAGACAAAACCATAAATTTTATTTCGGGGAACAGAGATAAAAAATTTTTTTTTAAAAAAAGATCAAATTATAAAATTTTCGAGGATCAAAATAAGTTTTTTACCATTTTTTAAGCTAGGCAATTGTTAAAAAACCTAGAAACTTGGAGGAGCCAAAGGGGGCAAACTGATCTTTGAGTGAGGATTTACTGATTAAAAGAGTAACATATCAGTTAATAGAACTCACTCAAACATTCTGCGATGGTCAACAAAAATCTCTCCAACCAAATTCAGGCTCACCTTTCAACCATATATCATAGATTGTTTAGCATAAATTTGGAGGGAACTGCTTCAAACAGAAGGCCTAAGTCCTCAGCATCCTTACTTGCTCAAAACCCATTGTTTTCTTAATTAGCCTGTAATTTGGCATCTGTTAAGACCTTATTGTCCTTGAATTTTGCTTTTTGTGTCAAAAGTTCATGATTGCAGTTGAACATTCTTCAAAGAAATCTAAAGTTAATGTAGCACATCAGTGAAATAATAAATTATAGTTTGACAAGAATTCATACCAAAAGAATAACTAACTCAGAAAACAAGAAATAGATATTGACAATAGCCGGCCTCTTAATGGAGTAAAAAGTTTTTTTAAGAACCTCTAATTTAATTCCAACCAGAGAGGCTAAAGTCAAACCAGTGGGTTGACAAACTTACCAGGCACAACAAGGTAGAAGGCCTTTCATTATGGATACAGCCCAAAACATGATAACATTTGACTCTCAGACTGCTTCTAGCCATTCCCAAACAAGCATGCGAGAAAAATGCCTTACATTTAGATCAGACAATGTCTTCTTTTTCCCCGGTAAAAATCTAATTTTGTCACTAACGGGGAAGCTTCCAGCCTGCCAGGTCCTTTCGGCAAAAGGTCAAAAACTATGGCTATTTTTGTAACTTCAAAGTAGCACCTGGCCTAATTGAGCTCTCCAATGGAAGGATAGCGCATAAGAGCAGACAATATTGAATATTCCTTCAGGCACACTCAATGGATTCTAGGAGTAGAAGCTTCATAGCTTCTGGGAACGTTCGTCTGATAATTTGCAGATACGAAATGCAGCAAAACACATAGTGGCATTACCTATTACCGTCAGTGCAGCCTGAAGAACCACCAATACCTACAATTTATTAGCAGAGTAGTGTCGTTTAAGACATTTTGTTTCAAGCCTCATGCCGATCACATAAAGCATGCAAGCTCACTGGCCAGAAATATTAGTCATGAGCAAAGCAGTCTGATTGCAAGTGAGCTGAATTATGATCATCTTATTCAAATACTGAATTAGGGAGAACAATATGAGAATGCATAGCAAAAGAACATTCATAACCTGAATAAAATGGGTAGAGGGTCAAAGGTATTATTTTATTACGGAATATAGCTTTTATGAATAGTGATGCTAATTTACGGTACTGAGAAGAATATGCATAACAGTGATTTATCTGAAATTATTATGCATATTTCTTGGTCTTATTTCCTGCTATACTAATCCAAGCTCATCAACCCCAAAGTTCAGGCAATATGTTTGTACTCTGTCATGCAGTCCAACATGGTTAGTTGGAATAGAATTCCCACCCTTTAAGAAGCATACAATAGGTAACTTGGCTATTTCCAAGTCATTTTGTTTAGTAAACACTAGATTTCAATGTTTCTGGTTGCAGCAGTAATAAACTAAAGTCTTTGGTTTCCCAATTGTTCAATTCACAATTTTGAATATACAATTTTCTCAAATTTGTCTATTTGTAAGCATGACATAACACTTTCATCATAATAAGAATTGAGGTTGTACAGGAGTGAAAACCGACACTTGTGACTTGTCCATACATCAATTTAAGCCAACTGTTTCATCTCAATGTTTCTTTACCAATAAATCCCTGTATCTCAATTAATTCAAACTAGCCTTTGAATTTTTCCACAAAAAAGGATAAGAAAGCAGAGAACCTTCTCAGTTCTCACCTCGAGAGATTCAGAGTTGTAAAAGAAATGCCACGTACATGCACAAAATGCTCCTCCAAGTAAAGGTACCTGAAACAAACAATTATATCAGGAAAAAATAGAAATTTAACCCACATGACATATCATTCAAACCTATTATATTGAGTTTTAGAAAACAGATATGAAACCATTCCCCGTAAAGGACAAACCAATCTAGTTAGAAATAAAGACATCGATGCATATTGATGTATCAGAAGCCAGTGTATCCTATGCTATAGAAAATCCGAAGAGAGATTCTTGAAGTGCAATAACGCCAAAGCTACACTGCTTGACCTAAACAAGTGTATTGTGTTGTATGCATCAGACAAGTTTGGAAAAGCCTGCACTTCGATTAGTAGAGAATTTTTATCAGAAACCTCTATGCAACGAATGAATGCTGCATTAAAAATTCAGCAAAGAAGATTAGACCAGCCGAAAAGGAACAGAGAAGCTATAGAACAGCATCACTGCACAAACCTAACTGCCAAAAGAGATAGGAACTCACCCAAGCCAAATCCTTGCTTCTGAGTTAAAAAGTAAACATAATGATCCAGGGGATAGGCTAAGAAAATACCAGAGCTTACAATACTAAGAAGAAAAACTCACCATACCCCAAGAGAGACCCTTCCATGATTCAAACCCAGACTTCTCTCCATATTGCCACACCAAAGCCATTGCTGTAATCCTTTTGACAAGATAATCTCATTAACATAGCAATCAAATCACAAAGAGAACAAAGATTTCAATTCAAAGTTACAAAAGGAAACTGTCAATATTGTTTTATCAAGTTGCAACCATCCTTAGAAGGACTTATTACGTAGCCTTATCAATTTTGAGCATCTATGCGGTTTAAGTGATAATTTATTAAATGATGTTTCACATCTTAATCTGTTCCACAAAATATCCCATCCATTTTAAGCTTAGATAATCCCATTAAAAACCCAAAAGAAAAAAAAAAAAAAAAAAAAGAGAGACCGAAATTGGCAAACTACCCATTATAAAAAATAAAGAAACCAAGTAACCGAAGGCAAAGATCCGTTAACCAAAAAAACAGAGAAGAAAATATCCTTACCATTCAACAACACTGGACACGTGTATGGCCCAAGTGGGTACAGACAAGGCATTAGCGGGTTCACTCAGCGGCAAAGAAATGCCAAGCAACAACGGCGGCAATTCGGAGGCCGAAGCAGAATTGGCAAGAGCCAAGGCCAGAACCGACCCGACCGTACCAATAACGGGTTTCGGATTGCAAATTAAGCCAGGAATTGACAGCTTTCTGGCCAGTGGCTTGGTTTTTTGAGGAATATCGGGTTTATGAAGAGTTGGAATGAAATGAGTTCGTTTGAAAAAGGGCTTGGGAGAGCAGAGTAAACTCGAGCTTGCCATTGTCGGAGATTTTAGCGGCGATTTCTTTATTTGGTAGGATTTTTCTAAGACTCGGCAGTTTTAGCGGTTAATACTTATAGGGACTCGTTTGAAAAAGTTGTTTTTTTGGGGGTATAAATTAGACTCAGAAAATTAAACGGTTAGGATAGCTTTGAAGATGAGGTTCAGATGAGGCCGTGATTTAAAATTTATATATATGCTGTGTTAATAATAAAGTGAAATATGAAAATGAATAAGAAAGAAGCGGCCATTTCAAAAGATCAAATTGTGCTTTATATTTACACCAATAAAGAATAACAAACAAAAAAACAAAATGCTAGTTTAATCTGAAATCTTGGGCAAGGAAATAGACTGCCCATGACAGACTACGCATCCGACAGGATTTTATTAATTTGAACCAACCTGTCCAACCCAAATTATTATTTTTATTTAAATTTAATTATAACAATATATAAATAATAGTGTAAAAATATTTTTTAACTTTTTTAATATTATTTAAATAATAAAATGGATCGTTGGGTCGATCTGAACAATTTGAGTTTAAAGGGAAAAACAAAAGACTTTTCGAGTCACGGCATAAGCTGGCCATGGATAGGTCTAGCCATCCAGCTTAAACACCTTATATGCCTTCAAATGGCTTCCATTGATGTAATCAGCTCAGCTATGTAGAAGCATGCTCCTTACCCGCTAAATTACTCATAAATGACATAAGCAAGGAACATGCTACTTCAAATCACCTATTAAGATATCCATGCCCGATAAACTTTGATTCAGCACAGTAGTAAAGAAAAAAAAAATGAGAAGATTTTTAATTATCTACTTGTCAGGAATGAACCCTGCAATAAAACGACAAGGATTTCGTTCTATTTTCCGGAGGAGGAAATCCATTTGCCCCACAATGTCAGGAATGCATCATAGGGATAAAAGGATTGACATATGAACTCTTGATTTTTCCCATTATTCTTTCTTTTTCTTTGCCCAAAGCATGACCAGAGAGAAGCCCATCAAAGACATGATTACAGTCTGCAAATCCGGGGGGAAAAAAAAAAGAAGGGGAAAGTTAAGGATTAAGTTATGAGGGATTCAAGCTCAACGGAACTAACTATTTGGAACTTTGAGATAAAAATAAAGAACTTTGAGAAGATGGAATATGGAATATAGAGAATCAAAACAGAGGTTGTTCATCATTGTGAATAAGGCATCAACATATCAGAAACCACACTAGCAAAAGCAAATATTTTATCTTTAGATTCTTCAAGCTACAGCAAGCAAATAAGAAAGCAACGCAAAAGAAGCCCCCTTGTTAGCAGTGTCTTACATAAAGCATCACTCTTCATCCGACATCGGAAGAAAAGTTTCTGACATTTTATGCAAAAAGGTAAAATAATTTGTATGCTATTATTCCTTTGCAAAGAGGCAATTAGAAACAATATGGGCAAAAGGTAACGAAAAGACTCACGGAGATAGCCGGAGGCACACTAACAAGTGGATCTTGGAAGAACCTATTAGCAAGTGCTAGTGCCAAAAGACTGCTTTGCATTCCTGCAAAAGCAAATATATCAGCAACGTCGCTAACTAACAAGAGGGAAACAAAAAAAAAGGGTTCTCACCTGTCTCAAAAGATAGAGTTCTTTGCAATGCTTTCACATCAGGTGCATTATGGAAGACAGGACCACTAAGGAAATAACCAGCAATGAATGCTGATAAATGGAATGCAATGATGAGCAACGAAACAGTTAAACCAAAAGGGGACAAAACCGAATTGATGTTAATAGCAAGTGGCGCTCCAACACAGAAAGCTGTATCAAGTACAGAAAGCAGTGGCAAAAATGGCCTCATGGCTTCACAAAGACGAGGGAACAACCTGCAGTCACGTTAGACATATAAGAACTACTTGTAAGATATCATCAAGTTCAACCATATCTATCCAGGGTTAGACTACTACCGATTCAGAAGCAATCCTGCCGTAATAGGTGCAACAACAATCTGCAGAATGCTAGAGACCATTCCCATGACATCAACTGGCAGTCTTTTTCCAATAAGCAGGAGAGACAACATTGGCGTAACAAAAACAGCAGTGGCAGTAGACAATGATGTCATAACAATGCTTAATGGAGCTAGTGCTGGATCTGTCAGAAATGTAGCATAACTTGAAAGCTGGGCACCACTTACGCAGGATACCAACATAATCCCTGCGCCTGGTTCATAGATCCACATGCTGTAAACATAAGCTCTCCAGTTTTTAAGGCAAAATAGACAGAACTAATCTTTGCACACATTGACCGCAAATACAAAAATAGACCCACCTAAAGGAATAGGAAGACCAAACAACGTCACAGCAATTATTCCAAAAATATATCCAAGCAGGGGCTTCACAACATATTGACCAACATAACCAGCAAAAATAGCATCTGGCCTCTTGAATGCTTCAATAAAATCTTTCTCACTGGAATTAACCCCGACTGCAAACATCAAAAATCCTAATGCAGGGGCATAGTACCTGGAAAGACATCAAATAATAAAAGCATGAGCTAAGATCAGTCCAAAAGTTCCTTGCACTCTATCATATAGTAGAACTCTTTTTTTTTCCCTTTTTATTGTATAAACCTTATCAATTCATCACTTGCTTTAGGTTCTTGCCTCAAAAGTTGCCCCTACTTCCAATAACAATTAATACGAAAAAGTTGTAATGGATCTTAGATATAAATAAGAGAAAGGAATGAATGAACTAATGCTGATTCAAAGGGATGGGTTAAACAAAAAGAAGCTGGAAGTGAGAATAAAACTCACAGTTTTCTCATCCATTAGCCATTAAAAGCAAAAGCGTCAAAAAAAACCTAGTATACTGAACAACAAATCAATAGAAAGAGTCGGCTAATGACCTGCTGGTAAACCACGAGAAGGAAGGCGGATACACAAGAGCCAAAATTGTACTAGCAAGGACTACATGAGGCAGAATGGAATTTGATTGCTTCAAAATATCCACTATAGAAGGCTTCTTTTGTTTAACCATCTGAAACAACACAAACACAAGAACAACTACAAAATTTTACCCAAAATTGTTGATAATGCCAATTTCTACAAGCAAACAGATGACTACAATTTTTTTTTAAAACTTGGACCACCATTGCAAAGAAAACCCACACCTAAATTCAACAGTATAAAAGTTATCAAATATAGGATTTGGGTATCAAACCCCCCATTGTAAAGTTTTGACTTTTGAATATTAGGTAGCATGTTATAATACTATACACCCAATAGGAAAAGCATGATTATTTTATGAACCAAATATAACTATCAAACCGTAAGGAAAGTTCAGTTTAGTTGAAAATTTGAACACTATTAGATTATACTAGCCAAAAATAGGAGCACCTGATTTGGTTCGCGTTCATATTCCTGACCTGGATCCCTTTCAAAAGACCCTGAAAATTTTTCTGATGCACATTTATACACCGAAAATCTAGAGCTCCCAGCTGCGAAGAAGGAACACAAACACTCACGTAAAGGATGAAAGGAAACAGCTTTTCTAAAACATAACCCAGAAAACCCAGAAGATTAAATGACTAAACAAAACAAGAATTGAAGGCCAACAAGAAAAAAAAAACTTACACCAATAATTGTTGCTGAAAGGAACAGGAAACTTGGAACTTGGTGGCAAAACTGGGAACTGAACTCGCTTTGGTAGATGAAAGCTATTTTTTTGCAAGAAAACATCATTGAATCGTGGGCGCTGCATCAAGAACTGAACATCGATCGAACTCATTTTTTTTTTCTCCTTTTCGTTTTCAACAATGAAAATGTTTCTCAGCTCTTCTCGTCTGCTCTTAAAACTCTGTGGAAAGTTGCGTACGAAATATTTAACATCCCTGCTGGCGTCCTGGAGCCAAATAAAAAGAACTATTAAATATTTGATTACTTTTTTAATTCTTATTATTATACTCTTAATCACTGGGATTAGTTAAAAAATTTTTAATGATCGAAAAAATATATATAAAATATTCATTTGACTTTTAATTTTTGTTTTGATATTTAAAAAAAATTTTAATTTTATATCTAAATTTTTATTTTTTCAAACTTATTAGCCTTTGGATTCAAACACTAAAATGGTAATCAACAATCAACTATAACATGAGACGTGATAAAAATATTAAAATTAAAAATTAAAAATTTTTGAAATTTTTTCTATTGACATGATATTATTGATGTGTTATTTTTTATCAGCTCCATTAACTGTTCGTTATTAAATCGATATTTAATTAATAGTGTTGTTTTAAAAGGCCAACATTCTTAATAAAATAAAAATTAAAA
>JBBYHO010000005.1:17262059-17272145 GCA_038382025.1 Adansonia gregorii
TTGGCTGTTCAACACTCGTAAAAATCTATAGTCTGTCGCTTTGTTAGTTCATTTGGGATTCTAGGTTCATGTTTTAGTTAAATTATTTAGGTCTAGTTGTTGGTTGTCTACAAACCTTTAGCATTTGCATTCAAGGAAGCCTTCGTGTTAAAGCACCCTCAACAACCTTTTGGCAAAGGTTGAACAACCAACTGAATATAACCCAGTTAAAAGCATAAAAAAAATATATTTAGGTTTTTAACTTGTTTCTAAGTTATTACCAATTCTTGATCACATTTGCACTACTAACAAAATTATACTACAATACCAAGCATTACTCTTCGATGCTATAAAAGAAAAAAACTGGAATAAAAATATGTTTAGAAATTTGGTGTATAAGGATTGAAGTTGAAAACTTATGATTCATGGGGTTATTCTTGGAGATTTTTCAAAGGAAAAATGATTCTACAAAATGGAGAGAGAGGTAGAGGAATCGACCCTCTACCTACACAACTACTGCGATAATAAAACAATTTGATAAATTTAAATATGATAAAATTTTATGATATAAATATAAATATAATATAAATATACAAGTATGATAATAGTTTGGTCCTTGAACGAAGATTGAAGGAGAAATGAGAGGATGGTGCTTGGGACTGCAGCTGCTGGCCTGGCATTCCAGTAAGGCATATACTAAAGTGCTTCCAATTCGGCAAATTCCAAGTATTGTCTATGGCATTTACGCTTAAAGTGTCAGGTGACGTTGTTATGGCCATATGGGCATGAAAAAGATATATCAAAAGGCTGTAATACACCATTGTTGAGGACCCTCCCCAAAATTAAAAATGCCATAGTTTTCGTTAAGCAAAATGCCAAAGGCACCAATAAGTTTTCTTCCTTTTTTTTCCCTTTTAAATTCTGATGAACCCTTCAATTTTTGGATATTGATAAGTCCATTATAGAAATTTTCTTAAATAAACTGCCCTTAAATATTTAAATTAACTTCTAGTTTTTAGCTTTTCTTTTTCTGTACTTCTCTTGACCTTCGATTCTTCTTTATGTTCTATAACCAAAACGTTGTACCCTGTCAAATGCAACAAGACAACAGTCTCAATTTAAGTAAACTATAAATAAAACCCATTTTAACGTTAAACACCATGGCAAGGTCCGAGAAGGGTTGTTGAAGCTTTGAAAAGTAAATATTGGAGATACGAGAAGATTCTCCCATTATCCAGCTAGAAAATACAATGTAAACACTTTTAGTTTTTTTTCCTCTTCTTCCTTCTATGATTTCTGCGTATAATGGGAAAAGAAAGGGAAATGGAAGTAAAATTGACGCCTCAGCCAACTAAACTTAATGAAAAAGAGTCATAATTCAGAACGGATACAAAGAAACTTCAATGCAATAAAAAGGGAAGAAAGGCACAACTCAGTCAACAAAAAACCAAAATATAAACCCCAAAAAGCCAAAGCCAAAAACACCCATAATTTCTTCTTTTACACGGCTTTTGTTCTTTTTCTGACATATAATTTCATTCTTCTTTTATTACCCTGCCAATAATTTGGTGGGTGAGGAGTAAGTATTTGGTAGTATGGGTTGGTGAGACAATAAATGCTTCTAATTCACGGCCAAAGCCAAGGCCCTACCTTTTTACACGGTGCTGACTGAACCAAAGACCACTTTGGGGTTCTCAAAATTTCTTCATTTTTTTTATATATACAATCAAAGTTAAAAAACTTAAAACAAAGAAAATTGGGTGTTTTTTTTTAATGGAAAGAGCTGAGCTTTGAGATGGAAAGAAATGCACATGCACGTGGTTCAGCTGCAGTTGGTGGCAACCGTGTAGCTATAAATATTTGCATATGGTTAATTAATTTGCTCACCTGTTTTCCTTTCCAGCAAAGACACCTTCATGTTTGTTCTTACTTGTCAGTTGTCGCCATTTTTATTGCATTTTTTTTCTCCCATGCTTTATTCCTTGCCCCTTTTTTAAACTCTCTTTCTTCTGTCCAGAGTCTCGACCTAGAAGAGCTAAGAAAAATTGAGAATTTTAGCTCAAACCCAGAAAGAAAAAGGTGAGATCGTTGGTTCTGACTTCTGAGTCTTCGATTCATTGAAGAAAGTCCGTTGTTTTGTTGAGCAAATGTAAGTAAAATGTTGGAGCTTGTGAGGGGAAGGAAGTGAAAAATGTTGGTGTTTGGACATGATCGTGATGTTTTGTCTTTGGTACCCGAGATTTTTACAAGAGCGAACAACAAGCTCTGCAATTGAAAAACCAGGATAGGCAGATCTTTGTTTGAATCCGATTTAATAATGCCAAACGGTTAGACTCACTTTGCTGTGTTCCTGCTTTGTTTCGAGCATGAGAAGGATCTATCAATTCATTGTTTTCCATGCTTTGCTCTTCCTGATTCTTGTTTCTTTTGGAATCAGAACCCTCACCATTTCCTTAGCCGCAACTGAAAAGGAAATCTTGCTCCAATTTAAAGGAAACATCACCGATGATCCTTATAACAGCTTGATTTCCTGGGTCCCGACTGGTAACCCTTGTGTAGATTTCAGTGGGGTTTTCTGCAATCCAGAAGGATTAGTGGATAAGATTGTTTTGTGGAACACTAGCCTCAGTGGACAACTGCCAGCTGCCTTGTCGGGCTTAAGCTCTCTCAGAGTCTTGACATTGTTTGGCAACAGATTTTCAGGTACTATCCCGCAAGAATATTCACTTTTACAAACATTATGGAAGATCAATGTGAGTTCAAATGCATTATCTGGTTCCATTCCTGATTTCATTGGTGATTTACCTAACATTAGATTTCTTGATTTTTCAAGGAATGGTTATACTGGTGAGATTCCACTTGCTTTGTTTAAGAATTGTTACAAAACAAAGTATGTTTCGTTCTCGCATAACAGCCTTTCTGGTTCCATTCCGGGGTCCATTGTGAATTGTAGTAAGCTTGAAGGATTTAATTTCTCGTTCAATAATCTTACCGGTGAATTACCACCTCGAATTTGTGATATCTCAGTGTTGAAGTATGTATCTGTTGGTAGCAATGCATTGAGTGGTGGTGTGATCGAAGAGATGCCAAAATGCCAAAGCTTGCTAGCTTTGGATCTTAGCAAAAATTCATTCACAGGGTTGGCACCTCTAGTAGTTCTTGAATTTAAGAATATTACCTATTTCAATGTTTCACATAATGGGTTCTTTGGTGAGATTTCTGTGATGGGAACCTGTAGTGAGACATTGGAATTTATCGATGCTTCATGGAATCGTTTGGGTGGGGAGATCCCACCAAGCATTTCAAACTGTAAAAGCCTCAAAGTTTTGGACTTGGGCTTCAACAGGCTTAATGGGACCATACCAGTTAATATTGGGGATTTGGGAAGGCTTTTGGCGATTAGCTTGGCTAATAATTCATTAAGCGGGACAATACCGGCAGGATTTGGAAGCATTGAATGGCTACAGGTCTTAGATTTGCACAATCTCAACCTTGCTGGTGGAATTCCTGAGGATATAAGCAATTGCTGGCTTCTTCGTGAACTGTGAGTATAGGCCCTATCTTGATGTGTTTTAGATTTTCATCGGCATTGCTTTGAGTTAATTCTAAGAAACTTCTATTCTGTTGCTGCAGGGATATTTCTGGAAATACCCTAGAGGGACATATTCCTAATACCCTTTACAATATGTCAAATCTGGAAATTCTTGACCTGCACCACAACCGGCTGAATGGAAGTGTCCCATCGAGTCTGGGGAACTTGTCAAAACTCCAATGGCTAGATCTCTCACAGAATTCACTTTCGGGGTCAATCCCCACTTCGCTTGGGAATTTGAATATGTTAACTCATTTTAATCTTTCCTACAATAATCTCTCTGGTGTCATTCCTACTGATCAAACCATCCAGTCCTTTGGTGCATCAGCATTTTTAAACAATCCTGGGCTCTGTGGTTCCCCTTTGGAATCCTGTGCTGGAAGTGGCACGCCTCCCACATCTCGTAAAACCAGGGTCCTTAGTGTTTCTGCAATTGTTGCCATTGTTGCTGCTGCAGTGATCTTTACAGGAGTTTGTGTGGTAACCTTCATGAACATTAGGGCACGCAAGAGTGAAAAGCCAGAAACGGCAGTGGTTGTGGAGAGCACACCACCAGGTTCATCCGATTCAAATGTTATAATCGGGAAGTTAGTCCTCTTTAGCAAAAGTTTGCCTTCTAAATATGAAGATTGGGAAGCTGGCACCAAAGCATTGCTTGACAAGGAGTGTCTAATAGGTGGAGGGTCCATCGGAACAGTCTACAGAACTAGCTTCGAAGGTGGGATTTCAATTGCAGTAAAGAAGCTGGAGACTCTAGGAAGAATTAGAAACCAAGATGAATTTGAGCAAGAAATTGGACGCCTAGGTAACCTCCAACATCCCAATCTGGTTGCTTTTCAAGGTTATTACTGGTCCTCTTCAATGCAGTTGATTTTATCTGAATTCATTCCAAATGGGAATCTCTATGATAATCTCCATGGAATGAGTCACCCGGGTACCAGTTCAGGTGTTGGTAATACCGAACTAACTTGGTCCAGAAGGTTTAATATTGCCGTTGGAACTGCAAGAGCACTTTCTTACCTTCACCATGATTGTAGGCCTCCCATTCTCCATCTCAACATCAAATCAACTAACATACTCCTAGATGAGAGATATGAGGCCAAATTATCTGATTATGGATTGGCAAAACTGCTTCCGATTTTGGATAATTACGGTTTAACTAAATTTCACAATGCAGTTGGATATGTTGCACCAGAGTTGGCTCAAAGTTTGAGACTTAGTGAGAAATGTGATGTGTATAGCTTTGGAGTAATTCTTTTAGAACTGGTAACTGGAAGGAAACCAGTAGAGAGTCCAACACTAAACGAGGTAGTGATTTTGTGTGAATATGTTAGAGGATTGTTGGAGAGGGGCTCTGCTTCAGCTTGCTTTGATAGAAGGTTGAGTGGTTTCGCAGAAAATGAATTAATACAGGTTATGAAGTTGGGGTTGATTTGTACATCAGAAGTTCCTTCAAGAAGACCTAGCATGGCTGAGGTTGTTCAAGTTCTGGAGTCCATCAGATCAGGAACGGAATCATAGTGATCAAGTTCCGATGGCTTTAATGGATGATATAAAGAGTTAAAAGTATATTTTTGGATGAAAGTTCAAGGAAATGATAGTCTAGCTGGAAAGGAATGTGATTAATATTGCAAAGGGAACACAGTTGCTGGTTAGGGTAAAAAAAGAGTAGACCAAAAAAGATCATTCTTTTGTATTCATTTTGCGATTACCATCATTGATTTGTCCATCTATTTGTAACCTTTGTGCAATAAAAAGTATTCATTTACATGTATTATCTCTTCAGTTCCTTGGACTTGGCAAGTTCAAGAAATTCAAACTTCTACTAAGCCTGCCCATTCAAGTTAAAATCAATGATGCACACAATTTCTTTTGACATCAAGGATGGAACTTCAAATGTCCCCTTTTTTTGGGTATCTCATTGTGAATTTCGACATTTGCACTGTTTCTTTTTGGTACGAAAATGATCGGAGTCTAAAAATAAAAGAATAAGTTGCAAATAATGAAATTTGAACTTAAACTTTCTAGATGCATTGGTCCTCTAATTTCAAGTGGACTACTACTTCCAACTTCAGTGTCAGAGATACGAACTTTCAATCAAAAAAAAATTGCAGGTTACTTGAAATCATAGAATAAAACAACAGTATTTCATCTATTTAATTTACAGGTTTCAGAAACTTTCTGAATCCGTTGCATGACTATAGGGATATCTTTCTCTGTCAACGTAGCAAAACAGAAGCGGAACCATCCAGGTTCAATACAATGACAACAAGATCCTGGAGTTAAACTGACCTTAGCTATATTCAACAACTTATCCCAAAGCTCAAGTTCCCCTTTCTTGCTGTAAGAGCCTATTAACCCACTCATATCAGCCCAACAGGAAAAACCCCCGCTACTCTTTATGCACTCTATGCCCAGTTTTTTCAACCCTACCACAAACTGAACATACATTCTTCGAAGCCTCTCTCTGTTGATGGTAATGAATGTCCGAACAAATTTTGCATCAGATAGCATAGAGATGAGCAAACACTGGGTTGGAGTTGAAATGGATGAGAACCTCGTCAACTTTTTAGCAGCGGCCAGAACCTCCTCGTTAAAAGAGTAGATAACACCAACCCTAAAGCCTGGAAGAGAAAGGTCTTTCGACAAACCATACACTATATGGACTCTTTTCCGGTCAGCATCATCCATGTCAGTGATTTCTGCCATGCTCACAAATTCTTCACTTCCATGAGTAGAACCAGCCAATATTTCATTAGAGATGATATGGATGTTCTTCTCTCTGGCGAAGTCTAGCAGCCTGTAAAGTGTTTCCTGACCCAGAAGATTGCCAACAGGGTTTGATGGGTTTGATATTATTATTCCACGCACTTTCAGCCCGCGTTTCTTTGCCTGGTTAAATGCTCGATCAAGAGCAGCTATACTTAAATTGAAGTTATCAGCACTTCGGCAAGGAACATGTATTATTTCGACCCCAGTTCGCCATTTTACATCAATGTCAAAACTGCATATTTTGCTCAAAACCTCAGTTTCCTTGTTGGATAGCAGGTTACCAGAATGAAAACTGTCAAAATAGTCGAGGAAAAAAATTACCCAGGGTAATATGGTGTTGGAACAAGAAACGCATTTCCAGCATCTGCTAAGCAGAAACTAAGAATCTCAATTGCAGGGGTCGCACCAGCAGTCAGTACTAACTGTGAAGGGTTGAAGGAAACAGCTTTCCCCATGACTTGAGACATGAATCCTGCCACAGCCTGCAAAGTAATAACAATTCAGAACACAAAAGTTTCAAGTAGAGACTGTTTACTGACAAAAACAAAAAATTTCCAGAGGGAATCATTAGACGAGGAGGATCTTCCAAGTTTGAGAATTGACTTTTGAGACTAATGACCCCATATGTATACATCAGACATCTTAACTCTTGAAGTTATGCATGTTAAATTTAAAATTTTACAAACAATTTATACGGGTAAAGGCATTTTTCCAACATATGATATCACCTGCAAATTTTAAATACACCTAAGAAGACTTGTCATTGATTGTTAGTATCTTTCTCCCTTCTCTTTTGTCTTCCTTTTCTTTCTCCACACAAAAAGAGGCCACTTTATGATCATGGGCATATATATATTGAAGTATATTTTCAATTTTCATCAAACCTTACACCACAAATAATTGGAGTACGTAATAAATTAATGGTGAGAAAAGAAATAACACTTATTTTAAGAGGTGAACTGAACTGGAAATTAGAAGACCTCAATGCACGTATATGCTTTAATGAATGGTTCTTGACTATATACCAACAACATATATAACTGAATAAGAATTAAGAGCTGATAAAGTTAGATTTATTGTCTTTTTTTTAATCCTATTTGATTGAACATATAATACTTAACCAGATGGGATTAATTTCTCTGTAACTCTTCTCTAAAAAACTAACTTGGTTCACCTAGTTTCTACCACCTGGCACCCGCAATCTACTCAGACCTTGAATAGTACAATTCACATATTTCGTGTTTGCGACCTCACTCTCACTTGATTCTTCGTAACACTCTACTAAAATTTTGGTGCCACCGTTATTAACAGAGACCATGAACCGTTAACCATAGCCATACACAAGCAGTCCCTAGAGCTCTGAGTAACTTCATTATTGCTCGATCAATCTGAATCTCCAAAGAGTTAAATCCTAACCTGACATCTTAAAGTCGCCTAAAAGGCTAAAAGTGAATAGCAATATTTTTCCTCACTATCATCATATGAACCATTTGAAGTTTGAATATAACTTCATACAATAAAAACAAACCTAACAATGGAACCAACTCAGTACTCTGATAGTGAATATTTATAGAATTAAACCAAATACAAATGCAAACATAAGAAAGTTGAAAAATTTCACAATGTTTACCACTTTGAGCTCCATCAATCCGTCAAAAGGCTGGTAAGTTGCAATCCCGCTAATGCTCAGCTCTTTTCCATTTCTCAATATTGCTTCTTCCGCATTCTCTGCTAGCCAATCCTTAACCAAATCCAAAGACAACTGAAAAACCAAAAAATAATGAAAAATTGAACAACAAAGTATATTAACAATTATAAAAGGGAAAAAAAAAAGTAAAAAAACGTGCCCTATTTTCTGCTAAACCCAGCTGGATGACCCCATTTGGATTACCCAATTCATCATACGGGTCCTCCTTAACCCGTCTCAATCCCACGTAATACGGAGAATCCGCACCCTTCACAATCCCAATAACCCGAGCCGAAACAGAGACGGGACCACTCGGACTTCGCGGCGATAGCAAAGCCCGTGACAGATTACGTGTCAACCCACGAAGCTCCGCCAACTGCTCGGACGATGGCGTGTGGGCCGTTGGGCTTTGACCCGAGGAATTAGATTTGTTCTGGTCATCCGGGTCATTCAGGTTCCGCTTCAAATAGATTTGGAGAAAGTAAAAGAGCGCGCAAGGGATGACGGAGCCTAAAACTAAGCCTCCTCGTCCTTGAACAACACCTTGTAGAGGAACTATCACTCTCATGGCAGCTCCTCCTTCCCCTCCAGTTTTTCCCTTTTCGGCTTCGAGGCTCCGAGTCCAGAGATAGCGGGTTTGTGTCATTGTAGTGAAGTCATGGCCACATAACTAAAAAAACGAATGAAAAATGGGAATTGAAAATATGGGTTTTTCTGGGTTTTCCGATTAATGTTTAATGGATAAATAAAAAAACAGCTTTGTGGTCTCCTTTCTGTTCTTCCTTCAATTTTTTCTGTTTTTCTGAGTTTCAATTTTTTTTTTCTTTCTAATATTTTGGGAAGGAATTATTGGACACAGTATACAGCTTCTTTCTGAGCCGTTCCTTGCTTGAAGAGCGGGGGGAGATGCTCTGGATTTTTTGTGATTAAAGTGTTGAAATCTTTAGGAGGGAAAAGCCGTGAGTTTACTGAAATGGCCTTGGTGTTTATTAGTCCATAATTTCATGTGATGTTGGGATTGGGAAAGTTGAAACATTTGTTTCTTGTTGCGTAAAACTGAGGATTTAAGACAATGTCAAAGTGATTTGGTTTTGCCTTCTTGACTTTGTGTTGTAAAATGAGAGATCCGATGCAAATTTGGTACAGCAATTACTACCTCAAGGTTGCGCCTTTTGCACGTGTCTAGTAATCTACAACCTTTTTTTTAAACGGGCTTTTTTTCCCCTTTTTGGATCTAGCATTGCTTGCAAAATACGTTGAAGTTACCGTGTTTGACCTAATCTCAGCTATGATAGTTATATGATGAAGCAACAAAAAGATCTCCTTGATGCTATCAAAAAGCATATACTAATCTTTCCCCAAGTTGAAGCCAAAAAAGACAGTACTATGATCACATCTCCTTTTTATCTTCTCCAAGGATGAACAATTTTATCACTTGGTTATGATAGCTTAGAGGAAAAATTTATATATATATATATATTTACAAAAGTTATACCATTTAAAAAAAAAAAGTTAAAAAGGAGATATTAAATTAAAATTTTAAAATTATAAAATATCATAACTTAAAAGATAATTTTTTTTATAATAATTTCAGTCACGATCATATTTTATTTGATGTCAAAGAAAACATTATTCTGGTGGAAGCATGATTAGAAAGCTTTTGGAATCTCTGTAAAAACAAGAAATCAGGAGATAGAATTAGAATCTGCCCACAGTTGGTCCCCTTTGCACTTGAAGACAAGTACCCCTTATTTTGTCCTTTATTTTTATCCACCACAAAAGCTACGGAGGGCAGTTTCACCGAGGCAAGTCACCACATGTCCCAAACAAATTATACACCAAACGCAGAAACATTTTAAGCATTATCTAGGACTTTCATTACCTTTGCAACCTCTGGTTCGCTCCTCTTCCATTGTCTAAGATTTGCCAAAAAAATTGTGTAGCCACTTTTCCAAAGCCTTTATGCTAGGACCATTGTCTCCTTCAACACAATAAACGTTTATTTGAGCCACATGCTTTTTGAACATTTCATCAAGTATTTTGAGCCACAAAACAT
>JBBYHO010000005.1:17276739-17290987 GCA_038382025.1 Adansonia gregorii
AGAATTCAAATTTCGGATCGTTACAAAACCTCGAGCTATAAAAAAGAAAAAAGAAAAACACGGCCAGAGTCCGGCTTGGTTAGCTTGTACATTACGCTATGGATGTTGTCCTTTGTTCTTCGTTTTTATTTTTTCCCCTTTTCCTGAAATAAAATTTTATTTTGCTTTGAATGCTACACTGAAGCTGGCTCAAGTTTAGTTATCGCCGTAATCAACTCAACCTCACCGTTTCCAATATTTCTAGGGTTTCTAAGCGAAAACCAGTTTCAAAACTATCTGTGCAAATGGGGGCGTAGTTTAGTTCTGGTTGGTTCAGGTGAGGTTAAGAGCGGCATTGTAGAAAGAGAAAGAGGGAGTGAGTTTTGGAGAAAGATAGAGAAAGAGAGATGGAAGAAGAGATGGAGATGGAGATTGAGCCAGTGTTCGAGGCGAGAGAGATCGATCTTGATTACGAGTTTGATGCGGCTCGGTTCTTTGATTTCACACGCGAGGAGTCGCCGGCGGAGGCCCGAGAAGCTGAACACTGGTTCGAGTCGGCGCCGAGTTATCCTCCCTCTCGTCAGTTTCTCTTTTGCTTAATAATGTTTGCTTGAAGCAAGAATTGTTTCACCATTGTTTAGCTTTTTTTTAAAAAAAAAAAAATTTCCTTTTCTTCTTGTTTGATTAAGAAAAATAAGCTGTAAAGATGATTTTGCTTTCTTTCTTAGAGATAGAGTTATTATCAACGATTGCCATTTCTTTACTTTCTTTCATTTCAAAATTTTGGAGACATTATTGTTAAGAGAAGTTCTCTTATTCTCTGCATTTAATTTTTTTTTTCTTTTAATCTTTCTCGGTGAACATATTTCTATCCTTTTTTTTGGGGGGTGGTTGTAGCTTTTGTGACAAAGTTAGTTGTAAGAGAAGAGAGCCTGCTGGAAAATGCGACTTCGTCTCCAAAATGTGAAGAAATGGAAGATAGTACATTACATGAAGGTGATTCCGAAAATGTGATGGCGTTGAAATTTTCAGTTATGGGTGCCATTAACAAAGGTACAATTGGCCATGTTTAGCAACTTATATGTGTGCTTTTGTTTCGTTGAACTTGCTTTCTACTTAAATTTTAGGACCGAATGCTATAGTTTAGCTGATATTAAAGAGCAGTGGAATTTTGTTCAGAAATATGGAGACAGTCTTTGAGGCAAGCTTGTGCTTCTGCAGGCAATTATACGTAGCTAGAGCTTGAGTGTCGTCTGTGTTAGAGTTCTTGGTTAAAACATTGATTAAAAGGGAGGGTAGATCTCCCTGAAGAATGGCTAAAAGAAGATGATTTTCTTTGGAAAGTCCGAAAAGTGCTTTGAAGGCTGAACTGATTTTCTTGTTTTTAGGCAATGAAGGAACTAGCAAAGGGATCTTCATCAACATACAAGAAGTTTTGCAAAAAGCTCTGAATCAGCCGTTTCAATTAACTACAGGTGATTACACACTTATGCAAAGTAGTTTTCAGTTTTTGGTTTTTCTTTTTTTAACTTGTCTTTCTCTCCGGTAACGTTGCTTTCTTATTGTTATCATTGTTGCCTTCTCTCTAGTATTATGATTCTTTTTAGCATTTTCCAACATTACTTCCTATATGTTTGCTCACTTCATTTTTTCCTTTCCCACCCTCAGGCCCGACAAGTTATAGTCACTTACCCAGTGATAAGTTAAAAGCTAAATCTAAGAGCGTAAAATCTATGCCAAGGAGCTCGACTCTTATGAAACCTACTGCTAGCCATTTAGCTAAACAAAATTGCCCTCCTCAAGTTGCTGCATCCAGGTAATTCATGGAAACGCTCTACTGACTTCTTTTGTAATTCTATTCTAGTCTTACAATCCTGTGTTTCTGAAAGAGACAAAGAGAATCTTACCTCTTGGAGATGACTGCTTTCAGTTCCATATAACTTGTAAAGTAAAAGCTTCCTAGTTTCAATAAGAGGCATACTTTATCTGTGAAATCTCCTATACTAATATATTTTTTCTCACAGTGATGACTAATATCCTATTTAGCAACTTTAGAGGCTAACAATTCTGGTGTTTCTATTTGATCTTCCATTGTAGATTTCAGAAGCTACATATGCTTAACAGTGACAGAAGCCTTGGTCATTCTTCTGTGGTTGAAAGTCAAGCTGCCAAGAGGCAGAAACTAGAGGGAGGTCTCTTGCGTAAGGTACATGAGTTTGTAAAATTTCCCACGCTCTCATTATGGTTGCTCAATAGTTTCGGAATTTCTCATGGCTGCTATGTGTATTAAATGTGTTGGTGTTAAAGCGCTATAGGAAACTGGTTGTGATATTGCTGAAGAAACTTGCCTTTTAATGTCTGCAAGTTGGCATCAAATAACCATACGAGTGCATGTTATCACAAGGTTCTCTTATGGGTGATGTTTTTCATGTACGAACCAATTAAAACTGAGTAGATATACGAACCTAACGAAGCTGAGTAGAGGCAAACTTGATGTTCGATAGATCAGTTCTTCTAGTTGGCATCTGTCCTCACTTTTCCCTGCATTAGATTTCAGACTTGGATATCCTTAATTTATCATTACTTTCTATTATTAGTATGGTTCAGTTACATATTTATCAAATTAGCTTCTGGTTTGGGCTCAACTTTTGTTCTACATGGCAGGTTAATGAGGTGAAGCATCAAACCACTTTGGTCCACAAGGAACCTAAAAAAGTATACCCCTGAATTATTTTTAGATTTTGGAAGTGCATTTGGATCTTAGCCTTAGTTGCATTTGAAACCCTTCGAGCTTTTTTATGCAGGATGGAACAGTAGATAAAAACACCACTAATACCGAGCTGAAGCTAACCATTCCAAGGGAACCTGAGCTTGAAACAGCACACAGGGCTCAAAGATTACGGTTAGTTCCGGTCACTATTTCTTTAATGATGTGTAGAGTAAAAGAATCATTAATGAGATGCTGGTGCAATTTTGTCTTCATTTCAGGCCTAAGAATGGTAAAGAAGAAGACCATGTTACATCTGTCACACATAGATTTAAAGCGCGCCCATTGAATAGAAAAGTTGGTACTTATGATGTCACGAAAGGGACTTTCTTAAAAGTTAATTTTGTTGTACTTCTCACAATTATATGTTTACAATTTGCAGATTCTCGAGGCTCCTTCATTGCCTCTTCCAAAGAAGAGTATTCCAAAGTTGCCAGAGTTTCAGGTAAGTAATGGACTGTAGCTTCTTGCTTGTTCCTGGATTAATGGCATTTTATGGAAGCAAGGCAATGACTTTTAGCAAAATGAGGTTTCTTGCCCTCAATATATGGCTCAGATTGCTGTTTCATTGCTCCTCAGGAATTTCACCTGAAGACATTGGAAAGGGCGGTGCAACTCTCATCAGCTGTATCATCCTCCTCAATCCAAACAAATGTTACTGATAAGGTTACCCAGTGATATTTTTATTTATCATCTTTAAGCATTTTATCAATCCACTTTGTGACTTCTGGGAAACTTGTGTTGTTGCAGGGATCTGAGACACCTTGTAGAATTTCTGCTAATGGCAATGGAACTAGAGAAGCCAGAAGGTAAATGCTTTGTATTTTAACCATCTAGAGAATGTAGTTTTTTGTGCAGAGAATATACCATGCAGGTATAGGTATCTCTTCAAGCATACATTTATTCTTGTGCTAATTCTTTTGTATGATGGTCCCTTTGTATTTTTTTTTAGCATTAAATTTGTATTAAACCTGACAAAGGAATGACTCTGGAAATTTTTTCTTGCATTCCTTAGGCCAAGTTTCATGGATGCCACTAGGCAGGATGTCTCTGACACAAAGTACAACTTCAAAGCTCGTCCTTTAAATAAGAAGGTAAAGAAAGAACAAATTATATCAATGTATTGTTTGTTTAAAAGCTTGGGCTAGGTATCAATCATTCCTATCTAATGAGTATTTAATTCCCTGTATGCAGATATTTTCCAGTAAAGGAGATATTGGTGTTTTTCGAAATATCAAGAGGGAAACCACAGTGCCAATGGTATAGCATGGAAGATCTTACCTCTCTTTATTACAAACTGCTTGTTGGCTGAATTGTTTGAGCTGCTATTGTGCTTTTTCTACCAAACAGGAATTTAATTTCCATACAGAGAAGAGGGTTCCTCAAAATCCACCCATAGATCTTTTTAGTAAGGTAAACCTTACTAAATATGTTTCAGTTATGCTGTAATTCGTATTCCTTCTTTTTCATATTTCCAATTAACATTACATGGCATCTAATAATGCATTCAAAGTGTTTGATCTTTTTGGGTTTTTATCAATTGCACGGCATATTTTTTAATGTACCCTCTTTTTCTGTCTATGTTATCTGCCAGTTGTCTCTTACGTCTGAGATACAGCCGAGCAATGGATCTCAGATAAAGCTGCCTCGTCCTAACTTTATATCTACAAAGGTTCCCCTGGTATTTTAACTACATGATTTCTCTTTAGCACTTTTGAATTTTGATTTTTCTTAGTTTGTTATTCATCTAATTGTTCTTTGTTGTAAGGGCTCAAAAGAAAATAAATTGACTTCTTTTCAATCAGAACATGAGGTAAGTTTCATAGTTTCAGCACAGAAATTATCGCGGGTATTTTCATCTTTTTAAGTCTCGTAATTCTGTCTCTCCCCTTTCCCCGTTTTCTTATCCTGGGTGTTATTACCAAGTCTTTGCAATTATAATTAAATTATAAGGCTTTAAATTCATCCTATCAAAGTAATACAATCTTAAATGCCAATATCTCGTAGGTGAGGCATTTGGTCAGGGATGGTTACCTCACTGAAGTTGTAATCAATTGAGCATAAGGTACGTTGTGATTGTTAACACAATAATATCTTTTTCGTCTTCCTTTGTTAATTGTAGATTTTCTTGAACGAATAACTTTAGCTTCAGAGATTGTGCAGGAGCTTGGGTATCCGCTGAAAGTAAAAGCACCGGTCCCAGTTGGTTTACCCCACCACATGGACATCCAACTTTACATTCTGCTGTTGGTTCGGAATTTTGACGGATCAACACTCAGACAATTGCACAGATCTTATCGACATAGGTTTTTTTTGCTGCATATGGTTTACTAGAAATCAATCTTTACTTCAAACAAAATGGCATGTTAGATGAAACTTTCGTGTTTCATATACTTCTGGGTCACAGCTTACAAGTGCATGATAATACAATAAAAAGAATGTTGCATATATTGTACAGCCGAACAAAGGCCTCTAGTGCCCATTTCCATTTGACTTTAATTTTTGCAGCATTACAACAGATGTAATGGCCATTACTCCATCCCTCCGTTGTCTTTGATAGGAATGCATAAATTGTGAGGCTTAATTAGAAGTTCGAAGGTAGACTAACAGATATATGAATATGAATATCAAATGGTGGAGTAATAAGTAATTAATTAGTAATTCCTATATGTAAAAAAGGGTTGGACAAATTTCAGAATTGAAATGCATAAAAGATGAGAAATTATATTAGTTTCTAATTTGTAACCGAATCAATTTTTATTTGACCCAGTATTATTTCTCTTCTTAAATCTATTATATATTTATTGTTTGGAGGGGTGGGGGAGGGCGCAGCGACATGGCCATTGTTGCTTTGTATCAAATGAAAGCCGTCAAATTACACAACCGTTTTGAAATAGTTCAACCAAAAATCCTGTATGAACAGCTTCCAAGGAAAGTAAATAATCTAGAGCTGTTTGATTCTTGAAGCTTTTATACCCTCTTTCAGGATTATTTCCGTGCCATTTGGTTGTGCCGACATCAGCCTAATCACATAAGCTGAGATTTTAACCAAATGTGCATTGGAAAGACTTTATAAAGAGGCTGCATTTTAAACTCTTCAATGCAAGCATTTCCACAAATACCATCTGAGGAACACACCATCAGGAAAACTGAAAGACAGTTGCTTGCTAAATTCCAGCAATGGCTCTATCCAAGATCTTCTTCATATAGCTGTTGTTGCTTTCTTTGCAATTCCTTCAAGTTTGGCCACTGAGTTTATAGTTGGCGATGAGAAAGGTTGGTGTCTTGACTTTGGTTGGGCTGCGGGAGAGGGGTTTCTGAGTTGGAGATAAGCCCGGTAAACTAACATCTTGATTGTCTAGAAATCATATACATCTGAACTTGCAGTAATAATTTTAGCCTGATGAAAATAAGTAAACAATTTTATTTCTTCAAGCAGTTTTACACGGGAGTTCACACTGTGCTTAGAGTTAATGGAACCGAGTTCCAACAATGTGCAGCAGCAGATAACACTGTTCCCTTAAATCACTGGAAATGATGTGGTCACACTTTCCGCCCCACGAAGAAAATGGTACATTTGTGGTGTACCCAGGCACTGCGCAGCCCGGAACATGAAGCTTAACATAACTGTGCTTGCTTAAGTGGGATCTCCTACTACTGCTCCCACTCCCAGTTCAACAACATCACCATCTGCTGCAAGAGCAAATGCTGCATTTAGCTTTTATTGATGGATAGCAGTCATGGTTAGCTTAATTGGGTTGGTCTTTGTTTAATGTTGCAATGATTAGATTCTTTCCTAGATTAAACTGTTTTTGAGTAATTAATTCTTTTTTTTTTCCAGTTTGGAGAATTGATTTGTGATAATGGTTTGATATAATTATATTAATTAACTCATATGACAGTACTTCTTCCAAATCCCAACTCTTAAGAAATTCAACAAAAGCCTAGCCCAATCCAGCAAAAGAATAGAAAATGAGTGATAAACTGATAATTTAGTAGCCCACGTTGAGGGCTAGAGGTGAGCCTACGTCAATATTCAATAGATGATGGTATTTGACAATGAATTTTCGCCAATGCTACACCAAATATGGAAAGGGCGTCGCCATCATCAATTCTACTAATTGACATAAGATAGGCAGCTGATGGTTAGCATCTCAGAAAATACCTTCTTGTCAATTTGTCAAATCTCGCAAGGATCATAAACTAATACATGCACTCAAAAAAAAAAAGGTGAAATTTTATTCTGGTTAAAATGTCATGCTCCTAACGTCATGTTAACATCAAAGTCATGGAGAAAGTGACCGGAATTGTTCAGGCACACCTAATCACATTCACGTGTTCCATTGCAGTATGGAAAAAGGAGCCCCACCCTGTTTCATGGAATGGGTGCAAACGACTTTTTTTTTTCTTGTAATGTGTTGCAGCTGCTGCTGCTAACAAGGATTCAATAACCAGTAAGCACGAGAACCTGATCACCCTTACAATACCAGAAAAAGAATATTGGTACAATTTTTGCGGTGCTTGCAGACTTTATCTGGAAATGGAAATCTGAAGCTAGCAATTGTATGGTCCCGTATTGAATATTTTCTTACATAAGTAGCAGAATGGTCAGGTGAAAGTGGAACCAAGGATTTTTGGGCAAATATTCTATGGTCTGCCAAATGGCTTAGATCATCTCCAACATCTTTATCCAGCTCCGACAAAGATAGGGCGACCCAGGGTTAATCTCGACAAGGAGCAACAAGCAATGCATAATGGAGTCTAATTGCAGCATTTGGCTTTTTTTTTTTTTTTTGATGCACCAACAGTGGATTAAAACTTTAAAAGGAACATGTCATATTTCCAAGTACCCTATATTGTATTTGCCTGCCAAGTCTTCATTATATCGTATTTTATGCAAAACCTTAAATTAGACGGAATTGGAGAATAAAGAAATCCATGTAACACCAACTGATTTGGAATCTTAACTTACATGGATTGCAAGATAGTGTTCCTGCTTGTTTGAATTGCCTAGTCCAAAGCCTCAACAGAGGTATAAATTGACTGAGACAAGCCATGTATAATAGTAAGACCCAAAATTCTATATCATTGCCCTTCAGCCAACGCAAATATAAATTTAAAAGCCAACCACTCCGAGAATAAAGTTCCAACAACCACCAAAAATTTGATGCAAGTTGCCGATTTGAAATAATCAAGCCACACCAAGTGGATTTCTGTGAGCTTAAGCCGGTAGACTCATATATGGCAACTGACACCCACCGAGGAAGTTAAACGGTAAATCAAAGTTTAAACAGGGCAGGGAATACGTTCTGAAAAAATATTGGTCCTTTTCAAGCTGAAGTAGATGAAGAGGCATCTGTTTTATATTTTACAATTGTCACGTTGATCAACCATCCCGAGAATTCCACTTTGCAGCTCTATTTGCACGGAGTTGCCATAATAAGACAATGATCCATGAATGGATTGACATTGACTTGGTATTCAAAGACGTTGGGGCTAAAGCGAAAGCTAGATCAGTCAGAAAAAACAAAGCTTTAAAATCAAAGTTTAACCGCCGGCATCTAATAAACTGAAAATACTCAGCATGTTTGTTGTAAACTTCGCAATCAAAGTCGGTGGGCTCCTGAATTATTTTTATTGCATAATGAAAAAGGCATCTAAGATGGAAAGAAAAATAGGAGAATTTCAATTAACAGCGTGAACGGGTCAGCAAAAAGCTGCAATTTACTCATTTGCAGTTACTTTCTTGGAAGAGAAATATGGAGTCTCGGCAATTTTTCTTTTTCTTTTTCAATTCTGGGGTGGTTCTGACTCTAAAGTTATTGATTCAGACTTTCATTGGAAGAAGTAACCAAAAAAATGAAGGTTCAATGACCTGATCAAAGCTTATCAATAAATAGAGGCCTAAAGGCTGATTCATTGTCCATCAATTTGAATTGAACTTATCCCTCTTGTTTTTCGACATCATATTTAATACAGAGAATGACGACCATGATGAGAAATAAAAGTGAATAATGGACAAATATATCATTGGACCACATTATAGATCACAAAGAAGAACTTTCAAATGGAATATAGAAGAAAATTCAATTCATATTCTTTCAGGACACATGAAAATGTACTAAAAATTTCATTCTCGCACTGTTACTTCAATCATACAAAAACATGTTTCTTTCTAAGCACATTTGAGATTAGACACCCAAAACAAAAATTATCAGCAAAACGAACATCTTCCAACCTCAGAAACAAGATCAAGGAATGTCAATCAGGCATAGGTTTAGGCTACAAATTAAACAACAGAAAATTGCATAAACAGAAGACTGGAGACATGTCCCAACATATAGAAGCCTGAGAACTTTGCCTCCCAACTATAAACTTAAAAACCGATATTTGAATTGAATCTTCTATCAGTTCATATGAATGCAGCAACACCATATATATAAAGATTACAGACAGGGGAAAAGTGAAAGAGGAGAATTTTATTCTCTTAAACCATCCCAATAACAAAACGAAAAAAGGGAGAAAAAAGCATCAAGCCCTTTTTCCCTTTTTTCCCTTCCATTGTTCCTATATTTTCATTTTATCCAAAGTCTCTTCTTTGATTCTTTCCTCCCAATTAATCTAATCAAAAGTAAAAAATAAAAAATAAAAACGAAAAGCAAGAATTATAGTGAATAATAAAAATTAAAAAAAAAAAAAAGGAGCCGCACCCGTGTTTGTGGCAATCAAAATGAAATTCAATCCTTCCTTTTTTTACTTATTTGTCAATGTGTTGTGAGTTGTGGCTTAGATCTCTTCTTTGCCTCACTGTAAAGCACAACTCCCATAATTGTAACAGCGAACCCGGTCATCCCCATCACGGTCACCGGATTCCTAAAGATCATGACCGACACGAACGCCGCCATTGCAGCCTTGGCATTGCCCAACACCTGCAAAGTAAGGGCACTCGTATGCTTTGTAACCAAAAAATTTGTCAAATTCACCAAATAGGCCACCGTAGCATTCCCAACCAACAAGAGAATAATGAAAGAATCGCTCCTAGCTTTCTCGACTGTGACTCTTGCAACATTCCCTTCGATGTATAGAGTAAATGGCAACAAAATCATTGCCGCCATAGGCGCCATGTACAACAACAAGTTCATGGAATGTAGCTTCTCAGCTTCACTAGTTAACAAGATCCCTTGAACCACAGATTTCAAAGCACGACCGGCAGTGGAACCGATGCAAACCAAGAACCCAAACAGATTAAACAAAGGCTCACTATTACTAGCCAAAACAATCCCAAACACCACAGGCAAAAGCGCAAAATAAACCTCAGCGGATTCCTTCTTGCAAGTGATTAAGAAAGCGAAAATGGCAGTGAAAAAAGGTGTCGTAGCACCAATAGCTTGGTTGAACGACACCGGAATGTACCTTAAAGAAGTGTTCCCACACACCACGGAGAAACAAAAAATAATACTCAAAGCAAAGATCTTGCAAAATTGCTTCCTTGACAAAATGTGTTGCCTTGGAACTATTTCAAGAAAGTTTATGGCTATAGAACTGTAACAAGAGCAAGAGATCATGTGAAGCATGGTGAGAAAGATTGGATAACGGTAGCCATAAAAGCTGAGGAGATACTTGTTGAGTACAAGGACCCCAATGTTGGACATGAACCATGAAGCAATGATCAGCGCCGTTAGAAGGTTAGGAGAGAGATGGGATCCAACGCTGTAGATACTGTTTCTAACATCAGCAGTTGGGGTAACCGGAATGTCCAAAACCTCGTGGTCGGCAGTGGCCGTTGAGTCCAATCTTGGGTTGCTCATCCTCCTTGTCGTCCATGTTTGCGCTTCCACCATTTCGGTCTTCTGGGATGACAGTAAAGATCCAAACTTTAGAGCTCAAAGACCCAAACTTTTGTTTCTCTTTGGGTTTTCACCTCTCTCCACGAATCAGAAAAATGAGAAACAGAGAGAAGAAGAAAATAAAGGTTTTTTTTTTTTTATTTTGCCGTGTGTATTTTGTGTGGCTGGTTGGATCTGAAAGAGTGAAGGGTGGAGGATTTGTGCAGTGAGGTGATCTAATCTGAGGGTGGAGATTTAGATTTGAGAAAATAGAGAAATGGGAACCATTGGATTGGAAGAAAAATAGCGAATAAAATAAAACATAAGTAGTATCAATTGGATTTCCTCTTGGAGGGAGCTTAGCTGTTTGGAAAGTGTCGGTAATGGATTCGCTAACAAGCAAGATTTTGGTCTGAATCTGACCAGAAGTTCCACTTTTATTATTATTATTATTTTTTTAATTTTATTATCAATTATTTAGAGTACGTAGTATTCTTTGAATTTGTTTCTTTTATTACCGCGCGTCTCGTATAGTAAAAGTGACAAAATGTACAGTGTATGAATATGATGTTACTGGTGTGACTTCCAGCTTTTAATCCATAGTTTACATTGGGAAGTAAATGAAGGGGTACGGTGACAATTTTTTTTTTCTGAAGTGTGTACTCAGGGAAATAAATGGGGACTTCAACTGTATTTCGATATTTTTTTTAAGGAAATGCAAAGTTTTTATGAAAAATAAATATTTTAAAAATTAAGTTAAAAATTATTTAATAATTTTTTTATGAAAATCAAATTTGCATTTAATAAATAAAGATATTCTTCAAACTAAAGTATAAATTATACAGAAAGCTAATTTAGTTTTAATAAAACTCATTTTTAGTTTTTTTAATTTTTCCTTCATTTTAGTTAATAAAAAATTCATTTTTTAAAAAGCTACTTCAAAAAAACCCCAAACCAAATAGTGACTAAAGCAACTTTGGTAACTTTGACAATTTAATTACTTTATTGTTTGATGAAAAATGAAAAGGATAAAATATATATATATATATATATAATATAAGCTGGTAAGGGGCAGGCCCTATGCTTTAGCCGAAAGAGTTCTAATCACATTTAAGTTTTTGGTAAACTTAAAAAAGCATTTTAAGGGGCATTTAATTCTTACTCTTTTATCTTCACGGACATGTTCAAATTCTATTGTTGGGCTTTCTTTTTATCCAGTACTTCAGTTATAAATTGGGAGCCACATTGTTGCCTTGGATCTTGTTGGGTTAGCATTTTCTTGGACAGCCCAGAATCCTTAATAGTACACTTAAATATGCGTGTTTTATTTCATATTTTTTCATCAATAGTATAACAATGAATATATATATATATATAATCATCAGTATCAAAATTTTAAATATAAATAAAATATATATTAAATATTATCTAAAATTATCATATTTCTTTCTAATTAATTTGTCTTAACATGGGAACAACTTCTATGACATCTCATTTGGCAAACTGTAACAAGTAGATACTATCATATGGAAGACAGAGAAGCTTACAAGTACATACTATAACATGGTAGTTTGGCATTACCCTTCTTTGCACAACAGCATTAAAGAAAAGGCCATGGCTGACTAAAATAAGTGCAACTGTAGACATAACTAATTTTCACGCTTCCAAGCTTAGCTAAGGCTAGAAGATTGATCAGATAAGGGCCCATTATTCAGTACTCTCTCCTCCCCCTTTACCAAGCAACCCAACAAAGCCTACAAACACCATTAATGTCTTCTCACCTAACATCAAAACCAAATCAAACCCTCCCAAGGCTTGAGCTTTTTACCCTACAACAAACGATAATCAAAATCTCGGTCATGTTAAATCCCTTTTTTCCTCTTCTACAATTCTTGAATGTGTAGTGAAGGTTCAGTTTCAGGTTTTGGATTACTTCCTCGCAGAACACTCTTTGGAGAGAAACCAATAAAGCTGGAAGAGAGATTGCTGCCATTACTGCTACTGTTATCCAGTTGGAGAGAAATGGAGAGGTTGGTATCAGCATTACCATGGCTAATACTACTACTTTTAGTCGCAGCTGCAGCCACAGCAGTAGTAGCAGTAGTAGTAGCCCGAGAAGCTTCCACTAGCTTTCTTGAACGCTGGCGGCCTCTATGCATGTGCCTCTCACAGTACTTGTGATCTGGGACTGCCTCTTTGCTGCATCTCCATTTCTTCCCATCTGTACGTCTACATCTTCCTGGCTCTGGATCCAGCCCGTTCTTATACTCCAAGTGCAAGGATCCACAACCCAAAACTGGACCAAGGTCAAAGAAAAAAAAACGTTATTACTAGTAATCAATTAACCCAAAATATATATATATATATATAGTAGCGGCATAAAATTTTGTAGTAAGGAGGGAGATGGTTTTTGGGTACTTACAGCCGGAGTAGAGTTGATAAGGACTGCCATGGAGTCCACCCAAAGAACCGGCAACACTTTTCCATATAGGGAGAAGAAGATGATGGGGGACAGGAAGTCCAGCTTCCATGTACTTGTAGATGAGAGATTGAAGCTGTAGTTCCTGGAGCTGAAAAACTGTGAACCCACATGATTTCGTGAACCCAGTTGGTCTATGACCACTAGACCCACGTCCAAGCTCGAGTCCTAGCCCAATTGGTGGTGGTGACCCTTCTCCTCTATTCAACCATTTACTATCCATGTTCCAGGAATCACCTAAATTTGTAAGTCCAATCCCTGTAAAAAAAATAAAAATAAAAAATCACCAATGCATGATAGTCAAAAATTTTGAGAAATGATGTAATGTGCACCTGAGAGTAAGAAAGAGAGTATGAAAGAAGAGTACCGAAGTCTGCAAAACGAGCAATCTTGAGAGGTGAGTTTTGCGGATCCATTTCTTGAGCATGGGCATAAATCAGAGAGAAAATAAAGGGTCAAAAGAACAGAACAGATGCAGTATGGTCCCTGCAACACACACTGAATTAACAGTAAAGGTTAAAGCTATATACTCTCACAAAGGTGCAGCAGTACCAGTAGATTTTTCGAGTCAGAAAATTTTAGTTCATGGCAGAGTAAATAAAATGGGGTTGGGATAAGGGAGTGCTAATGGGCGGGGGGTATCTTCATAAATGAGTTTCTATAAACAAAAAGAAAAGAAAATTCTTTTGTGTTTTTTTAAACTGACAAATGCAACAATGACAGTATGACTCCAAGCACGCCCAAGTTGTGTTTCTATGAATTCTTGTCCCTATCAAGCAGAGAGAGAGAGATTAAAGTGAGACTGAACGTGTTCTGATCATGTCAGGAAAACTCTGCAGGGCGTTTGCAGACACAAATGCATTTGTCAGGTCATGAATCGTGACAAGTAGAGACTGGGGACCCGCAATATGACAAAGAGGACAGTCCTTTTTGCGTTTGCTTCTTCACCACTTACGAACGAAGAAGAAAACAGTTTTGATAAATCAGCAGAGACTTATCAGAACGCGTGAGCAACACCTTAAATTTTGATAACATGAACTTTTGCCTAGAAAAGAGAGTGTCGACTGATGAGAAGGATTTAGTCAATAGTTGCGGTTTCTATTGATTATCTCATTTATTTGTGTAGCCCATATCTGGCATAGACAAAGAGGCCAACTAAAGATACATTGAATTGAACCGTCATATTTTCATGGTTTG
>JBBYHO010000005.1:17291087-17304194 GCA_038382025.1 Adansonia gregorii
AACAAATTATTTTAGTTTAGTCAAGACGAGAATTCTTCTCCTACAGCTTACGGTGAAAGATCCAAGGCTGACGGAGAACCGACAAAAGTTCATCAATTTTTTTTTTTGATTCGTGTTATGCGCTGCTTAAACCTCTGGATACTTTCTTTTGCATGTTTCCAAGAAAGTCTGAAGGAATCGCGTCTCTTTGCGTGGAGCGGAGATCCACTCCTCTGCAAAAGATCAAATGGATTTGTTTATTTTTTTTCTGAAATCCCAAGCATTTAGAGAAAGTGTTAATATTTGATAGTTTAGCTTCCATTGTTTTCATATAATAAACTTTGTAACTTTTGATAAGAATTAACATACATTACGTTAAATAAACAATTTTATTTTAATTTTAATGTTTAACTTTGAAATCCTGATTCCATCACTACTTAAATGGAATCTGATTTGCGTGCCCCAGTTGGTTTTGCCAATTGAATATGAGTAAAGGTTAGAATTTTAGAAGTTTCACTATCTCCCGGTTACCTGCCATTTAAAATCATTTGCAGAGGTTGCAGCACCGATTAATTGCTTTTTTGCCAATTACTAGGATTTCAAGTTCTCAACCTCAAAAACATATCACAAGACAGTACCCATCTGCCTGCAGAGACTGATACAACTTCAATCACAACGTCAAGCGCCAATTATTTGATGCAGATCAATGTTTGTTGCTCCATTTTTTATTTATTTTTTAGTTCAAGAAAATAAGGGAGGGCCTAGGCTAGGCCCATGAAAATCACGTTTGTTGTTTAGCAACCTAGTGAAGCCAACTCCATTAAAATTTGAGCATGAAGCTTTTAATATTCCCAGAAAAATATTCAATGGCTAAATATTTCACTTTCAAGTTTTCAACATGTTCGGTTGCTTTTTTTTTTCTTTTTTTATTTTACTCTAAAACCAAAAGTACTTATAAACAGATTGAATACGTAATCTTTGAATAGGATTAGCATGGCAATGGAGATTGGGAAGCAGATCATATGATAAGAATTTTCAGAATTGTGCTTAACTTCAAAAAGTTCAAAAACAGTTCGAAATAGCTTTGGTTTGAACTTGGAAAGAACCATTTCTTATAATTGGGCTAACACACCAGAGATTCAAGGGTTCATACAAAGCTTAACATTGCTATAAAAGACTGTTGAAAGTACACTGATCAGGTTCGATTGAAAGACATGGTGCTGAATTATTTTTCACTACTCATTATTAACTTGCTAAGACATATGAAAGGGGATCTGTTTGCTGCCGGAACTGAGACAACTGCAAGTACAATAAGATGGGCAATGGGGAAAATACTCCATAACCCAAAAGTTTTCAACGGAAACCCGAAGAGAACTAAAACAAATTATTGGCAAAGGGAAGCTGGTGGAGGAACCTGATATTTGCTTGTTTACCTTACTTGCAAGCATTTGTCAAAGGAAACCTTAAGGTTGCATCCAACGGTTCCTTTGTTAATCCCTCGAAAAGCTGCCCCAGATATTGAAATTCATAATTTCATCTTTCCAAAGAGTGCAAAATTCTTGGTCAAAGCATGGGCCATGGGCGGAGATTCCAACTTTTGGGAGGAACCTGACTTATTTCTTCCAGAAAGGTTGGGCTCATTCCTTTCGGTGCCAGGTGACAAATTTGTCCTGGATTGCCATGGCCGTAAGAATGTTGCCCTTAATGTTGGGACACTTGTTCATTCATTTGATTGGGAACTTGAAGATGGAATTGCACCTGAACATAATGATATGTACCAATTAAGAGCTATCTCAAATTTAAAACACATAAGAGCAAGCTTTCAAATTTATTGTCATAGAAACCAAGGACTCATATTGGGTGTCATCACAGATTGGTAACATCTTAATTTCTCTATGTTTTTTTCATAACATTGCAAATTGTTTCACCCTCATGACACATGTTATTTCGACTCTTTATTTTCCTTAAGGTAACCATATATAACATCTGTGTCCAACACATATTTAAACATAAGTATAGTAGTATGATTCTTTAAATATATTAAAAAAACTTGAAAAAAAAAATTATCACAAGTATGTTAGATACATTACCGTACGTAACACTTACCCTGAAATCTTAGTAGCACTGATTCAAACCAAATCCACTGACGTGGGGAAAAGCATGTTAGAAATTAAGTATAGATGTTGGGTACCTTCGCTTTTCTATTTTAAGGATCATCAACACTTGATGACGAAGTCAAGAAAATAGTTACCATAATGTCTAACAGAAGATCAACAGGAACAAAAGCAAAAAGCTTTAAGTGAAAAACCATACTAAATAAAGTAATTCCATGTGCCAAAGAAGTTCATACAAAGTGCATAGATATTTATAATAGTAATATTGATAATCAGCCAGTTTGGTGCTTATTAATTCGAGGTAAATTTCTCCAAAAAAAAAGGAGATGAACAGCATTGCACGACATTTAAGCGTCACAACTCACGAGTATGGACAAGGTTTTAGACGGTTGTTCCAGAAAGGAGGTATGGATGGTTTAACTTTTCACATCCCTATCTCATGCATTGCCAAGAGGTCCGAAAATCAGTTATTAGTAACAATGAAATAAGGCAAACTGAGGCTAGGAACTAGTGAATACCAATAACAATTGACAATAAGAATGGTTATTTTTGTAAGAAGCCTCTTACAATATTAGTAACCACTTGCTGATTCTCAAGTATGCTAGCATAAGTTATTCAAGATCAAATCAAGAAGATAGGCATGAGAAAAAAAATCATTAAAGAGAGAATATAGAATCTGGTCATAACAGATAGCAGACACAGAGCTCCCTCCCTGACTGAAACAGAAATAAGAGCCTTTTAGGGCAGAAAAAAAGGTATACCATCTCAGTAGTTCATTACTGATCCATCTATAGCGCCACATTTACAGCTGCATGATGACTGCACGAAATAATTTGCAATTTGATTCTCATTAACCAAATCCAGGTGGCACATCAGGGTCCTCATCACTGGCATCACATGGCTGCTTCTGGTCAATATCTTCAGAAAAGCCAGGTGGCAAACCAACATCAACATCATCTTCTTCCTGCCCCTCCAGTGAGCGACTGGGCTCTTCCCTACAGTTTTCCACAGCTCCATCATATTCATAAGGCCTAGGAAGCTGCTGCTTTGCCTTGTGCTGCTGCTGATGGTGGTTGCTATGATGATTATTTGACAGAGAGAAACCCGGTGGTGCTTTGGGCTCACTATCAGATAATATCTCATCAATTCTACCAGATGTGGCCTTAGTGATACCATTATTCTCAGATTCCTTTCCAACAGGCACCATTTCATGGATGGATGATTCACCCTTTTCTTTCCCTTGAGGATTAGCTAAATTATTGTACACAGATTGTACCGTTTCTGTAATTTCACTTCTCACGTCACCTGATCTGATTATTTCCCATAGACTATCCGAAATTTGGCCCATAACTTTGTTCCTAATGGTTATAAAACATTAGAACTATCAAATTAACATCAATATTATAGAATAATTGGAAACCAACCAAGAAGAACTTATAAGAAAGCTGGTGAAGTATATTTGGAGATTAGTGAATATTCTAACATATGCTTGAATAGCAAACAAAATTCAGAGTTGATAAACACATGATTTCCACTAAGAATCCCATTACGGATTCTTAATATTCACATTTTTTTTTTAATTTTTAAAAAGAGCACCTTATGTTTAAAGTCATTAATAACTTTGACAATAGGGTCCACTTACCCAACCTCATCATGTATGGCATCTGATAGTTGTCTTAGTTTCATGTTTTCAGCACCTGGACGATTAATTGCTGCTGACTGCTTCACAGCTGCAATGATGTTGTTGCGTAATTCTTCCTGCAATTTATTGCCTCATTCAAAAGAAATTTCAAAAGGCACATGGTTAGAAAAATGCTATACGCTTCACACTCATTTATGAAACAAAAATATGAAGGTTGCATTTGGCATGTTCTTGAGTTGACAAAGTAATTCTTTGAATCCATTAGGAATGGAAACAATTATACTCTATATAGATTCAACTGGATAACTGCTTATATCTAAACAAGTTTAATTAAGCAGAGTTCTTTATTTCCATATAGCAAGCAACTGAAAGCAGCGCTACTCACTATTCAATCTAGTTGATAAAGCAATTCTGAAACATAGAACCAGCCAAACATTTTACTATTAAATCAAATAAAATTCAACCAATTGCAAGATCCTTTTAAGTTCAAAAAGGACTGTTTTTAAAAGCAAAGGCTGATTAAACGATACACAAGAATCAGATTTGTCAACAATCTACAGCAGCAAAGCGGCTTAACCAACCAGTACAGTAATGCCATTGCAGTGCTAAGCACAGATGATAGATCACTCTAAGCTATTTCTTCAGGACAAACTGAACAAAATAGAACCTACCAAAATCAATCTGTACATCAAAACAGCGGATGCGATATAAAATTTTGGTTGAAAGGGAAAAAAATAGAATTTTTAGTCAATCTTTCATTCAATATCAGCGAATTATTCAGCATCAACCCAAAACCATGGCCTTGAAATTGAAATTAACAAATTATACCCATTTATAATCATCAAACTAAATTCCAAGAAAATACCCAAAAATCAAAATCAAGACAAAACCCATTCAAGCAAACAATCACAGGCAACAAGCATTCCAAAACTTTTACCTTAATTCCCCAAATAAAAAAGTTTTAACCTTAGAAACGAAAAAGAAATAATATTAATAGTAAAAAATAAGAATTGGCATACGTTGTCCTTGAGCTTGCGGATGATTTTGAGACGGAGCTTGTCGAAGTCACCATCGTCCTTGAGTTTTGCAATTACCTCTTCTTTGCTAATCTTCTTGCTTTCTCCCATTGATTGCTTCGCATTCAATCTGTTGGAAAAAGGAATACTAATGTTACCGTAAACTATATGGTCTTGTAACTGGCAACGGAGACAAACTTTGTACTAAAATTTTGTGCCTGCCTTTTAGGGTTTTACAAAACAAGGAAAGTTCAATCTGTTTCCAATTAAGATTAGGATTTTATGGCAGTCATTAAGTTCCATAATCTGCGATTATTAGTAGTAAAAAAATACTGGGATTTTTATTGTACAAAAGATATTAAAATCTGGTAATTTTATTTTTATAATAATATTTATATATTTTATAATTAAATTTAAATTAAAATAATTTTTATTAATTAAATAATAATTCAATTAGCTTAAATTATTAAAATCTTATTTTAAATTTCACTTAATTTAAATTAAACCTATCAAACTATGCAACAAACAAAAATATTAGAACACAAATTTGTCAAAATTTAGTTTATTTAAGTTAAAAAAATTTAATAATTCAGTAATGCAGGTTAATATAAGGGATCATTAACCTCCTAAGAAGTAGAAGAACTCTATCTAAACCATCTATTCCTTCATTAATGAAATAATCAGAATCAAAGAAAGATCTACGCGTTTTTATTGACTAGACTATTCATTGTCCATAGATTTGATTTATTTAAATTTTAAATATATATTTTTTAAGTTAAATTAATTTAATTTAAATTATTATTTAATGATTAAAATTTTTATATAATTTAATTTAATTATAAAATATATAAAAATAATATTATTTATAAACAGTAATATTTTAACGAATCTGAAATAAAATTTAATATTTAAACTTTAAATATGCTTTACCCGATTGTAAACATTTTTAAGATAGAATTACTGGTAGAAAATATACTGGGTGGCACAGTTGTTTGCTCGGCCATGGGCTTGGGCTTCCAGCTATTCTTCATATCTGCAACAAAAAAAACACAAGAGATTAACAAGAAAACAGATTTATTATTTTTTCTGCTAATGTTAATTTATTAAAGTAAAAAAAAACACAATAAGAATGTTTTAAATATTAAAAATATTATTGTATTCTCATTATTACATTTTAATAAAACGGAACATCGTACGATTTAAGTTTAATAATTACATATTGGTTTGGATCTTGAACATCATATTCTAAATTCGAATTTAATTTAATTTAATATTTTTTAATTTAATTTAATTAAAAATTATATTAAATTTAAATTTATAAAATATTTAGATATTAATATAATAATTTTAAATATTTTAAATAATTAAACGAATTTTTTGAGTCTAGCCAAAACAGCTACTCTAATATATAGTTGGTTACGAATATAAGAAAAGCGAAAACTCAATTAGTACGTCAACTAATTCCGGCATTCTCATTTTCAAAGAAAATTTTATATCATACACATAAATCAAATTGCATTATTATTATTAGGCCTTTGCATATGTTACACATTTACATATCACATTAATCACAACTTCAAATGGTTTAATCAAAGATTGATAGGTAATTGAAAAGGAGTGATATATATTAAAGTATTTTTATGGTACCATTGGCTAATGTCCTTGATTTTTTTTAATTACTTCTATTTTTAATTAATTTACTACACGTTGCTAAATATATATATATATATTTTCTATGCATAAGCTGCAGATATTTACTTGTGCTTTTTTTTTGGTTGGTTAATTAAAAAGTCAGAAATTAAAATAAGTTCTTTTTTTTTTCCTAGTTGGATTCACAACTTTTAAATTTCAAATTTTCATAATGAAGACAAAATTAAATTCAAAGGAAATTAAGCAAACCCTTATCAAATTATTGATTATGATCAAATTTTGACTTTGATATGTTATTTGCATGTTACATTTACACGTAAGTTTAAATTTAATACAATTAATTTATAAATTTTAAAATAATAATACTTAATAAATTTTAAAATTCATATATATATATATATAAATACATTCGTAACTTTTTCTTTTATTTTAAATTATGATATACTTTTTATTAAACAAGTTTTCATTTATATGTTGTCATGCTATATATATATATATGTACGCAATGAATTAATGCATATGGGTCTATATCTTTCACGATCAGGTCAGCCACCTAATCCCTGGTCCCTCGCATGGCAGTATCATTAATTAAAATTTAAAAAATGCCTCTTAATTATTAATTAAGTTAGTTGACAACAAAATTAAAAAATAATTGATTAGTTTATCCTTTTATTTCTTTGAATGAATAAGCTCATACCAATAAACCCAACGGATTTGACATGCTTATGAAATGTTTAGTCGATTTGTTATATGTATTTAGAAGAACACATGATTCTTTTATTTTAATTCAAATTCAGCATTCAATCTTAAATTTAAAGTAAATTTAATAAATTCGGATATAATATAAAAAATAAAAATATAATATGAATATGATATAGATAAATAAATATATTAAATTTTATATAATACGTAAGTCATCATTTATATAATACTTTCATCAAGTATAAAAAAAATATTTTATATAACACTTTAAGTACGATATGTTAAAAAAATAATATCAATACAAAATATATGAATTATCAAATTTATTTTAAAATGATAAGTTTAAGATAAAGTATTCTCCCCAAAAACTGTGTGCTCAAGGGATTATCAGGATGGTTAACCTCGCAAATAAGAAAGGGTTAATTTGTTATATTTTATACGTTGGTACGTAATCGAACTATTTCTGTTAAACAAAATTTATTGAGGTCATCTCTTATATCATAATTGCCCATAAAAGGAAACAAAATCTTGGAATCTTTGGCCCACCAAAGATCTGATGTGCCTAAATGAACATATTCCATGATCATATAAACTTCCACTTCTAATCTAGAAAGCCAAGACAAGATAGATGGGATGATAGGAGATTGACTTTGGAAAAATATGGATTATCTCGCATCTATGTTTCAAGCTGACCAACGGATGATGGATGAGTTTCATGTCCTTCCCGTCCCTTGCCATGACGCTAACAAACAATCCACCGGGTGGGTGAATTCATGATTTTGATCCCTCCTGAGGATGCCAGTGTTCGCCCCAGGAGGCTGAGTGATTATAGCCAGCGCAGGCGTAAAGCAGGTAGAGCTTACGATATCAAAGAAGGCGATATTGAGATGCTTAATGACAATAATAAAACGAAGAAAATCATGCATAGAGATATTGAGCGACAAAGAAGGCAAGAAATGGCCACTCTTTATGCGACTCTTCGATCACTAATTCCTTTTGAATATCTCAAGGTTAGCTCCTCTTCCTTTCTTAACTATCCCAGAATTTTTGCAGATTTTTTTTTAAATTTTGTTCATCATTTGTATCTAATTGATGTATTCTAATCATCTAATCACTCGTTTTAGGGGAAGAGATCAATATCTGACCACATGAACAAAGCTGTAAATTACATCAAACACCTGCAGGAAAAAATCTTGAAGTTGAGTGAAAAAAGAGATGGACTCAGAAAATCGTCCAATTCCAATGCTTCAAGTTCTGTTCCGGAAACCCCATCACAAGAAAGCTCTGATGACACTATATTTGTCAGACCTTGTTTAGCAGGAATGGAGGTTGTCATAAGCACTTGCTTGAGACAAGGGCTTCAACTTTCAACTGTACTTGAAGTCATAGTTGTAGAAGGCCTAAGTGTTATTAGCTACACGTCAACTGAAGTAAATAAAAGCTTAATAATGGACATTATTGTCTGTGAGGTAAATTATCATCCATTTTCAAGCGTATCCGTGCTTGATGAACTTACAGAAATTAAGGTTAATTTTTCTGAGTTTTGAACTTTGTTTTCTACGCAGGTGAAGGGCGGAAGAACCATTGAGCCATTTGAGCTGCAACACAAACTGACAATGTTAAAAGTTGGCTTAAACATAAATCTTGCAGTGCTTACCAAGTAAATTTTATTGCTTTGAGGCAAATTTTCAAGTGTGTATTTAAGATTTGATGCTTGCAAGGGGTTCCCGGTCTGTCGTAAAAAACTCCAAGGTTTGTTCTGAAACGGTTTTAAGTACAAGAATTTTCTTCAGCTAGTCTTGTTTTTCCATAGTTGCCCATATGTACATTAGCAAATTTATGTTGAATCAATGTTGGTTATAATTAGGTTGTCGGTTCATATAGTTTCTTCATCATTGTTTAATTAGAGGCTGGAGCTAGCAATATTGGTTATTTTTCTATTAACTCAAATGTATATTTAATGCATTAATAGTAAACCAAATAATATTAATTCATTAAAAATTTTTAAAAATAAATATAGATAATATTATTTATAAATTGATAGCATAATCCGATACAATTTATTAATATAGCCATAAATTTTTTCAAGAAATTAATAAATTAATTTTATAATATATTCTTGTTGCAACAAATTTTCACATATTTAAATATTATTAAATAGCCGTTCAATTATCAAAATCAAATAAATTTTTTTACTGAACATTAACAAGTAAACAATCACTTGTCAAAGAATTTCTTATTCGATTATGTATAAATTCTTTAAAATTTTAATTTTTTAATTTTTTAATACTTGTAACCAATTGATTAAGTTTAGGAGAAAAAGCACTAAAATTAAGGTTAAGGTTAAATTTCTCGCTACATCACAGCACTTCCCACATGGTTCTTAAAAATCTTTTCACTTTAAACTGGTTTTGGCTTTATGAAATTATTTGACTTATGTCATGATATAATCATAGCAGTACTGACCATGGATGTGATTGTTTAAAGACACGTGAATTTTGTGAGCAACTGATCAGCTTCTTCAGCCTCCAAATGTACAGTTGCTATTGCTTTTGTCTTTGTCCAAACTCCAAATTAGTATGCAGTATAGCTCAAGTAGTAAGCATAGCACAGGGTCTGGAAGCAGTTAATTAACGAGGTCACTTCTTTTGTCACACTGTCCATGGAACTTAAAATATAAATTTTAAGGCCCAGAAAGTCATACTTAGGGACAAAGAGACATTCTTTATGCGATTCTTGCATCACTTCCTCTTGAATATCCCAAGGTTTACTTTGCTCGATCTCTTCATTTATATTAAAAGTTCCGAGTATAGATTGAAAGCACTGGTTCTTTTCTGACATTTTTTCCCTGATTTCACTGGGTTTTAGGGAAAGAGGTCAATATCCGATCCCATGCACGAAGATGTGAAGTGATGGATTAATAATGATATTGTAGTGATGGATAATTTTAGTTATAATATTTTTACAAAAAAATCATAATTTTAAATAATAATAATAATTATTGATATTTAAATTTTATATATTTTTTTAAATTAATTTATAATTGTATGAATTGATTGGATGAAAATATTATAATATATATGGTACTAATTAAATCATGCTGCGTCAAGGACATTGCATATATGCGCATGCTAGTGCTATTTTGTGTCGCTTTACACGTATGGCATAATAGGTCGATATTATTTATTTTAATGGATAATTCACTATTATATGTTATCTTTTTTAAAAAAAATAAATTTATCTGTTAGATAGCTTTTATTTTGATTTTTATTATTTTTATTAGATTATTTTTATTTTTTATTTTTTATTGTATATCAAAATCATATAAAAATTACTAAAATTACATCAAATATCATAAAAAAATAAATTTAAAATTATCATATTATTACAAATATTATCAAAATTATACCCATTACGAGAAATGAAAAGAAGAAACAAAAGGAAAGGAGCAAAAATATCGAAAGATTCTTATCCCCAAAGCAATAGGAAAAATAAATAAATAAAACTTTTGATTTTGATTTTTTATATTAATATTTATATATTAGATTATTATTAGATAATTAATTAAATTTAGAATTGTTTCATTTATATATTTTTTTTAATATATTAAAGACATATGATTGTTATACCGATTATGATTGTAAAATTAAAAAAAAAAATTTATTATGATTGTATTTCATAATTATCTTTATTTATTTATTACTTAAATAATAATTCAAATTATTTTTGATTAATTTTTTTTACTAATTCAAACTGAATTTTTTGAATAAAAATATTTGAAGAGGCCCTGTTTAAACTAAACTGAATTAGTAAGTACAAACAATGTAGCTGCAAAATGCAATATAGATGCAGTTGTATCGTTTTCTCAGCGTGCAAACAATAATCAGAAGAATTACGTCTTCCTCTGTTTTGTGAAAAACAATGGGTTCTCAAGAAAAACAGCAAAATCACCCCGAAACCCTTCAGCAAGATATCCTCCCTCTTGTTCTCGTCCTTCGTTCTCTTTCTGTTCCTTCTTTCTTTTTCTTCAAGTCCCAATTACAAGCCCATTTCCGTCTCCTTGACCCGCTCGATTCGTCCGAGCCCACTCATTCTTTCCTCGCTCGTCATGCTCCCTCCGTGCTCGCGCTTCTCTGCGTGGGAGACACGCGAGTCTCCTTAGAAACCCTTTCCCTTCTTCCTTCTTTGAAGCTCGTTGTGGCCACGAGTGCTGGAATTGACCACATCGACTTACAAGAATGCCGCCGCCGTGGCATTGCCGTCACAACTGCTGGTCAAGTCCTTACGGAGGATGTTGCTGACTTTGCTGTTGGGCTTCTCATTGATGTTCTCCGACGAATGTCAGCCAGTGATGGGCATGTTCGGTCCGGATTTTGGGTCGCAAAGGGAAAATACCCGCTCGGTATCAAGGTGATTATTTATGTTCTTTTGATTTTTAAGGGTATTTTTTAAAATTTCTAAGCATATAAAATCATAGAATCACCCTGAAAAATTTTCAAAGCTAAAACGATAAATCGAGATTGTGCAAGTTTGAGATCTAAATTCTCACGCTTTTGGATATATAATCTTTGATTCATGATTGCTTGGGTTGCAGTTGAGTGGAAAGAAAGTTGGAATAGTGGGGCTTGGAAGAATTGGGTCCGAAGTTGTTAAAAGGCTGGTAGCTTTTGGATGCAGCATTGCCTACTTCTCAAGAAAGGAGAAGCCATCTTTCCCATACACTTACTATTCCAGCGTCACTGACCTTGCAACAAATAGCGACGCTCTCATTCTTTGCTGTTCTTTAACGAAAGAAACTCGCCATATAATCAACAATAGCGTCATGCAAGCATTAGGGAAAGGGGTGATAATTAACATTGGAATAGGGGCTCTGATCGACGAGAAGGAATTGGTGAAGCTTTTGGTGCAAGGGCGAGTTGGTGGAGCAGGTCTCGGTGTTTATGAAAATGAGCCCCATGTGCCGCAAGAGTTGTTCGCAATGGACAATGTTGTTTTGTCTCATGCTGCTGTCTACACCGCGGAATCCTTAGCAGCATTGCAAGAGCTGGTTGTGGGGAACATGAAGGCATTTTTTGCGAATAAGCCTTTGCTTTCATTAGCTCAACTTGAATGAACGAGCTAATCCTCTATGGTAATTAACTTCCTCATGTGAGAATGTTGATATCATAGTCATCTAGCTTGTAACTTGAAGTAATCCATCAATAATGCTATCTTGAGCACTATATTTCCCTTAGTTAAGCCTAGATTTGGTTATAAATTTTGCTACTTAAATCATTTTTAATCTATTATTAAGTTTTTTTTATATATATTTTTAAATATAATTATAGATATTAATATCTATATCAATACTGAAATTTGACTAAATTAATATTACGAATTCATTTTAAGATTAATTCAACAAATAAAATTACTTAAAAGACCTAATTAAAAAAATAGTATTAGAATTATTTACGCACTTCTATATAAAACAAAAACTTACTTGCCATTAGGTAACCTTATTCATTTTAAAATATTTTTTACATATTGTTTTCACTTGCATATTGGTCCTATGTATACCTAGTCTACTTAAAGACAATAATGAGCACAATTATGGTAATTTATAAAGATGTCAACAACTTACTAAAATGCAATATTTATTTACACATTTTTTTAAAGTAAAGGTAAATATAGTTATTCTATATTCAAACAAAACCATAAATTTTATTTTTGTAAAATTATATTTTAAATGTTTTTAAATTTTGAAAATATTGGGTATGAGTTATTTATGGACTAATTGCATTATTGGTTAAGTAATTTTGTGTAATTTTATTTTTCTAGATAAGCACAATATTACCATTGAAACAAGTAATTGAGGATGTAAGAGTGGACTTTTTTATTAAAATAATATAAAATTTTTTATTTATCAAAATAAGTCATTTTTAGATTATTTACCAAACAGATCAATTTTGAAAGCTATTAAAAAATCGTCATTTTAAATACCGATTTTTCAATGTGAAAAAAATTA
>JBBYHO010000005.1:17315338-17345624 GCA_038382025.1 Adansonia gregorii
GTAGTCTAAGCAGTAAACAGGGATGCTTTTGTCTGCCCTTGGCCCCAGAGGTCTAAATGAAAACGATATGTTTTGACTGAATCGTGGGAGAGTTCATTTTTTGAATTTTCTATCACTCTGATAATAGGGATTTGGGAATTTCCTTGGTGTGAGAAAGAAAAAAAAAACTTCTTACTTATTGGGTGGTTATCCAGTTTTATGGCATCTTACTGGAGCACCATTCTAGTCATGCTTTTATGCTGCATATTCACGTTTTCTTGAAACTAATTTATAGGTTGCCTCTTGAACGTCATCATGGTGCAGTTTAGGGGAAAACGAGTTGGAGTAGTGGGCTTGGGAACCATTGGTGCTGAAATTGGGAAAAGGCTTGAGTCATTTGGCTGCGCTATTTCCTACAACTCAAGGAGGAAAAAGCCATCTGTTCCATTTCCCTGGTATGAAGTGTCTACGACCTTGCAATCAATAGCGATGTTCTGATTGTTTGTTGCGCACTGACCAAATAAACTCAGCAAATCATTAGCAAGGATGTCATGACCGCCCTGGGAAAGTAAGGAGTGATAATAAATGTTGGACGTGGGGCTCTCATTGACGAGAAGGAATTGGTGCAGCTTCTTGTAAAAGGTGAGCTGGGTGGTGCTGGCCTCGATGTGTTTGAGAATAAGCCTGATGTCCAGAAGAGCTGTTTTCCTTGAAATAATGTTGTCCTGTCTCCACATTGTGTTGTTGCAACTCCTGAATGCTTTGATGCCCCGGAGGAGTTGATTACAGCAAACCTGAGAGCATTCTTTTCAGGTAAACCTTTGCAGTCATTGGTTGACTTTGAATCAATGGACAAGTTCGTTTATTTCTGGTTTTGGTTTCTTAAGTACCAGCGAGTCATTAGACAGCTAAACCAAGAAATCTTTATAGTATAGAATAGAGCCATTTTCAATCAATGCCAACGCACGTCATTGACCACGATTCTATCTGATGGGAAGGGTAGAAATATTTGGGTTGTATCTAGCACAAGATAATTTACTGCAATTTTTTTTTCTTTTGCTTTCTGTTACTATGAAGTACTATAATCCAAAATTCCAAATCTCACTCCATTCCTACCACTTGAAAGTTCAGTTAGAAGTTTTTGTTGGATGCTGAACATAATTATCTCCGCTTCGAAAAATTTTTACCAGAGAACCCAGAGCCATTTTTAAGCAGGGCCGCTGGGACATTGAAACCATTGATGATTGAAAAATCTGATAGATTCTTCAGCATCACTGGTCTAGATCGTCCTCTTCCAGCAACCCCAGTTGACAAACTATCCGTCCACATGTTTGAGAATGCATCAGCAGGTTCCAGGGAGAGAAACAGAAGTTTGAGAATGAAAATAGGAGTTTAAAACATCTTTTGCTCAATCAAACTGAACATTCAAACACTAGGGAACAGAATCAATTAAGAACGTGACAGATTTAACAGCAAATCTCAAGCACTGGCCAAAGAAGAAGAAGAAGAAAAAAAAAAAAAGCCAGCAAAGAACAAGTCAAGGCGCTACCGCCTGGTTGCTAAAAGAAAGGATGGTACGTTGAAGATATGATATGGTCTTTAATGTTCCATTATTAACTTGAAGTATTACGGTCTCGAATGTTGAATGGTTGATGGGGCACAAACACAAGATTCAAATCCATTTTTCCAACTTAAAAAGGGAAAAATTCGCTAAGAGTTGATGGCGACAAATATAACATGGCCATACTTGTTCGCGAGGTTTCTTGACGTGGCAGTAATGGCAGTAACTCGTATGTTTTTAGTTTGATGCATTAGATAATAGCATGTACTTAAAATTGTATTCATACGTTAAAATAAAAAAGAATTGCTAATCTGTTCCAAACTCTAGAATAAGCAAGGAGAATTTAATGCGGAGATATATATTGCGGAAGAAAATGTAAACAAAGGCCAATAATTCACAAACAGCTTAATACAAGGAAGCAAACGAGTCCTTTTTTGTTTAATAAAGCAGGTAAGAGAAACCAAGGAGTGAAAGACGGACACCAAACTGGCTTATCGTCAAAGTTCCGACCGGTAGATAGCTTATCATGACATTGATGTAATATATATATATATATATATATATATATAGTAATGTAGTTAAAGACTGGTCTCAATTAGACTGATCGTCCTCGGTCTTCTTAAACAGCTTGTGCTGGACATGTTGAGCAAAGGTGCGAGGTGGGAACAATGGTGGCTCTGTCTTGGACACTGTCTCAGGCAGTGGCTTGAGAATGATCTTCTCTTTTGGCGGCTTACAGAAAACTGCCCATGAGATCCTAACCTTCTCTTTGTTGACCAGTCCCCTGTGGAGAATGCTCTTGTACTTACCATTGCTGAGGATTCGATGGTGTCGCCAATGTGCGTGATGATGGAATTCGGAACGCATTTTGCGGTGATCCACTTGCTTTGGTAGAAGAGTTGTAGGCCAGGAACCATGTTGTAGAGAATGAAAACGAGTGCACTTACATCAGTGTCAGCTTTCACGCCGAGAGCCAGTTCTGGTTGAGGGCATTTGGGGTAGTCATTGATTTTCATTTGAAGGAGGAGCTCTTCCAATCCACCAACTTCCCTCTCTAGTCTTCCTTCTTCCAATCCGAAGCAGAGTGACAGTGCCGAGAGAATTCTGCTGGCAAGGCCTCGGAGTTGCCTTGCATACTCACTTGTGACTTCACTGCATACATACACATGCACACACATATATATGGTAACCAATCAACGTCAGGTATGAATTGTTAAAAAAAATTCATATAGATAATCTACGTTGCATATATTTTTGGGTACAATGGAGGTCACAGTTTCGAAAGAGAAAAAAGGGCTGCAGATATTAGGATTTGAACCTAAACTTGCTGTGGTAGTTACATAAACCAATTGTATTAAGTTTCGGGTTTATCTAGGTTTATATTTCCTATGACAGAAACATTGCACTGGCTATATTAATCAATCTATCCTTAATATAATGAAAATCTTCTATCTTATAATGATCAGGCAGACAAATAATTGTCAAACTAGTAGATCTTTTGATTAGACGAAGAGTGAAAGTTGTGAATGAATCGGGTGCCGGTGGACAAATATAGCATGTTTCGTTATGACGTTGTTGAAAAATCATTACATATTAGCTGATGTAAGACATAGTTGCAAGCAAACGAAAGTAAATCATTTATTAAGTCAACCATATTTTATAAATGCAAAACAAACTAAAACTCACGTATAGTCGCTTGTTGTTTTAGGCCAGATTGACAAGTCTCGGTTGTCCTCAGGATAGACAAGATGGAAGAAATAGTCCTCCCACTCAAGCTGCCCACTAGCATTGTTAGCAAACTTGCTGCCATACCCCTGAATCTTCTCCGAAGCCTGGTCGTTTGCATACTTCTCTTTCTCCTCAACGGGGAGTTAAAAGAACTTCTGCCCAGCTTTCCTGACACGATCCATGAGCTCGTCCGAGATTCCATGATTAACAAGGTGCATCACGCCCCACTACATGGCAGCTTTCTTAAACACCTGGCGACATCTCTCGCGTACCTGGACGTCCTCAGACTCGATTTCCTTCAAATCAATGGTTGGAACCTGAGGCCCTTCCTCTTTTTTCTCTTCTTCAAATACATTGCCTATGCTTGTCAGCTCTTGCTGAGGTCTAATATACTCTTTGGGGATTGACTGAATCCCACTGCTTGCCAACCTCTCCACTCTAGGGACCACTGAACTCACCATTATAGCAAACCCAATCTTGTTTTAAAAGCTTAATTTGTTTGCAGTATCAGGAATATGCTGTAGTGCTGATGGTTAGTGGGCGGGGTTTTATAGGGCTGAGGTTGAGGAAAAGTTTAGCGTAGTAGACGTGAGTGAGTTAGCCATGGTCAAAATGTTGTAAGAGTGAGTTCGACTGGAGGAATTGGAGCAGATGGGGGATCCTGAGCCTAGCAATCTATTCTGTTTTTTTCGCTAAATTGAAAATAGAAAATATTTGTACCAATTCTCAGTCACACAAGCTTGTGATGTAAAATAAATCTGGATTTATTTCGTCAGGTAGTCTCTCGCTTTCATATAATTCTTCTAATCCGGAAATCTATCTAAAGGTTACATAAGGAAAGATAGTACTATATTATATATATTATAAAGTGTTAAGATCTCTTGATTTAAATATGGGATTTATTATTTTTTTTAAATCACCTCTCCATTCTTATTTTGGGTCATGCTACAAGATCCTTTTGGTAATGGTTTAATTTCATACAATTGCACGAGAAGTGAACAAAAATATTTATATAAAGTTTAAATTCTATTAAGTGTTTACTTTTTAAGCATCTCTTACATAAATGGGGTTTTATATTAATGTCGAGCATTATCTTTCATCACATAAACTCTTCCTAAAATTTTAAGTTTTAACCCTTATTATTCTTAATCTTTGTGTTAATTAATTAAATAAAAAATTGAATTTCTTCTTACTCCCACGTTTTTCTTAAAAGCAATTTCCACCTTGTTTCTTCATCTACCAACTTCTATTGAAAGTTCTATCTAGCCAAACTTTTGTGGGTAGGATGAGAATTTATGCTTTATTTATTCCTATTTTTTGTCTATCAAAATTCTTCTTCATCTAAAAGAGTTAGTAAACTTAAATTAATTATATGGTTAAGAGAAAATTGTTTTTAACGATGGATTTAAGTAAATCAACATGGTTAAGGGGGAGGAAGAAGCAAATAAATGGAGGATTTTGGTATAACTCAAGGAGCACCTTACATGTGGCCCTAATATTTTCATTGGTATTGATTTTTCTAAAAATTAGAAAGTTAACCGATCATAATATATATATATATATATAACAAGCTTTGGGTTTTACTTTATTTTTATTTTGTTTGTTTCTCATATATTAATTTCACTTCACTAACTAAAGTTAAAAAAACTCACGAAAAAAAAAATTCATATCAAAAATTAAAAAAATCTTAAAAAAAACTTAAAAATTTTCATGTGTATATATATATATATATATATATATGTGCGAGTGCGTGTGTGCGCGTGTGTCTAGGGGATTAGGTTGATTTGAAGGGGAGATGGGACTCGAGTCCACCGACTGCCTTTCACATTTGGGTGGTAATTAGATTTAAAAAAAACTAGGCAGGGGAAGGTCACTCGTGAGATATCTGTGGGCCAACCGGAACATTGCTTTCAGTGGAATTTTTTTATTTATTTTTATTTGCTGCATCCATAAAAGACCTGTCCACGTGACAGCCCAAAGGACTCACATGGACCAGGCAAGGCAACCACATGTCCACCTGACGCACGCCTCTCCGACCAAGATTTTCCTGAGAAGACGACCATCGCATTTGATGACGACGTTGCTAGATTTTGTGAAAGATTCAATGGTCGGTAAAAGACTTGTGTTTCCCTCCTCACAGTCCGCCGTTGCCTTATTTTTTGCTATTCCACTCCCTCCAACAAAACCAAAAACAAAATCAAAACAAAACACAGAAGAAAGTGAAACAAATTAAAATATTATCAGCTTGACTGACTCTGATCACCACCTGAAACCAGCAAAAACGAAATATCTCTAGGTTCAACAGATTGAGTTCTTTTTGCTTACTTTCGCCTAAATGGCTAGCAAATTGACCTTTACTTTGACTCCCCATCGTTTCTTAACTGCCCCTGCTCCGAACCCCTTGATTTCTTTCTCTTCATCTTCTTCTACTAGGGTTTTATCCAATGGAAAGCAGTTATGTTTTCGCCGCAGATTTTTCTTACTTACAATCAAGGCTACTGCTGATCAACAAGGTTTTCAAACTTAGAATCATATTTTCCAGATCAAAATCTTCGATTGACAACTATAAAACTTACCGCTAAGTTTGCAGGAAAAAACTGAAATATATATTCCTGGAAAGGAAGGCCTATTTTCCTTATGTGTTGCTACGTTGTCCAGCGGATAATTAAGCTTTTTGTAGTTTCAGAATTATTTGGTACTTAGGGGGGCAATTTGAGCACCCATGATTTGTCTATGCAAATAGGGCTCTTTTCAATTTGGATTTGTAGGAGAATCCTTGAGGTGACTATAGCATTGCTTGCAGGCCAGGTCGAAGAAGATGAGGTTATTGATAGTCAAATCCTGCCGTACTGTAGTATGGACTAGAAAGAGAAGAAGTCATTGAGTGAAATGGAGCAAGAGTTTCTTCAAGACCTACAAGTAAGCGATTCAATGCAGAAATTTAACACTTAGGAAAACTGCCTGACCACATAACTTCAATGTGGCTGTTCAGTATGCACGACACACTTTTTTTACTGCAGGCATTCTATTAGGAGGGAAAAGCTATCGTGTCAAAAGAGGAATTCGATAATCTCAAGGAAGAACTAATGTGTGAAGGAAGCAGTGTTGTCATGCTAAGTACAATAAAAATTTCCTATCAAGCGTCTTGTTCAAGCAATATGGCTCATTAATCATGACATTAGCCTCGAAGATGTTATAAATTTTCTTAGTTTCATCTATTTGCGGGTTCTGATGAGCAGAAATTTCTGGAAGCCTCAATGGTTTATGTATCTGGGAAACCAATTTTGAGTGACGAAGAATCTGATGAATTGAAGCTGAGGCTAAAGGTTTGTCAGTTTTACGGGTTTGATTTTCTGATGACATGGATTTTTGCCAAATAATGCAGTGCCTAAAATATCTTGTTACATGCAACTGATGTATTAATTTAACCTAATAAGAAAAGGATAATCCTACCCTCACTAATTATGCAACCATGTCAGCTCCATGTCTACTGTTTTTCAATCGTAAAATGCATGTAGTATGAATGGAGATTAAGCAATCAGTTTTACTTCATTTATTGCAACATTTCCTTCTAGTATTGTTTTTTTTTTTTTTTCCATAACTATTGGGTAGATGGAAGGAAGCGAAATTGTGGTGGAGGGTCCACGATGCAGTCTCCGTAGTAGAAATGTATACAGTGATACCTTGTTAAGTTGGACAATCAATTATCCCAAAAGCTTAAACTGGTAGAAAAGGATCCAGCTATTATATTTAAGTTTCAACAGGTTCAATTCATTGTCATTTGATCATCATTCTTTCATGGGTGTACAGTGACCTATCTGTTGACTATTTGAAGGTTGTTGCCCTAGGACTGTAAGTTCCTTTTTTTTTTTTTTGCAGTTGCACTGTTTTTATCTGAAAATGACACGAGGTTTGTTACTTTATAGGAATCTGCATTGCAAACATGTTATCGTGAATTCTATCTAGTTTGTTATGCTTTTCATTTGTTCTTATGATATGATTTCACTCCTACAAATCACCCAATTTATATTCTGGTCTTGTCAGGTTTTTCTTCCTAGATGATCTGACTGGATTTGAAATCACATATCTTTTGGAGGTAAGCTGTAATTATCTGCCGTATTTTTGCTGCTGAAGTTGATGCATGCAAAGGCTGATGATATATTCCCCTGATTTTTTGCCCTTTTTCAATAGTTGCATTTTAAAAATGAATGTTCTTCATGCCAAAGAATAGCGATGCTGACAGTCCTTAATGCTAACGTTGCTATGAATTGTTGAATTGCAGCTCCCAGCACCGTTCAGTTTCATTTTTACTTTGGTTGCAGCTGTGCCATAAGTAGTTTGGTGAGCACAATCCCTGATGTGAAAGACTTTCCAACCCTAAAGGTAAAAACCTCTGTTTCATCACTCCTTCCAATGTTACTCTGAACCGCCCCATTGTAATGTTTCTATTAGACTATGAAACTCATTTGTAACTTTACATTCTAAGGTCCTTGCCCGAACTGTGGCACCGAAAATGTCTCCTTCTTTGGCACCATACTATCGATCTCCAATGGTGGAACCACCAACACTCTTAAATGTTCAAAGTAAGCCGATCATTTGTTCACATGGCTGCAAAATGTTAAAGTTCTAACTCTTTTTTGACTTCAGTGTGGTACCACATTGGAGTGCAACTCAAAAACGCGGTTGATTACGTTGGGAGAAGGAATTCAAGCTTGATCGGAGGTATATACCATGCTTACCCTGGAATCCCTTCTTGGAGAACTTTAAAATATCAGATAGTGTACCTAATTAAGGCTCTCAGAACTTCAAACTTGGACTTGATATGTATTTTCATTTTCAAAATTAAGAAAATAAGTTAATTATTAGCCAATTTTATTGCTCAAACGGAACGGAAAATGCAAAAGGACCAGTCAATTCCTTATGCATTCTTTTATGTTCTTAGCCTAGGAAATTCTTTTGATGTCTTATCCACATATTCTGGAACCTACAGTCAGCCCATTAGTCTTCAGCTATGGTATCTGAACTTAAGGTAAGTGTCTATGTGTCTGACATGAGTATGCTCATTGTTTTTATTTCATACATTTTGAGAATCACATCCTATAACCATATTCGAATATAAGACAGATATATGTGTTGGACGCAAAGACTTTAAGTGAAATAAATTAAAGAAGAGTTCAAAATAATTTAGGTCTACAATTTATAGTCTACCGTCTGCTTAATTGAAAATTGAACTTCTAGTTTAATTTCTGCCCCTGCCCTCCAAAAGTTGCAGGGTCCTGCCTTGCCAGTACTTGAGTAACTTTCTAACCAAGAAATGATATTAGTAATTTACTTTGTATCTCCTTTCTCGGACAGTGTTATTCCCAGATTTTAACCGGCCCTGTCTGGCCATGTATGCAGGATAAATTACTTCCAGTTCCAGGGATCCACATCAAGGTTTCCAGTTCATCATTTGAGGTACAGGAGGAAATTTTGATATGTGCTTCATTGTAGAATGTATATTTGTTGTAGGTTATGTCAAAACAGTACTTGTAAGTAACATTTAATATATTTATAGCTTATAATCAGGCATGTTGACAGGAAGAGAAGAGAGCAAAATTGCTGTGAAGATCTTTAATTCCATAAAAATCCATATCTTAGATAAAAGCCCTAAACGAAGAATAAAGATTGGCAGTTGGTACTAATTAAAAAGGACTTGATTCTTGTACTCTTTCTTTTGATTCATTGCACAAAGAGGCTACGATAAGACCTGCTCAAGGGCCAGGTCGGATAAGATTTAGGTTATATTTGAGTATAATATTAATATTAAATATCTTTATTTAAGTTTAGTTCGATTCGAAGTATTGATCTTAAATTTTATCCAAGTTTATTCATATTAATAAACAAAAAGTTCAAGCCTGTTTAGGCCAGTCTTTTAAAAATATATATTTTTTTATAATTTATTTTTTAAAAAATATATTTTTTAAAATTTCATCTTTATTAATTTAATAATTTTTTATTAAATTTATAAATATAAATATTTTAACTTAATTTTTAAAATTTATATTATAATATTATATATGTACTGTTTATATGATAAATTATATAATACATAAAATATAAAATAAATATATATAATGTAATAACAAAATAGATCAGACTCGATATTTGAAAATTGAACTCAAAATTCGATCTATTTTTAAATCAAATTTAATTTTTTATTTAAATTTATTTTTAAAATTTAATAATTTTATTTAAATTTTTTAAAATATCAAATAAATTTTTAAACTTAAATAAATAATTTTATCTTTGAACATGTTTAGATGGGGCTTATGTCTTTGGGACCAAATAACGGGGATAAAATAAGAACAATTGTGATGCGAATGCCAGATGGCCAGCTAACATAGGACCCACAAATTTGTTAAAAGTGGTTAACATGTTGAAAACACAATGAGTACTGAGCAGAGTCTAAGCTCCCAAAAAGTGGAAATCTGCCCAAATTTCAATCCCTCGGCACACTAGAACCCTTTTTCATTTCCTTTTGATATGAAGGGTCATCATCAGGCCACGCCCCAAATCATTCCTCCCAACCTTAATTCCTCCCTCCCGCACTGCCTAGCTTGTCAAAGTTTCTTTACGTGACACGAAACAAAAGAGGTTCATTTTTTCAGAAGCGTTCAGGTAATTTCAATGGAATTTATTAATGTATACCGAATCATTAGCTGACATTGTAAAAGCAAATTAGATAAACTCTCAGTGTAATTTCACCAATGTCACAAATTGATATTGGATTGATTTGAACCATTGAAGAAATTACAGATAAAATGCCTGATGCCCCCACATTCTCGAAAGCAGGCAATTGATTTTAGCTGCACTGTTACAGCCATCTGAAGACCCTGGTGATTGGGACAAAATATAATGAGAGGAAAAGAAATTTTTTTTCTTCTCTCTTTTTCACTAATACATCCTTTCCCTTCAATTCAAAGCCTCTGTCACCTATAAACTTCCCCGAACAGTGCAAACTTTCCCCTTTGCAACTTCAAAACTTGTTACACCTAAGAAGAGAAACAAGAATCCTGTCTAGGATCATCGCATTCAAAGAAACAGCCAACTCCTTATACCCAACCCTAAGATCCTCTCATGGTCATGGGCTCTCTCTTCTATCTCACATTGATAATACTTTCTTGGGCATCATTACAATCAACGGAAGCTGAAGCTGAAGGGATCAGATCAGCTCGACTTCTCGATCTTCTCATTAGGGACTACATCGTAAAGTCCTTTGACAGGAACTTGAGAACAGGTATCGTACACACTGTATATTTACCTGCAAATTTCTCAGGCATCAAAGTCGATACAGCAAGGTTTAGATGCGGAAGTCTCCACAGATATGGTGCACAAGTCAAGGAATTTTATCTTGGAAGTGGCGTGACCGTACAGCCTTGTGCAGAGAGAGTCATAGTAGTTAGACAAAACTTGGGTTATAATTGGTCATCCATATATTATGCTAACTATGATCTTTCAGGGTACCAGCTTGTTTCACCGGTGTTAGGTCTTCTCGCTTATAATGCTGGCACTGATGTGAGTTTTGGTAGCCCTTTTGAGCTTGGAATTCTTGCCAGGGAAAAACCAATTAAAATAAACTTCAGCGACATTACAATGGCATCCAACATGACAGGGATCAAGCCTTTGTGTGCTAGTTTTGAAGGAGATGGCAAAGTAACATTGAAAAACCAAGAATCACCCAATGTTTGTGTTGCAACCAGGCACGGCCATTTCGGTTTGGTCATCGAGTCACTACCGTCCATGCCCGTGAGGAAGAAGATTAGCAGATGGAAACTGGCGGTTGGAAGCTCCATTGGAGCTGCATTGGCTGCTTTCCTATTGGGGTTGCTTTTGGTGTCGATGTTTGTCAAGGTGAAGAAGAAAGCGAGAATGGAGGAGTTGGAGAGGAGAGCATATGAAGAAGAAGCTCTTCAGGTTTCCATGGTTGGACATATCAGGGCTCCAACAGCATCAGTTACTCGGACAACGCCTACAATTGAACAGGAGTACACACCTTATCCGTCTTGAAATCTCATTGTTATTTTGATCTCCCCCCCCCCCCCATTTTTTTTTTCTTTTCAATGTATGACCATTCTTTTTGTAAGATCAGTTCTACTGGCTTTGAGATAGAAAACAAATCCAACTAAAATATTCTTATGTCCAATATCTTGGAACAGAACAACACTGTTTTTCAAGGATGTTAGTTTATTCCCATAACTTTCAGGAAAATGACCAAACTTCAATCTTTTGTTTTTTTCACTTTCTATTGTGGTTTGTCATGTCTAAGTCGCCTGTGACTACTCTTCATTTTTATTTTCATTCATAGTTGGCATATATTCGAACATAAATGAATTATGATCCTAGTAATATCAAAATCCAGAATTACGATTGTTTATTCGAAATTTCGGATTTCAAAAAGCATTAAATTGAAAGGGCCATTCGGTTCTTTCCTTCTGGCCTACATCAGTCAAAAAGCCATGAACGTGAGCTTTAAATATCGTTTAAAAATGATTGCAACTTTAATCAGCCAAAGACCCTCGAAATTTAATATATATATATATATATATATATATTGGTTTCCCCGGGGGCGGGGTGGAGGTGGGATTGAAAAAAGTTGGTAGCCACCTCAACGAAGAGATTGGACCACAATGCTTTGGTTTCCATATTATGACAAGAAATTTTCAACTTGTAAATGCTTTTTAATAGCTTCAAATGTTAGGTATTAACAATAACAGACTGAAATCTGAATTAAGAAATAATAGCATTCAAAGCAAACCAGGCAATTTTTTCTTGAAGTAAATCAATCTTAATAGGAAGAAGATTAGCAGATGAAAATAAGGTATTAAAGATATATATATATATATATATATCAAACATATATATTATTAACCCATCAATTGTTCATTATACTATATCTTTAATACCTTCATCAGCTTTCTTTCTCTCCCATTTACCATCAATCTTCCATGATTCTTTTTTTTTTTAATTAAATCTGCCATGATTTTCATGCTGCACCATCCTTGGAAGACTTTGTTTTCTGCTCTTTTAGGTCTAGCAATGGCCGTTTCAAGTTGGAGTAAAAGGGTTAAACTCTTGCAACAGAGTAGAAGAAGAAAGATGGTTTATGTAAAGCTCATATTCTATTATTAGTCAAATCATATCTTACTCGGCTGTAGGATGAGTGTCAAATCTTAATTTTTTAATTAAAATCTCATATATTTTAAAAATCATATCCCATATTAATATTTAAATATGTATCGATAATGAATATTTAAAAATAAAAAATCCTAATATTGATAGAAGTTTTTCTTTGTTCTAATTTTTTCTCATCTCATTTTTTATCTTCAAATGTTAATTTTTTTTAATTTTTAATCTATTTCACCTACATAATTAAACTGAATTATTAGTTTATACTTTATTTACTTTCTATGAACATTTTATATTTCTTTAGCAACAGAAATATTATTAATTTTGTAATGATAGAACTTCAATTCGAAAGGAGGTTGCGGACCAAAAACAAAAATGGAAGAAAGGAATCAAATGAGTTGGGCCACTTTCCAATCGGTTGGCCCGATTACAATATAAGGCCCAATTAAAAACGCTGGCGGAAATCGAAGTGTATGATCTAGCGGTCCAACTTCTACCTTCTGCCATGGGAATCTCTCCTAACCGTAGTCTCAGCCACACTGAATCCTTTCCTTTTCTGACTGTTACTCTTTACCAAGATCTCCCGGGAAAGAGAAACACGTAAACCAAATACTGTCAAAATTCTCACGTCAAAAAAAAATTATTTGAACGTATGAAAAAAAAAGTTAAAATAATAAAAATGCTCCTAAATTATTTTATTTTTATTTGAATTTTTATATATTTTATATAAATTAAATTTTTTATTTTTTATTTGTATAGAATAAGTTTTATTCCAAATAAAAAATAATTTAGGCTAAGATTTATTTAAATATAAATTTTTTATTATTTTTAAAAATTATTATACAATTTGAAGATTGCACTTTCTTGCGACTTAGCTTCAATCATACATAAATTTCGGTTGGTCCACACTGGATTGCTACTTTCGCGCAAAAAATATAAAAACAATGGCAACGTTTTCCGTCACCAAAAGGGAAACTAAAAGACAAAGAAAACCTTCCTTCAAGCAATAACTCGTCTTCAACCTCTCAATCATTCTGTTTTTAGGGTTTACCTGATTATTGACCCCCCAACAAACAATAATTATCTATGAACGATTCTACGATAAGTAATCTACGTAACCAATCAGCTCCGGCAACTCCCGGGCTCAACGTCCCGTTGAGAATGTCCTACTCTTCCCTCCATCCCGAAAACCTTCCGTCTCGTACAATGCACATCAAACGTATGATCAACTCCAACTACAACCGCTCTCCTTCGCGCACAATTTACTCCGATAGGTTCATCCCCAGCAGATCCGGCTCCAATTTCGCGCTTTTCGACATCTCAAATTCTCCGACGTCGGCCGAAGGAAAAGAAGATGGTTCCGGTACTTATAACAGCCTCTTACGCGCCGCGCTTTTCGGGCCCGATACGCTGGACAAAAAGGGCACGTCGGGACCTCCGGCATGCCGGAATATTTTCCGGTACAAAACTGAAACTAAACGGTCACTACATTCTCTTTCACCTTTCGGGCTTTATGAGTCGGTTCCGGGGATTAGCCATAGCCCCGTTAAAGCTCCCAGGAAGGTTCCTAGGTCACCATACAAGGTGAGGTTTTTCTATGGTTTTTTTGGTAAATTTGGTTGAAATTTTGAAATTTTGTGTTTTTTTTGTTTTTTGAGAGGTGGTTTTAATGTCGTTTTTGTAGGTTTTGGATGCACCTGCATTACAAGATGATTTTTATTTGAATTTGGTGGATTGGTCAGCGAATAATGTGTTGGCGGTGGGGCTGGGCAATTGTGTTTATTTGTGGAATGCTTGTAGTAGTAAGGTCACCAAGTTGTGTGATTTAGGGATTGATGATAGTGTCTGTTCAGTTGGTTGGGCTCAACGTGGAACTCATCTTGCAGTTGGGACTAGTAACGGCAAACTTCAGGTTTAATTTTATTAGTATTTGATGATAAAAGTCTTTCTGTTGCAAACTTTTTGTGTTTGTCTGTGTGTGTATGCTTGCTTTCTAGTTTTGGATGTGTTAGTTTTAGGCTGTTACTGTTAGATAGTTAAATTATTTGATCGATAGTGCCTTGAACTCGATTAAGTATAATTAAGAATGAAGGCACTATTTCTTAACAAGTATAAACATGTTTTCAAAGGTGTTTCATAAACAGGGGTGGCAGACTGTATGCAACTTGTGAAAGCTCTGTCTCCCAAGAAAAGTATCGTTGAATTGTAAAAACAATATGAAGAGTGCAAATTTAAAGTCATTAATCTGATTTAGCTGGCAATTTTTGTCATTTATTGTTGAATGGAATTGTTCTCGACTTTGCCGATGCTTTCATATGTTGTTTTCCTTTATGAGATTATCAAGCTATCACACCATGTTCAATTGCAACTGAAAATAATAGTTTGCTTGTATGATGTAGCTTAGAAAACTTTAAGATTGTAATTAACTTTTGGGAGAAATAGGAAGTAGAAAAAGCCTTAAATTTGGTGGGAGTATTCTTAAATGGTATTGGTCAGTTAAGGTTTGACCCTAAAATGAAAGCTTCTATCCATAGTTTATGATTCAGGCCGGAGAGAAACTTGAAAATAGTTTAATGATCTTGCCAGATTCTACAAATTGGCAGGACTTCTGGGAAGTTCAGGATGGCTTTTGATAATTTGAGACTGGAACTTTCATCTATTTTATTACCATATAAAAATCTCATCTTAACTTCCTAATGTAAGGAAAATACATTCTTTAATTGCTTCTAAGAATTTTGTTACTTGAAATATGAAAATATAGGTCTGATTCTTCATCCATTTCCTTGAATATTTGGCTTCTAATAAACTTTGACATAAGTCAGTGACTTAATACTTCTATCATGGTCATGGAAGATGACCAAATTTTCAGCCCTGCTTTGGACATTTTCTTCTTGAGAGTTGCATCCAGCGTTCTAATTTCTGTATATATTCGACTTTCTGCATTTTGCTTGTACGATAATGCAACTAATTAATGGTTATCACTTTGTATGTAGATTTGGGATGCATCTTGCTGCCGGCGGGTAAGAACAATGGAGGGGCATCAATTACGCATTGGGGCCTTAGCTTGGAGCTCTTCTCTGTTATCTTCTGGTAGTCGTGACAAGAGCATTCTTCAAAGAGATATACGTGCTCAGGATGATTTTGCCAGTAAACTCTCTGGTCACAAGTCAGAGGTCAGACTCTTATCCACCATCAGTTTGGTTCCACCGATAAACGATATTAACTTTCTTTTTTCCTAACAATTGTCTTTATGTATATATGTACATAATATTAGTTATTGCAATTGTATATTTCTTCCTAACACTCAGATTTTTAATCATGTATCTCTTTTGGTTTCACAAATGCCACTTTTTCTTCTTGTTTTATCATGAATTCATACTCTCATTCCGGTCATTATTTATTTTGGAAATTGCATGTGCTACCCATCGTGTTTGTATTCATTCATGCTGTGTTCGGATTGCTGAACTCTGAGTCTGAATATCTATTTGGCATTTTGTAGGTTTGTGGACTGAAGTGGTCTTATGATAACCGTGAACTAGCATCAGGCGGAAATGATAACAAAGTATGTGATAACCTGTTTGACTTTTTCTGATGCTTAGTATGCATTAAACTTTTTAACTGATTGAATAACAAATCTCATATATATGCAGCTTTTTGTTTGGAATCAACATTCCACTCAACCTGTCCTGAAATACTGTGACCATACTGCTGCTGTGAAAGCAATTGCATGGTCACCCCATCTACATGGGCTTCTTGCATCTGGTGGTGGTACAGCTGATCGATGTATTCGATTCTGGAATACAACAACTAACACACATTTGAGCTGTATGGACACTGGCAGTCAGGTGTTTTTTTCGTTTTTGTTTTTATCGTATCATGCCCTTCAATGTAGCCTTAAATATGCATTGAATGCACTTTTTGGTGCATAAAGTTGCTTCCTTGACTGCACTGATATGGTTGATCTTTGTTAATAATAAGTAATTCTCCTGCATGGTACTTGAAGCAATTCTCCTGTCAATCTACAATGCAGTGACCATGTCAGTAACAAGAAGATAAGGGCTGATCAGGAAATTTTAATCTAAATATTTAATTTCAAGTTCTCCTATAATTTCTTGAAATTTGTCCATGACAGTTTTATTAGAGAAATTAACAGAATACATTCCCTTGTTTCCTTTTTGCCTTCAGTTTTGCTTCTTAATACTATCGTTACAAATTCTAGACTGTTCTAATCTCTCCGTTATATGCATGGCAGGTATGCAATCTTGCTTGGTCCAAGAATGTCAATGAACTTGTTAGCACTCATGGATACTCCCAAAACCAGATAATTGTCTGGAGATACCCTACCATGTCAAAGGTATATGAAGTCTAAAAACAGTGTATATGATGATAATAATCTCTCATCATAATTCATCTATTTTTTCCCCTCTAAAAATTTTATTCTGCTAATGCAGTTGGCTATTCTTACGGGACACACCTACAGAGTTCTTTATCTTGCAATCTCACCTGATGGACAGGTAGCTCACCTTCCCACACTTTATACTTATCCTTGGCTTCTACTTCTTAAAATACATGAAAAGTTCTGCAATTTTATTTTCTTTTTATTTGTACATGACTGCGCTTCTCGTGGCTGAAATGACCCTTATTGACTCTCTCTCTCTCTCTCTCTGTCTCTCTCTTCTTTTTTTTTTTATTGCAGACAATAGTTACTGGAGCTGGAGATGAGACGCTAAGGTTTTGGAACGTGTTCCCTTCTCCTAAATCTCAGGTAATTACACTTGTACTCCAAGCTATCTAAACATCGTTATGTTCTCGCAAATTATTTACTCTTTTTTTCTTTCTGATCATTTAGTCTGGCATTAGTTTTAATATCATTCTCATAAATTTACTCTTTGTTGTCGGGATTGTAAACAACTTCATGGGGAGGGGAGGGAGGGAATAATGCTACATTTTTTGGTCCAAAAGCTAGTTTCGATATTGCACTGTTGAATGAGCACTTTTCAGTGAAAAGTCAGTGGTTTGCCTCCAACAGTTAATAGTTGTCTCTAATCGCATCAAGTTATTTCAAAATTCTCTTCTTTCTGGTTTCGATATAATGGTCTATTAAAACAACTCATTTATTTGTGGACATGGACCTTTCAATGCAGAACACTGATAGCGAAATAGGAGCATCATCTTTGGGAAGAACCACGATTCGCTGAGTCAAAAGAAAAATATGCCGTAAAGCAATCCCGTGCTTTATCGTTATCAGATTTCATCAAGAAAACTTTGCTGTGAGAGCATTCTCATGCTCTTAAATATCAAAGTTGTCGTCTGAAACAAACCTACCACAGTAGTCAAAAAGAATTTGAAGCAGGTGCTAGAACTACTTATTTATTGCTGGTTTCCTGCAAATCACTGATTTTTTCCCCCTTTTAAAATGTATTTGATTAATGTAAAGCGGGAGGTGCCATCAATTGTTCGTGGTTGTTCCCTGCCTTCCCTTGTAAATTAAAGAAGTCCGAGATGTTGTTGAAGAACACGGAAGTTATTGTAGCACGTTTCTTTGTGTCTGTAAATAGGAAATAAATAAATTCATACTATTTGGTATTGCACTCATGTTTCCCGGCTTTGCTGCTTCCAAGTAGATCCATCCCCGTGCAGTATCCCAGTCTGAATTGGATCAAACCGGAATAAGAACGTTTGTAATCCAGGACAATCCAAATTACGATTTATTTAATAAAAAATAATTTTTAATAATTTAATTATAAAATATATAAATATTAATATAAAATAATATTATGAATTTTTTAAGTCAAATAGGAGTTGAACCAAAAAAAAATTTTTTTTGAACAATACTTTCGAGGAGCCAGATGGACTGTGAAGTTCATCGTATCTGGCCCTAAATATTTATTATCATGAATCAATTCCTTCCCCACCTAAGACAAGCTGTGGTTCCAAATAAGAACATATGGTAATAATATGATCACCGAAACCAAGCAAATACTAATCTCCAAAGGTTTTGATAAAAAAAAATCCAACTTTTCAGCCGCACAATGAAATCTTATAATATATCATACAAATTTGAAATAAGTATTTAACCCAATTCATTTATATTATCACTTTTAAAAATTATAAAAATATCTCTTAATAGATTTTACATTCGAATTTTAATATTTATAATATTTATTCATGTTCAGAGTTATAATTTCGCTTGTACTAAAAATAAATAAATCACACGGATTTTATGGTACAGGTAGGCGATAAGAACCTTGACGAAGTTCTGAAGCTTCATTTTTAATATATTAATGACCAATTTAATATTGAAAACTAGGGCTTTTGGATATTTCTTCTCTCCGGTGGTCCTATACACAATTCCGTCGTCACCTCCATGCCCTGGATTTGGAGCTCTTCCAATAGGCTTGTTGACGATGATGGTCGTAATTGCATCCGACACTTTACATAAAGAATGTAAATAAAATGTTAACAAAAATGTTGTTAAAAAAAATAGAAGCTATTGCTGGAAAAACCACCTTACTTGCTTATGATTTTACTGGTTCGAACAAAATCTTCTCTTATTTTGTAGGAAAACTATAGATCAAATCAAATACCTTTTCACGCAGCTTTGCATTTTCTTCCCCAAGGCGTGTCTCCTGAATGTTTAACTTAATTAATATTATATTCTTCCAAAACAAGATCCATGGAATATCGTTTACATTAAAATAAACAATGCAAAAAATGATTACCTCTTTCTTTAGCTTCTCAATCTGCTCCGAAAATACCTGATTCTGATGAACACAACGAAATCAAGTCTTAAGGTTCGATCAGTAACATGAGGAAAAAGAAAAAAACAAAAAATTTGAACACAGTTTTATGGATTTAGATGTACCTTTCTTGCCCTAATTCTGCTTAAGCTTCGTTCCAGCTGGTTTTCTAACAGTTGTAGCTCATTAACAGAACATGTTTCTAATCCATGTCCCAAGAGTTTTCTGTTATAAAATTATAAGCATAATAAGTTTACATGAAGATGAAGCTAAGGGACTCCAAATATGAAATGGAATTCAGTAATAAGTACAACTTTGAAGCTTAAGGATTTAACCTTTTAGAATCTTCAAGAGATTCGATCTTCTTTGACATGCTGTGAGCGTCTTCCTTTACATTTTTCATGCACAAGTTCAATAATTAGAAAATCAATGGTATGTACACACACACACACACACATACACATTGATGACGATCTAGTTCTAAATAAGCCACCCAGAAAGTATCGGTCATAAGATTACATTTAACTGCATTAATTGATTCATTTTTCTTTAACAAATGATAAGGGCTTTAGGTGGATTGCAAAGAGGGATTCTAAGTTCCAAATTTGTATTGACTAATATTTAGTGGAATCAAATAGCTACCTGCATATTTTCCTCTACTGCAGCTTTGCTGCTGAGTCCAAGTTCCTTATCTCTCCTCAGATACCGCTCTATGGTTTTGTTGATACTGAAGCATCCCAAACACACACAATAATGACTGAGTGCACGTTAATTTTCATTAGTAATCAGGTACTTCATAATTAAATTTAAATAAATAATTTATATTGATTAAATATTAATTTAAATCAAATCGAATTAACTTAAATTATAAAGTATCAGATTTCAAATGGGAAACGAATACAATGAACACAGGTCTAGGTAGTGTACCAAGAAATAGTGATTGTTCTTTAATGTGAAAGGCAAAATTTATTAGTATTTCAGTATATGTGAAGGTAAAAATATAGTCAAGCACAACGTTAACCACGATGAAGGTAAAAGGCACTAAACCAACTGGGTAAGTAACTGCCTGGATCCCCGCTCGAAGTGATGAAGCAATGTAGTTTTGTAACATCCAATCTCACTCTAGATTTTGCTCATCCATTAATGAGGAAACTTTCAAAGATAGCTAACCTCGCTTGCCATTATTTTCTAATGTTATGGCATTGTAAATGTTGACTGACTGACTGACTGTTAATTTTGTTTTTGTACAGTAACCACGAAGACGAGGGCTTTTTAAAGAGAAAATAACTTAACAATCACTAAGCCATACCTAAGTCACTGAAATTGATTGTTTCTACTTCATAACAATACACACACACACACACACACACACTTCATGGAAAAAATCTTGCTAAACTAGACTACTAGTCCGATGGACCTGTGACTTCTAACGACGGATGCTTTTGTTCGGTTTCAGACACCAATTAATTCCAGCTTTCTTTCAGGGACCTGATCCATCTAGTAAGATAAAATTAATGTCTGAAAATCGTGAAAGCCAGGCAATCAAAGCACTTCTCTCTTTGAACATAAAAGATAAACAAAAAATGCGAGGCAAAATTCACGGTACAAATTCTCAGAAGTCTAAGAAATCCTCCTTTTTTTTAAAGGCGCTAGACATATTCCATCATACGCTATACTTGAATTCTGGAAAAAACCCACATTTCTTCCTAAAATCATGTCCATCACAGTTTTGAACGTAAAAATGTTCTCAAAACTAGTGTCCATATATTTACCTAGAATTTTTTTTAATGTTGCTACCATTCTAAGTATATTGAAAACAACAACAAAAGGAGTAAATATTTAGGATTGAGAAAAGAAAAATAGATTGTCCGATGCACGCCTAAACTAAAGCACTGCATTAGCTTCGAAACAATCTTTCCACCTCGATCCTTTTTTCTCTTTTTTTTTTTTTTTTCCTTTTCCAAATATTCCTTCTGGACCACATCTTCCCGGATTTCCCCCCCTTTTTTTTTCCCTAGAATTACAAAGAACTGCTTTACGATACCTAAAACTTGATGCTAACCCATTTCACTGCCTGTCTCTCATAGATTTTCTTCCTTGCGAAGGGTGGGGCTTGAGGACCACATGCATACACACCCACACACACACATATAGCAGATGTTTTAGTACCTAAGCTTTGATATATATGAGCTAACTTCATGCTTCGGCCTTAATCTATATCAATCAAAGGCCATAATAGAACACAAAATGGTACGGCTGCCTGCATTTATTTTTGCATTCAAGCTACCAGAGTCAAAAGATCATATATAATTTTGGGAAAGGCGTGTTAAGTGTTCAATAGAGATACATTTAATTTTTAAAATTTTTTTTATATATTTGAAGGATTATATCTTCATAGCTGTGTCTAAATACACATCAAACACGAGTACCAGACATGAATACTTTCAAAAAAAGAAGTCAGAACAACTTAGTATTTATAATTAATTACTTTAGCATGTGGTACAAAGATCTCATTCATTGAAAAAGATTAAAAAAATAGTCTTTTCCTTCATTTTGTAACCTTAAACCTAATCATACGATCTATATTTGATACACTAACAATATAAAAATAAATATTATTAGTGAAACAGATATTGCCACCTAGTTAAAATAAAATTCATCTGGATTTATGTTTAAAATTTTTTAATAAGATGGCGTAATCTAATTCGCTTGTATAGATTATTCATTGTACGTGCATAAAATACAAAATCTTATGATAATAGGAATTAGGGTCTAACGAGGCATCCATAGAGGTAATAATACTGGTCCTAAGCTAAGTTCCAGCTATAACGACCATCGTAGCATGCAAGCATTCGAATGACAGCCAGTTTTATAAACCACTCTGAAATGAAGAACTCAGATGAATCCAAAAACAGTTCAGACTTCAGACCAGACAAATTGCCTTTATATGTGTATAATTTTGTAATTTCGTTCAGACCAGAACAATTAAAATTGTCAGAATTTGAACTCCAGTTCTCCAAATCACCGATTTAAGCAAAGTTTTACCCAGGTACTTAAGGAATCAACTCCTATTCACAATCACAAAGTATAGAATGTACGGAGGCTTGAGATTAACTTTAAACAATAAACAAAGACTAACCACACGAAAACCCCAAGCATTAGTAAAGTACTTTGAACAATCAAAGTGATCACTTGATTTTCTTCTACACTATAATAGTGATGAATCTAAAACAAGTCAATGGCCATACAGTGTGTGATAATGTTTGCTATCATTAGTTAATGGATATATTTCCTTTTCCAATGCTAATTACTGAAAACCATGAAGGAACCTTCCTCACTGTAAGGGTCGAAAACTTGGACATTTTCCCTACCTACTGATCAAAATTTTCATTACTTGTACATATACAAAATATAATGCCTATAAAAAATTAAAAATTAAATAAACTACCTTCTGTGCCTTACTGATTGTCTATAAATGTTAAGAAAGAATGTAGAAATGTTTGAAGCTTTCTGCATGGAACCAAAAACATCTATTTCTTTCCCTTATTTACCAAATATTCAAATGTGAATGTCTTAAACGGATATGTATTTGATACAAGTATGCTTAATTTTTTTTTTTAATTTTTTCATGTATTTGGAAAGTCCTTAAAAAAATCATAATCCCATACCCATATCCGGATATATGATAGACATGAATATCGAATACGAATACTTTAAAAAAAGGTAAGAGCAATATGATACCCAATGGTTTGAAGCCCTCATAGATGCATATAAATGGATGATGGAACCAAGGTCTCATTCATGTTAATTTCAAACAGAAATAAGCAATTCTAAATAAGAAAAACAAATTAATTATAACTCTCAAATTTAAATTAAGTTAAATCTAACTGAATGGAGCAAAAATTAACTATTATTATGTATCCTATCCACTCTATATAGAATGTGAAAACTCCGCAAGTAGATCCATGCAAAAGTATATTCATTTATTTTGATTATGGGATTAATATTAAATTACGAATTCAAAAAGCACTTTGTAGAAATATAAACCCATTTATAAAACTTTCAAACTCTCTTGCCAATTTGTAGAGTAATAATACATTGAATAATAGTAAAATATATTAATGGTGATTATAAGTCAGTAAAAGTCACCTAGATTCTGAACTGAGATTTTCCTATCACAAAAGTTATCCATTGAAACTACTTAGTTCTTAAATGTTTTCCTCTTTACTAGCTTATAAGGCACAAAATATCATGAAAAAGAAAAAAAAAAATGTCTCAGCTAAGTGAAGCTTGTAGCTCAACTAAATCTTAGCTAGATAAACCTCGATCTAATTTTAAAAATTTTCAAATGAGTCAGATTTCAAATAAGAGTAACCAGGTATAAAATTTCAACCAGCTGATGAGCAAGAGCCCTTGCATCTTGAATTCTTTTGCCACGGCAGCCTGTCTCGATTAAGGATCAATGCTTACTCAATTCCATTGTTTTAATTTTGAAGGTTCCGGATTCTTAATTTTGATTATTAATATTTAAAGATAAATAAAGTTGTTTTACAATAAATTATATTTACGCATACGATAGTAAAGGAAATTAAGGTCATAACGATTTGATTCAGATCTGTTTTAAAAAATTTTCAAGATTAATGTGTAGTATTTTGGTTATTCAAAAATCAAACCAAATATCATATAAACTTGATAAATTGATCTGAACAAAACCTAACTGATCCAAATGGAATTTTCACTGATTCAGATCAATTCAGTTCACCAGATTTTTACACTTAAAAAATATATTTTTTTCTATAGTATTTTAAAGTTTTTATACTAATTTAGAAATAAAATATTTATTTTTAAAAATTTAAAACTAAATTACAAATTAAATAAAAGTAATTTGATTCGGTTCGAATAATTGCAGTTTTTAACTTGTAAGCCAAAAACCAAACCAAATAAATTTGATTAATATCCAAATTGAAATGTAACCGAATTCAATAAAACCGAACTGAAAAATAATCGAAAACTACAATTCAAGCTTATTTTCAATTTTTTTGATTTTTTCAGATTCGAAGCAGCTATTCTTCAGAACAGCTCCTATTTAGAAAATCTCTTGCTCAAAATAACTCTCGTTCAAAATAGCTCTAGTTAGAACATCAGGTTTCCAGAATAACTCTGGTTTTAAAAACCCATTCACATACCAATATATTTACAATAACATATTCATGAATAAGTCATTCATGAAATGACAATTTCATTGAAGATAAATTCTCCAACTAAAAGTATTCTACAATCCGCCAAATACTATTTCATTGAGGCAGAAGGAGTGAAAATGACCTCAAAATATGTCAGGGTTCTTAGGTTAGTTTCATTATTGAGATGTTATGAAGAGCTTAGCTTGATGGATCAAATAGAGAAATAGTTAAGAAGTTCCCTCTTAACCTTGCCTTCAAATATAAATGCATATCCCTTCTCTTTCGAAACAAATTGTGAATTGTTATTCGCTATTCACTATTACCAACAACAATCTAAAACTCCTATCAAACAAAGCATTAATACCTTAATAACTAACAATTTTTGTCATAATTTTTATTTAATGCTTATGCTATGTAACTCATTTCTCTTAACACCTATAAATAAGAGCTTACAAAACTCATTTAGAGACTTCTGGGTTCAAACTCTTTCTGATTCTCTCCTCATCCTTATTCTAGCCATGCTCAGCTTTACTCACTCTAGTCTTCATTCTCATTGTCTCTTGACACATTTTTGTTCACTTATTTACAACGATTCCTCTCTTTACAATACTCTCTACACTATCAAAAAGAAAAAATAGAAAAAAAAATTAAAACTACCATACTAATTCAACTCTTCATTTTTCTTTATGAACAGTATCATACAGACCTCAATAACTTAAAAATGTGTGTGGATAAAGAAATCACTCTTTCACACTATACGGGATAACTTATAAATTGAGCACTAAATTTAATGGACCTACATCCAATACTCGAAACTGAGTCTTATTAACATTCAGCAGTAGCAGAGCTAGCAGTATGGTATAAGTTTGAAGCTCTTACAATAACGATGTCATGTAAAATGGTAAATGTTGCTACCTTCTATGTATCATCCCCATTAAGGTTTCAACAGGATGATAATCTTATTGTAACGTTAGAATATCTATAGGAAGTTATGTTACTTAGGTTTGGACGTGAGTTTCAAATACGAATATGTATCCAATATAGGTATATATAATTTTTTTTAAGATTTTCAGGTATTTGGAAGGTCTTTCATGGATAATATCCTCATACCAATGTTCGATTATGTGTCGAACATAAATGTCTGATACGAGTATTTCAAAAAAAAAAAGAATTGTAGCAAGATAGATAAGAATCCATAAGCAGGATCAGTCAAGATTATGAAAATTTTTCTAGCTATGGGATCCCTGTAACTATGTAACCTCAATTAGTGATGATTAAATTTTGGGTGAGCAATATATAATCTTACGTATTCTGTCGTTTTAATTTTTAACCGTTAAGTCCTAAGACAAATTAACACGATTTACACTGACACTAAAAACAAGAGAGTGGGGGTTCCTTGAAAAAGGCAAATTATTTCTCCCAGCACTATCATCTAATTTATACACTTATGTATGTAAAAAAAAAAATAAAAACGTATAAACAAGAAATTCCAAGTACAAAACTCAGCTCTTGCTCAGAGGCCCCTCTAAGATAGTCAACAGTTTTCCCCAACTTATTAATTTCTTCTCTTTTATCGAATCGAATTAAATAAAACTCAAAAAAGTTTTTATCATCCATTTAGTTCATATAGGAGATATTGAAAATAAACCAGGATTTTATTGACAGAATCAAACAAGAAATGTTCTCATAAAATGACCCCATATGTTACTGCGCCATGCTATTTTTCATTCACCACTAAAACTGTTTCGAAGTTAGTTAGCTAAAGGCAAGCCCAGTGCATATGAGTAAACTCCTAAACTTTGACCAATAATCTAAGTAGATATCACCCAAAGCAGTAACCCTAATTATAGAGCATGATAAATCTCACTCTTCCTTTTTTCTCTCTCAGGAACTTGTGTTGGTTGAAGTGAGACAGAAATCTGCAACATCATTTGGATTTTGGAACATCAACAAACAAGATAATTAACCCAACAGAACAAAATCACCTCCTTATATTTTATTCTAGTGAAAATAAACAAGACATAAAGAGATCAGAAATCAGATCCCTTCTGATGGAGATAAAGACTGCGATCATATCAATATATGTACTCTTACTAATGCCCTATAGGTTAGAGTTAGTACATGCTAGGAGATTGGAGCCTCTAAATAATTAACATCCGAGTTTCAATTATCCATATCTTCCCAGATTTAATTAACATAAATAAATAAATAAATGAACCAATGTTTTAGATTGTACTTTAAGAACCTTGCAGATTAGCAAAAGCTTAAAAGTAAAGGACCTAGTTTATTAGTCTCCTTGAATATGAAGACTAAAAGATGATGAGAAAACGCACCTAGAACTAGAAAACTCATATAATTTCCCTCTGGGAGAGAAGATGATGAGTGCAACTTCAGCATCGCAGAGAACTGATAACTCAAAGGCCTTTTTAAGCAGTCCATTTCTTCGCTTTGAGAAGGTTACTTGCCTGCTTGTTGCATTTTCTATTCTCTTCATCTGAGTTTTCCTTCTCACCATTTTTTTCACACAGCACCAACTTTCTAGTTTCTCCAAATGAGTTCCCTACAAGACAAAACCCAGAAAAAAAAAAAGGTAAAATAATGGTTGATTCCTAGGAAATATACTGTGTATTTGTCTGAACTAAAACTAATTTTTGTTTTTACGGCCGACAACAAAACAAGTAAAAGATCCAGGTTAGTAAGAAGAAAGTTTCCAAATATAGAAAGGGAGTAACAGAAAAATCTACTCAAACTAAGAGAAAAATTATTGCTAAAAGGAAATCTGAAAAAGGTTCTTTCTTGGCATGTGAAGGCTGAAGTTAGTGTGAGGAGAAAAACAAAAAATTTTAGAAAATTTTCCCTTGAAAATGAAAATTCTAACAAAAACCCTAGATTTCGCAGATGAGGATTGACTTGACCAATCACTCCCTCAAGCTCCTATAATTCTCCATGGAAAAGTATTTTAGTAGTAAATAAATATGAAGAAACAAAATTAAAAATTTATATAATAATTGACATAAGTCTATGGAAGTGAAGAACCTAATCTCTTTCTTCTTTTGGTAAAATTGAAAGAAAAAAGAAACAGGAACCTCCCAAAATAAGAAAAACAGAGAATAAATGCCAAAACATGTGATTTCACAATGAAGAAGAGGGGAATGGATGGACGGAAAATGTGTGCCTATTGCCTGAAATCCTGACACCTGTCCATTTTTACGAACAACCTCCACGCCCGGTAATCCACCGAACAGAAGACACGGGACATTTCTGTCGGTTGCATGAAAATATTGGACACTCACCGGACACCATTGAAAAAAGTTATCATTTTAATCGTTGTCCGTACAAGGTTTGGAAACACGTCTGCGCTGTCCGTACTCTGGAATAGAAAAAAGCCAATAGAAGTTTTCCACGTCACTTGTTGGCGTGATTATTATCTTACTGTATTTCACGTGGCTCTTCGTTGTTTGGTGGTGGGGTTTTGGGGCCTCCCTTCCTTTTTCCTTTTTCTATTTTTTCCCCCTTTTTTCAGGGTTTTTTCTTTTTAACCTTATGGGCATTGTCTAAGCGGTGGCGCACTATTGGATCCTGGATTTTTTCAAAAATAATATAGTTTGTGAATTTTTTTAATCTTTTATTTGTGGTGATCGGTAGGTCTTAACTCCCGAAGGACCACATTAAGGGACATGAGCCCTTCAAAACTTTGAGGGCGTGACGTGGACAGCTTTGATGGCACGAGATTGATGCCTTAACCTCGTTTAGTTAAGGACAAAGATTCGAGTCTAAACTTTGAGATAAATTGGAAATATTATGCTATTATTATTGTTCTCTTTAATTGTCTTATTAGTTGATTTACTTCAAGAGTATGTATGGTTCGTGATTAATATCGAATAAAGTACTATTATTATTGTTCTCTTTGAACATTATGCTTTTTACTTTTAAAACGTTGAAATCAGTTAGTCCAACTGTTTTTTCTTACACGCACCGGTATTGCTGAGTGGCTGAACTCTGGGCTTGGATTGAGCTTGTTGAGACCTGCAAAATGTTGATAAAGCCAAGTCCTAAAAACAAGGACAATGTCTGGTTCTGCACCATCTTAAGTCCGTGTCTGCTTTTTATAACCTTTAGATTTAGAAGTCCTGAGCTCGAACATGCAATAACCAAACTCTGTATTCTGGGACACCCCTCCCATGCGGTAAAGGGGCACCTCACCCCCCCAACCTCCAATCCTCATGGAACGAATTTCATTTCATTTGTACCCGAAGGAACAGTGAAAATGACCATCCAACAGGTACTAGAGGCCTTACAACTTAATATTTAGCAGCATGCGGTCCATCAGTTTCATACCTCATTTCCTAACGACCCCCGCTAGGCCGGCCCATGCTTATTGACCCATATCCATGTGGTTCGTTATGGTTTATGGATCACTCCCAGCTTTGTTTTTGCTCATAAAGTTATACACTATCAGGCTGAGTGTGGACCAAGCAGTAATTTTGTCCTAATGGCAATGGGCTCTAAGGAAATTGTGAGAGCCTGAATCAAAAACAAAAACCAAAGCTGGTACGGGGTCATGTACGTTGTAATGGGTCTCGTGTACATTGTAATGGGTCTTGAAGTTGAAACAGGAGCCAGCTTGAATCAACTGCCGAATAAAAAGTGGGGAAATGGCAACTGATATTTTCCCTCGAAGTGGTGGACTTTTAATTCGTAAACATTTTGAAATGCCCAACTCCTTCTGTCGCCTCGTCTAGTCCTCCTGCCTGCCTGCCTTCCACAAAAATGTATGAAGCAGCCTGCTGGCTTGTGTTGCAGACGATCTTGCCTTCTCTTGTGAAAAATGACCTGTTCATATACACTCCCCAAGTCAGTATAGATTTTCAACTCGAATTCCAAAACTTGTTTTCATCTTATTTTATCTTTTTTTGTCCAAGATTACGATGATGGTGGTGATGCTGATGGGAGTTAAATAAACAGTTTGATTATTGGCATTTGTTAGCGAGGGATATTTGGAGCTTGAAAATGCACGAGTAAGCAAACTTGAGCATGGTGGAAACTTGGAACAACTTCACGTGAACGAGTGGACCTGCCAAAACAGTATAGAATTTGGAAAAGCCATGGGGGAAGGGGAGCATTGTTATCAAAGATAACGAAGCAACTTTGTGATAAGAGACTGATGCTAGTAATGTAGTGTAAATGGCGTAGGGGTTTGTTCTCTTCTGTTCAATTCTCGATTGCCCTTCTTCAACTGTTGTTCAACATCAATTGCCTCCTTTATCGTAGTGTCATCGTCGACTCGACCAAAGTTTTGGGCCTTATCCATTTTTAACTGACTTGTCTCTGTGACTGAGTAACTACAAATATATCTAAGCCTTTGGTATCCTCTGATAAATTTTACATTGCTCGAATTGTTTCTTTTTTTTTTTCTTTTTAATAACACAAGTATCTTCAAATCTTTTGTTCATTTCTTATTCTTTCAAATTACCTTAATAATGTATTAATTACATGAATACATTGTATATAGTACATTACACAACCAACCAATTTTTCAAGCTTTTTTTTTTTTTTTTGTTTACGGCCCATAAAAGTTCATAGCTGAATTGGGTTCAATCCAGCTTAAATTATTATTCAATGTTAAATATAAAAATATAAAAAAAATTAAGATCAAATAAATTTTTAAAATTCATATATATTTTAATTAATAAAATGAATCTTATAATTGAACTGAAATAAATAAATAAATTTTTTTATTATTAGAGTGTTGCTGCCCATCAACAACACTGTAAAAAAATCAAGATGGCAAGAAAATTAAAACAACAGGGAAAAAAAGAACATAGGACATGATATATTGTGGGGTAGATGATTTTGAGAACCCCATATCTTTCAATAGATTAAAGTCAGAGGTGTTCATGGATACATTGGTTTATTTGGTCTATATTGAT
>JBBYHO010000005.1:17359791-17369869 GCA_038382025.1 Adansonia gregorii
GAATTCTATTCGGAAACGAAGAAGCAAGAGTCACAGCTCAGCCCAGGAGACTTAATAAACAATGGAAAAGAAAGACTAAAACGTAAATTGATAAAATGGTAGGGGTAATAAAAGAAAACGGAAAATAACAAAAAAGAAAACCATGTGATTTCACTTGATTTTGTTTTTTTGTTTTTTTCTCATCTGGGTTTCGTCCGAAGAGAATCCAACGGTGGTGATTGCATTGGCCCCCCGTGGTGACCAACGTAAGGGAAGGGGACAGGTGGTCTCAACTCTCTGACCAATAGAATTGCAGATTGATGTCAGAAATGACTGAAAAGGTTTGTCCTTGTGCATTAATAAATTGATTTCATTCGTTGTCGCCACATATATATGGTGGTCCATGTACTAAAAGTTTTGTTACCAAATTTTATAAAATGATTACATTAATATCTTCCTTCAAAATATTATAATTAATTAACAAAATTACCAATTAGTACATTTAATATAGTAATGATTATTATAAATAATGTATCAACTAATCTTAAAAAATTCCTTAGCAAAATCCCAAAGAAAAGACAATAAGTGCAAAATTTTTATTTTGTAATTGCTAATTTTGTTTTTGACTTGAATTCAAGAGATAATGTTTTAGTATTAAAACTTTTTAATTTATCTAGAAAAAAAAAATTCAATAACAGACTGTTTAATATGAGTTTGAGTAAATGATAAATCTATTGTTATTAAATAAAATGTTTTTAAGACTTAAAACTTCAATAAGAGGATCCATGTCACTTTTTTTTTTTTAATCTTTTTCTCATTCTCAAAGATTATTTTTATTATTTACAATTACAATTAATTGCCTACTTTTGCATTTCATCAATAAGCCTGAAACTTCCATTTGTGATTTTACTTGCATTCTTATTGTGGGTGAACTTTAGACAATTTAAGATAGGAAAAAAGTGATAATATCTAACAAATATGAAATTTGAATCTTCATATTTGTAATCTCTTTTATACCAAAATAATATATATATGTGTGCCTGTGATATATATATATATATATATTCGAATGGTTATTGGCGCACCAACAACCTTCAAATGGTGTATCTCAAGTTGGATTGGAGCAATGGAGTTGGCAGAAATAAAAAATATTTCATATAATATTGCCAACTACTTTGTTTTTAACACAAGAAACTGGCTTGGCTTCATAAAGAACATAATAGAAAGGAAGGGGGAAAATGAAACTTGTTGCAGCTGAATGAACTATTTCGTTTTAACATACAAATGGAACCCAATTTTGGTACTGACAACACATCTATGACGAGCCCGTGGTCCGCGCACAGGGGATGAATGATAAATCTGTTCTTCAATGACCATTGGCCAGAGAACCGTTCTCACAAGCAGTACAGTCCCCATCCTTCTTCGCGTAGAATCTCCGGTACATGGAATCGACTTCAGTGAGGTAGTATGTTCCAGGAGACAAGAGGCTACAGTCCTTGCTTGTCACGAAGTCCTTTGCTCCATACCTATGCTCCATGAGCTTCATAGTCTCAACAAACTTCTCGGGGGTAAACTGCATGGAATCACATCTATTACAATCTTTTCAATGAGGATCAATAAAAGAATGAAGAAAATTATTCTTCCATTTGCGTTTATGGCTCTCGAACAAAAAGAGCTTCCTCAATGTGCTTAATTTGAACTTATAAATGGGTTTGGTGTGCCTATCAATTGGTCATATTGAATCACATCATCATACCCGAAGCTCTTAGGTGTGCAGGTAGTTGAATGACCACTTAGGTTTCTATTGTCGTATGTCCCAGGATTTGGAGATATTAGAACTATGCGATACATACATTTATCTGGCCTAAAATGAAAGTGTGGAATTACCTCATGCCTTGACTTCAATTTCCCAATGACATTCATCACTGCTGCGATGTTCGATAGGCTAAAGGGATGTTGACCTTCATGAAGTCGCAATGAAAACATTGTGGCAGTCAGACCACTTCCATACGAGAATAATATTACCCGCTTTCCTGCCTGCATGTTATTAAATATCTCAGATGCAAGTGCAAACAGGGCAGAGACAGCCGACATTCATATTCGGGAAAGAAAAAGGAGATAAAACAATTACCAATTCACTATTTTTGTTGTGAAGAAGGGACGCAAGTGCAGCATAAAGAGATGCAGTGTACATGTTACCAACTTGTTTCGGTATCAAGGTGGTTGGTTGCACCTTGGCATCATAAAGGAGCTTTGAAACTTGTTGGGATGCCTGCAAATGCATGAAAGCAAGTGGCATCAGCATGAAGAATAAAACAAAAAATTTCTACAGCCTATCCCTCGAGAAGTTCTGCAAAATCAAATCTTGGAACCCTTTTTAGGTTGTGCACAATTTTCATGAATCAAACTAATAAGAATCTACTATGCCAGTTGTCATTACAGAATACAATAATATATCAAGCATACCAAATCAAATAAAAAAGGCCTCATTCAAAGCTAATATAACTTGGTTATTAACTTAAATCTTCCAAAAATCTGCATGCGGTTTGTTGATAAAGTATATCAATCCCTAGCAACCTCTAAGTACCCCACCAAAAAAAAAAGGTTCAAAATAGACCTTCTCAAGATCCCTGCTTTGGTAGCTTTCATCACCAGTCAAAGTTGAAAATGGACCCAACTTTTCTTTAGCAATGTCATCAACAGAACTACAAAATCATGTAAACCAGTAAATAATCAAACAGAGATGAATAAATCAATAAAATCTCTGAAGGCATCAAAGAAAAAGAAAAACCTGGCATTCCTCAAGAAGTCATTGAACAACAAACGAGCAAAGCTTTTCTGCACAAGCTGTGACGGTTCAAATAGAAAATTTTCAGATAAATTGCAAACTCACATGATTAATTGAAAAAAATTTTATTAATCAATAACTCCTAAAATTAGCCACCTTGTTATACGGAGAATGGAATACAAAGTAGTCAGCATTGGAAAGGGAAAATTGTTTGCCCTCTAGTTTCTCATACCTGCCAGCCAAATATAGAGACATTAGCAGATCATAACTAGTCTAAATTTCACATTTGTAAAGAAAAACAGAAAATAATTCAAGTACTTATACAGTGACTTACTTGTGACAGAAATATTTATAGCAAGTATCGAGAGCCATGAGATAGCACGTTTGGGAAAGTTTTCCATCAACAACCTACAGATGCATCTCAATAGATAGAACCATTACCTAAACAAGAACTCATAATGAACAAATATACCAGTGTAGGTTATTGGTATGTCAACAAAATGATTCGCATAAACAGTTGTTTATGAAATCTATCCTTATAACCTAATGACAGCATTGACGTAAACAATTATTTCCCAAAAAAGTAGCTAAACTTGAGAGGCAACAGGTTGCATTACCGGATATTCACTAGCAAGGTTGGGCTTGTAAAAGTCATAGGCATGGGACATATGACTCCCCCTAAATTTGCTTTCAAAAGCAATAGGAGCATCTGGCCCTATTAGCATAGCAATTGCACCTGCTCCTCCAGTAGGCCGGGCAGGTCCTTCTGCATAGACCTGCAAAAACAAAAACCCTCAGTAAGAAAACCAAACAAAAATAGTGCTTATATAACCTCGGATATGTCTCCATGGGTTTTTTTAAGTTAAATGTACACAAACGACTTGAAATCTAAATATTACCAATATAAATGTACAAACTCAAGAACACATAATGGTTCCTAAGCTTCCTGAAGTGTGCAATGATCATGTGAATGAAGAAGTATGAAATTACAGCCTAAACTAAAACCATTGCACAAAGTGGTATTTAAAAAGAAAGGGAACTTTTGCTGCCACTTATAAAGTAACAGTCAGGAAATGAGCATACCGCACTGTCAGTACAAACAACGACACCATATCGTCCATCCCATGAACTACTTTCTACCCAATTGACACAGTTGAACAGAGCTGCAGTCCCTCCGTAGCATGCATTAGTTGAGTCGACCCCTTCAATATCTGTGTTTCCACATTTCTGTTTGTTTAAACATGAGAAAAGAGAATTGCATTAAGAACATGCATTTGATCATAAATTGCACCAAAGTTATCCTAAGAAAAGGGCAAGTGTTCTAGGTAAGAAGACCAAGATGATTGGGAAGAGTACCTCAAAGATTTGCATCAGGAAGGTCTTAATGGACTTGCTCTTGTCTATCACAGTCTCGCTGCCAACATCAAGACGGCCAATCTGTTTTGGGTCAATCTTATACTTCTCAAGGAGTGAAGTAACAGCAGTCAAACTGCAAATCAAAGGTCCCGAGTTAGAAAAAACAAATAAGTATTCACTTCAGCGACACAATACATTTTTCTTCATCGTATGTGCATGTTATAAAACGGTATTAAGTGATGCTAATAGCATATGACAAAAGTGGATATAAAATGTAGGAGATTCATAACCTCATTGAGATAACATCTTCCACCTCTGTACAGAAGGCCAAGCAATCTTGTCCGAGTCCGATGGTGTATTTTCCTTTGCTTGCGCCATCATGAGCCTCCAATGCTTCCTGGTTTTGTAGGACAAAGAAAGGAATACGTTTGAAAAAAAAAAAGTGACGCCAATGCAATTGACAGGATCCATAAAATCCATATATTACATTAATTTATTATAGTCCAACAAGAAATTTATACTGGAACATTATTAGTGATTTTCTTTTTAAAGGAGCAACAACAAAGAGATGTTTATTTTATTAGATTATTAATTCTGAAAAAAATAAAAGGTTTCCAACAAGGGAAAAAAAAAAGAAACATTATTAATCTCCAACTTTTTCTATAGAAATAAATAATCTGAATAAATCAAAAGACGCATGAATAAACATATCAAACAAAAAGGCCATAATTCTAGTGTTATTTAGTAAAAACACCAACTGAGACATGTATTTCGAATCCCGATGATCAAGCAAACATAAATTTTGCCGGAAAAAGAAAAAGAAAAAGAGAAAGAAAATAAATGAGAGCAAAGTGAAATTAAAAAAAAATCTTAATTAATAACCATTTGTGATCCAGGTAAAAGCAAAAGGTAGGAAATATTCACATCAAACAGTGAGGTGGCAGACATGACAGCTTTAACTGTATTTAGATTAAGCCAAAATATCAAAAGATTTATATGACCCCATCATCTGATAATTTTAAAATAATCACACCCCATAAAACCATCACATAAAAAAAAACGCCGGAATAAACTTTCCCAATCGAAAATTAAAAATCATAAAAAGAACCCAAAATAAGAGGACAATTAAAAAAAGAATATTGCAACGAATTAGAATTTCTCTTTATCAGTCATTTTTGATTCAGCTTAAGCAAAAAGATCCACCTTTTAACCATAAATAACCAAAGATCCACCTTTTAACCATTTTCTCACTTGTCTCAGCTACGAAACCAGAACCCAGAAACCCCAAAAACAAACCCAAGAAAAACATAAAAAGAAGAGGAAAAAAAAGAAGAGATTATGTCACCTGTTTAACGAAATTAGGAGGGAAGTAGATTTCCATAGCAAGAATTCCCACATTCTTTGCCATTTCGCTCTCCCACGAACAAAGACGGATTAGCAACAAAAACTGAAAACGAAGTTTCCTTTTTTTTTTTTAAATTAAGAAAAGATCCTTCCTTTTTTTTTTTTTTTTCCTGTTTCTCTTCTTCTTTCTTTCTGAAGAATAAATGTTTGATCCCTTAAACTAGGCCGAGAGCAAACGTTGGTAAGAAACTGAGAATCAGATGTGGTGTTTTTTTTCACTATTTATAGGCAAATGCAGACTTCATGAGCTCGTGTCCCCCTTGCATAGTTCGAAACTTTGGTTTCGTTTTTTGCCCTCTCTTTTTCACTTTTTTTACAATTCTAGCCATCATGTCAGGATGTATATATACACACATATACATGCGCTAATTCATGAGAAGAAACTTTGAAATTCCAAAAAAAATAATAATAATAATAATAATAAAGGTAATAATATTTACATTCGATGAAGCTAAAAAAATGGATCAAAAGTATTTCAAAATATTTATTTACATAAAAATCTCAGATAAATAACAATCATAAATAGAATATTCAGAATAATAAAATAATAGAAGTTAATATATTAGTTAAGACTATTGAGATTTTTTATTTTTTACAATTAAAAACAAAACTTCTTAGATGGCAAGTAGTCCTTAATTATGATCCTACCAAATTCATTTAAAATAGTGTTACTGTTGAATACTATACTGCCATAATGATTTAGACTTAATTTACTTACATGAGCTGTATTTTGTATTAATTGTAAATATAAATATTTTCTGTATTATAAAATTATTAATTGAGTTTGTTATCATAAATTAAATTATATTAATTCATTATCACATTAATTTAATTTAATAAATTATAAAATAATTTAAATAAATTTTTAAAATAATATAAATTAAAGCTTTTGTGTATTTTCGTTAAATGATAATTAATTATCAAAATTTTCTTTTATTTTAAAAAACTATCCATTTTCTCATTTGAAAAAATTAGTTCCATTTTTATTTGAAAAAATTATTAATTTTTTAAATTTTAATTTTTTTAAAATTTTAAAAAAAATTCACTAACTTTTTGTAAGATTATCAAAATTTAATAAATTATTAAATATATTAAAATTTTATTTTTAAAATATTATATTATATTATAAAATTTTTAAATTTATTAAATATACGATATTTATATAAATTTTCGATATACCAAATTAACAAGTGTGACACCGTCCACTGACGCCCAACTTTTTCTTTAATATCGGCCATCGGAATCTCCGCAACTCTTTTTTATTTTTATTTTTTTTCCTACGTGCGCGGTGAGCCATCGAACCAAAGCTTTTCCATAGGCTGAGAAAAGTGCGGCACGTGTTAACCTCCTAAGATTAAGGTTTGACGGTTTGACCCAAAGAACAAGGTTTTGGGTTTGAATTTTTTTTTTTAAATTTTATTGACGTGTGTTTTCATACAAAATATAAAAATTAATAATTAATTTAATTAATTTAAAATTTCTAATGTATTATAATAATTATTTATTATTTTTTTTTTTTACAAATATGATGAAATATAAGTTGAAAAAAGAAAGTAGAAAAGTAAGGTAAAGTCGTCTATTTTTTGAAATGAATGACCATACGATGGATTCTTCATCGTTCGATCTTTTCAACTTTGATACATTGAAAAAAAAAAAAAAAATCTTTGATGAAGATAAGGAGCCATCGTTGCTTGAATAATCTGAAGACTTTCAGCGCTGAGAAAAGCCTACTAGACGGCAACGGTTGCATAAATTGTCCAATTCCAAGTTATAAATGTTGCCACTAGCCGACCGTGCGATATTTGTTAGTAAAATGCTTTTTATTTTAAATTTTAATAATTAAAATTCAGTCTCTAGCAATTTTAATTATATAAAACAAAATGTTGAATTACTCAAATAATTTATAATGAATATAAGTAGACACTTTTTTTATGTTTTAGATTTTTTTTTTTTTGCCCAAAACAGATAAAAAATGTTTTTATCAATTTTCATGTTGTAAATTGAACAGTTTTTTTTTTTTTTTAATTTCTGTTTGAAAATTTCAAATTATAAATTTATGAATGGTTGATTTCTTCATGGTATGGAGAAGAGATAAGAACAAAAGCCCAAGGCAAAAAATAATAATAAAAAAAAGAAGAAAAAAAAAAGATGAGGTAATGTATTAAAGCAAGCCTCCTGAATTGAGACCTGACATCATCCATCTACACTTTTAATTTTTTTTATTTTGCTTGATTAAAAAAAAGAAAAATAAAATAAAAATAAGTATTTTTTATTTTAATAAAATAATTATTTTATTATTTATATATGTTTTTCATTTTTATATTATTTTAATCAATTTAATAAACAATAATTTCTATGTTAATATTATACTAAATCACAATATATTTTTATTTATATTTTTAAAAAATTAAAACTTCCACAAGGATTTGTACTATATAATTTTTAAATAAATAATTTTACATATTTAATTTTTATAATTAACGTAAAATTATCATATTAGTATTACGGACACTTAATATTAAATTATATAAAATTCTTCTTTCTTTCTCTTTTTTTTTTCTTTTTTCGGTCCAGTTACCTTTAATTACTTAATTAAAACGAAATATATTATTTTGTTTATAAAATTAATCCCAGCGTAGCACGTAACTTATCCCAGTGATATTAATAGTTAACAAAATTATCGTACATTATTTTGTCGACATGAGTTTAATTTACTGGAAACATCTAACACCCAACACCTAACTGACGGGAAAAGAGGGAAAAGAATATGCGTTTTGTGGGCATTTAGGAATTGTGCAGTGCTTACACTTATTCGTTGTTTGCTAAGGTTAAGAGTTCAACGACGTCTTTAATTTACATGCATAATTATTTAATTATAATATTATTTTAACATATTATAATAATATAATTATTTATATAAAATAATTAATTTTATTTTTATTTTTTAAATTTTTAAAAAAATCATATATTATTGAATAGTTATTTTAAACTTGAATATATTATTAAATTAATTTGAGAGATTTAAATTTTTTTCGTCGATGATTCAAATTTCATATTACCTTATTCTGCTGAATCAAATTATTATTATAATTATCTCATTCAAATAAATTAAATGTACTATAAATATTTATAAATTAAAGTAAGCATAGATATTAAAATATATGCTTGTTAAAGATCATATTTAACCTTTTAAATTGAGTTAAATCAAAACCTTACAAATTTTAAATAAAAACTTGATTGAAACTTAAAAAATTTTCTTTTAACTCAAATCACAATAAACTTGTTCAATCAAATAAATAATCTAATCTTTAAATATTTTTATTAACTGTTATAAGCTGCCGGAAAAGTTGTGCACGATTTTGTGATCTTTTGGATTTGATCAACAATTAATTATTTAGTTTTTGGGTGTTTAGGTGTGATAAAGCGGAATCCAGTTGGGGCAGTTAAGGCATTGGGTCAAGCATGTCAGCAGGTGAACCGTGCTTCACGCGGTATGTGGACCGCTACTTCTGGCAATATTACACGATGGAGTGGGGATATATGTCTTTTTCTATTAAAAAAATTAAATGCTAATCAAACTGAAATTATTATTCCAATAATGATATTTTTTAACTTTATATCAAATTTAAAAAAATGATATATTTTATTTATTTTTAAATATACTGTAAAAGTATACTTTAGGTTTTATTGTGGGTATATACTAAATAATAGTCCATTGGATCAAAAGAAAAAAGATGACTTTGACGCAAAACTAAGGCGCCCGACTTGGTTGGTGAGATACGTACGAAGATATGGATAAAACATTAGGAGTATTGACGATCCAAAATGAGCATATTTTCATTTTCTTTTTTATTTTTATTTTTATTTTATTTTATTTTATTTTATTTGTGGTCATTTCAAGGCAGTTCGGGATTTTACGGGTTATTCTTGTTTTTGTTGCTTTCCTCTTGAATTTTTCGTGCTCATTTTCGAAATATTGATATTAAATCGTACTTAAATCTTGAATTTTAACTGTAATGAAAAAAAAATTATCATATATATCAACAGAAAAAATTATTCGATTTTATAAATAAATTTAGCAATATATTATACATATCCTTTAAGATATAATAAAAATAAAAAATAATTAAAATCATACAACTTGTAATAACTTTTTAATCTGTTTGGAATTAAAAAAATAATCAACTGCCAATATATTAAAAATAAAAATTTCTTGACCTGGGTATATTTTGATTATTCTCGTGGGTTTCCAATTTATTTGGTCTTTTTTGATAAATTATTGAACGTTTAATAAAAAATATTATTTATTTATTTTTTTGTAATTTTAAAAAATAATTTTTAATGTTGCAAAATGGAGGTGGTTTTGATTTTATATTAGTGTGAAATTCTTGATACATATATATATATATATATATAATATTTCAAGGTAATTAAAATAAATGTGGACACTTGAGATATATTTGTGTCCTTTTTTTTTTTCTTTTTTGCATTCAAGGTATGAAATGAATAATTTTGCTTAATTCATTTGTTTATCATCATCATCCCGTCGTC
>JBBYHO010000005.1:17424111-17435894 GCA_038382025.1 Adansonia gregorii
ATACATTATTAAAGATATTTCAAGAGGATGATTGCAATTGCATTTTTTTCCTTTTTGGGTAAGAAATGATTGAATTAGGTTCCAGGGACTACAGTCATATTATAGATTTGGGATTATCAAGCTGCATTAATTGTCTTAGTTAGGTCTGAATATCTCAAACTCTACCATCCAAGATATTAAAATCTAATGTGAGACAATAATAAAAATAATAATTAGAAAAAAAATGGCATGCAAAATCTTTTATGATTTTACAATATCCAGGGTCCCTCATTGGGTCTTCCTTATCTCTATTTTTAACTATGGACCAAATTAAACGTGTCTGTAGTCAGCAAACAAAAGGACAGCCAGGTAGACGTGTGTCTGAGTCAGCATGCGACATTTCCACACACACAAAGAATTTGATATGCCTATGCCCACCTCGGAAACTCATTATCAATTGGTCAGCATTTGTCAAAAAAAAAAAACTAAAAAAAAAGCCCATATACGAAGTTTAAAAAATTAGTTGGTTGATTACGAGCCCGACTGAACGTGAAAGTTACTTGTCCGACCAAGCAAATTCTATTTAAATTAAAATTGAGTTTAAATAGTATATGTATTCTCAATTAATTTAATTTAATTTAAATTATTATTTTATTAATAAAAATATTTAAATAATTTTTAAAAATAATAAAGTAAAATTTAAATCTAATGAATCAGATTACAATTTTTAAAAGAATTTTGTTATAATCTAGATCAAATCAAATACATAACTACTAGTTTAAGGGAAAATATTAGTTTAATGCAATAATTTTTGGATTGATTGGGACTTCGTATCTTTTGGATGATGCAATATAAATGATTGTTTATCTTTAATCGCCCAAGCTATTGGCTTTGCCACTCGTTTTAAGAATAATCTATTTAGAGCATAATTAAATATAATATCATAAAAGAGCATAAAATACCTCGTGAAAAACAAGCTTGGATTCTCATTCCACCCTCGAGAAAAATAAGTCAATTGATTTATTTGAATATTTATAATATATTTTTATTATATTTAAAAGCTCTAATGTTTTTTTAATTGGTTGATTATTTCTTGCGGCTCGGTGACTTTTCAGCAAGTAAAAAAGGCTTTTGGCGCATAGGATTTGATCCCAAAATTTCAGACCAACCTTTGCTTGGTTCTTGCCTTTAATTCTTTCTCCTTGGTTGATTATAATAAGAATTTTATGACAGTCATATTTTAGTGTGTTACGCTAGTGAGATTATTTGATTCATAGATCACGAAATAATCTATCATGGTTTTATTCCGTGAAATTATTGAATAGTTAGTCTGAATTTCTCACTGAATTGCTATTTCGACTTTAAGTGAAATAAAAAATTATTTTAAAAGATTCGAATCCCTATTGCATGCAGTTTATTTCATTTTTACTTTATTACATTCTCATAGAATAATTATTTTATTAAAATTTTATTTCATTCCAGTGAACGTTTAACAACTAAGAAGATTTATTTTAAAATAACAACACCTACCAAACCAAAATTATTAAGGATATAGAGTTCAATAATGTATTAATGTTGCTTAGATAAGGAGTTAAAAGAACAAACCATCCATAAAAAAAAATGAAGTTAAAAGAATAAGATTTTAGTATACCAAGACAATAAATCAATGTTGAATAAAGAGAAAAATTATTCTTTAATTTGAAGAATTCATTTTAATATATAATATTCTTTTTATTATATTAATTATTTTTTATAACTTTCTTTAATATACCCTAAAACTATCATTCAAAGAACCCAAGTTGTTGAGACCAGACGAAACAATCTATGCTCGCCAACAGCATGGTTATATGATCCTGATCAAAAGCGTTGGATACACGTACTCTATCTTGATCAAAAGCATGGATATCCGTATTCTGACATGAAAGTGATAAGAGCTTAATTCGCCTGCAGATAACAACTTGTCGGATATGGCCACAGATCAAATCAAGTTAGTGATGAAATTGGCTTAGTTCCTTATATACATATATATATATATATATATATATTGATGAAATTCGTCTTATCTTCAAAGAAAAAAAAAAGGGATATTTTGGAATTTACTTCATTTAACAAAATGAATTCCTCAAATTTCGTAACTGACTTGATTTGAACTTGATTGAGTTTTTATTAGTTTATGCTATCTGATTTTCCCGAACTAGACTCTAATTACTACTGGATTTTCCTGAACTTTATAATTTTGGATCAGTTGAGGAGTTGCCTGGCCACTGGAAAATATCAGCAGTTTTGAGTCATTTACACCTCTACGACATAAGCAGCAGTACAATGGAATCAATTTCAGATTTTAAATGTAGTTATGACAAGAAAAAAATAGCAATTGCTTTAGCTGCTTGGGCTGCATATAATTCCAAGTTTCCTATCTGATTTTCCAGATTCTATTAACTCAGTGTAGAAGATGTAGATGGAAGAAGAATGAACACAAAATCAAAGAAATCCTTTATATATGAAAATAAATTCCAACTACATAGTTCATAACTCTGATAAATCTTCAACAAATGAAATGAAAAAAGTGGAAATGACAGCTATAATAAATAAAGAATTTTATGATGCATAAAGAATCAAAGAATAAACACCAAATTAATCGACTCCACTGCTACAGACTGATCTAACATATGTCCTGCAAAGAAATGACTCGGTATGAACTATGAAGTAACTGTATTACAAAGAATTCTGACACTAGACCAATCTTATCTGCAATAAAAGAATAAAAGAATAATGACAGATTTCTCTACCTACAAAGAATTCTGTGTCCCTTTCTGTATGCAAGAAGGGAAATCAAAAGAGATGGTATGTAAGAAAATGTAATCCGCAACAAATCAATCAACTTGGCTGAGGAAATGAGGATGAGCTGCCTGCAATGTCAATGGGTGTCCAAGCTGAGACCGAATAAAGTGGCTGATCTAACCAACTTAGAGTAAGCGCCCCTCCATCCTGCCCTCGCTTCTTTACACTGTAGTAGTTCTCACAAGAGTACGTCTTCAACAGCATTTGGCCCTGAAGCAGTTCCCTCTCACCGATCCCCATGCATCTGAACCTTCCCTGCTCCATCAACTTCCTCCACTGCTCAAAACTCTGGTGCCTTTCAAACCTGTCGCATCCTTCGCAAGCGATTATATTCCTGATTTCCTTTGCAAACATCTCCTCTACTTTGATCCTAACTGGACTCTCCAAGGGAAGGCTAAAATCAATTGAGTCAAATATGGCAGAGTAGTATCTCAATGAATTGGTAACTCTTGCTTCTAAGCTGAGGACATTATGTTCAGCTTCTTGCTCTGCCACGATGACTACTGTAGGGTTTGTGCTACGAATAAGTCCCAAAAAGTCCCTGAGCACCGCTCCATTTCCATTGTAAAGTGTCTTGTGCAATTGAAACACACAATTGACGGCTACACTCTCTTCCTCTTTTACATGAAGCATCCACAATCGCACATCTTCTAACCTGTCCACAACTGGATGGAACTTGAAAGGCAAATTCAATGCCTCAGCAAATCCTGCAAGCCTGTCTCCCGTTTCGTTCAGTTCTTGCTTGGACTCACCGATTCCGGTAACTCTAACATGGCTTGGTGGATTAGTCCTTGAAGCTAAACTCTGGAACAAACTAGGCCACTGAAGCCCTTGCTTGATATCGAAATCTATTATGTGAACCCTGTCTTTCCCCTCTAACGCTCTCAACAATATCTCATTTGATGTGAAATGCAAAAATTTTGGAATCGGACTTGCCTGATTCAGGAGTCTCAATGCAGTACCATTGTCATCATCAAACCGATCAAGCTCTCGAGGAGTTGTGATATGAAAAATGTGAGGCCAAAGCCTTGTAACTCGAAGAGCCAAAGCTTCAGTGTAGTAAGCAATTAGACGGCTTATAGCACTCCCTCTTGGAGAAGCAAGATCACCCAACATAGCTATAAAATGATTGATGGCGGCAATGTTCTTTGATCCAATTGCTTCAACACAAGCTGTAAGCAAGTGGACAAGCTCAAACCCCTGATGCTCCCCATGGTTGTTCTCCTCCTCATAAGCCCCCAAACCAGCACCTTCCTGCGGGGAGGGATTCCCTGAACCATTACCAACTTCATGTTCCATGGCTTGCTCATTTACCCGCAGTCCCAAGCTATGACTCTCCGAAGAAGTACTTGATCCTGAAGCTTCCTTTGCCGGCCTATGGATCGTCTTAACATCCTTTTCTCTGATGTCAGTGATCTCAGTTATTACTGATTCGGTCCAAGGATTGTTAGACAATGGCAAAGGCGGTGATATCACTTCACCAGGCACAAAACACGCCCTTTCTTCATCTCCTGAACAAGTGAGGGAGAAAGGAACTTGAGGAGCGTTTTGTCCTGTGAAACTTGGTTGAAACCAAAAATCTCCGGCACCTAGTTGGCCCAAACACAAATTATCACCACCACCTTCATGAATATCACCAGGATTCTCATTATAACTGCTACCCTTTTTCCTCTTCGCCCTGTCAATGACTGACTCATCAATTAAACCCTGCTCAGCAAACCTCTTCAAACATTTACTTTTCTCCCAAAAATCATCCTTGACCTCCCTCCGTCTCTCAAATGGATTTTGTGAAGCAGTAGTCAATGGCGGCAGACTGATGTTCTGCTTACAACCGCTGGTCTTGGATTCAATTGGTTTCTCCACAGAAAGGCCAACTGGCCTAATAGGCTGCGACCTTGAAGTGTCCTTACGAGAAAAACTACATGGCAAGTCCAATCTCCGTGTGCTCATTGAAGTCTGGAAATGGCAAGCTTGAAACTGGGCAGGTGCTTCACTCCTTAATCTATGCCTTGGTGACAGCAATGTAGAACTAGAACACCCTGCCAACATTTCTCTACAACCTTCCTATTTTCTTTCTTTTGTCAACTCTATTTCAATTCACGCACCCCAAGTTCTCTAATTTTCTTTCCCTATCTCTCTTTGTGTCTATAAGTTTTGAAACTATGCAATGTATGAATTTTTGTATGCATAAAAATTCTATTTGTTTATATGAAACTTTTCATGTAGATTTGGAAAACTAAATCTAAATAGATAGACCGATTCTAAGTGAGTGTGTGAATTTTCAAGAAACCAAAAGAAATCAAATAAAAAGGAATCCGATAAAAAAATACAAACAAATTAAACAATATAGAAAATGGAAATTTTTTTGGTAGGTGTTCCTGTGTGAACAATGTGTGTATGCAATGAAGAATCAATTAGAATATGAAAAAGAGGATAAAAAAATTCCCACCCCAGAAAGAATCAAAGATTTGTTAAGAACTAGACTAAAATACCTACCACAAAACAATCATCGGATTCCCAAACATTCACAAACAACTCATTCGAAAAGGTTATAATCAATAGTGTAAAAAACATCCATATTGTAGACAAAAACGCGTAGGTTCTCAAACCTGAACTTCAAATCCGGAAAAACTTTGGCCCCCATCTCAGCATTTGAGGTTTGCAACAACTCCATGGTAGCTGAAACTGAAACGGAATCCAAACTCAAAAGAAAAAAAAAAAGGGAAAAACCCAGATTTGAAAACCAACTAAACATGCATGAAAACAAACTGAAAAACGATCAACCAATAATGAAACATATCTCTCGAAACTCACGAGCCAAGAAAACCGAAAAATGTCTGAGTTTTCAGATAATACTACTACAAAAGCTTAAAGCAATTTTACTATTTTTCTTGGTTCATCTTCTTCATTTAACTATTTCTACTACTATTGCTGCTACCTATAGTATACTACTCGACACACCTTGCTAGTGGATACGTACCACTTTCACCTTCACGTCTCCATCATTGCTTTTCGTTTCTTCCTTTTTTTTTTTTCTTTTTCTTTTTTATTTCTGGGATTCATTTCAAAAGAAAAAAAAATACCCTGGAGAATAATAGCCTAAGTGACCGTTGGAGTGCGGTCGGTGAAATGTGACCGTTGAGAGGGAGGGATAGGGAGTTGGTGTACGGACTGTGTGAATTTTTTAGGGAATTTCTTCTGAAGAGGGGGGTTGAAATTCACGTGATGTGCACGTGCTTGTGTCCTGGTACCGTTCTCGTGACCGTTTGGGTCACGGCACAATTATTTTTTAACCTTTTTTCCGTAATTTTTGTATTGTCCGTCTTATGGAAATTAGCATCTATTTTAACTTCCTTAACCTGTCAATATTAAGATAATATATGGAAACACGTGGCGCAAGTTCAGCCACCGTTACCAGGCAGGGAAGGTACCCTTAATTTTTTACGTTTGCTTGGGACCCACAAATAAATAAACAACTTGAAGGATCAGACGAAGGTGTTTACAGTCAGACAGGTAAAAAGGTAAAGAAATGGCTTTCGTCAGGTGAAAAAGAAAATGAGATATGAATTGCAACGAAAGATATTAAAAGAAAAAAAAAAAAAAAGAAAAAAACCAACACTAAAAATATATTCCTTTGGCAAAGACATGAAGTATAAAATTTTGCGGAATATTAATTAATTCATCTTATGCAGGACTTTGGCCTGCTTGTTGTAGATTTTCGATTGGCTGTTGCTGATTAGGATGATAATGATTGTCGTATTCTATTTAATTTTTTTTTTTTAAAATACACCAACATCTGGTCAAGTAATAATTAGAACAAAATGACCCAACCCAATTACGCCACTCCACCGGTTAATTGGGTTCATCAATTTTTTAAATTTAAAATATTTTTTTCATAATATTTTTAAGCTTTTTTTAAAATAATATTACTATAAAATTAAAAATAAATTTCAATTTAAATAATTACAATTTTTTAATTTATGAACTAAACACTTAATCAAAATATATTTAATTATTATCTAAACTTGAAATCAAACCAAACACAATAAAAACCAAACTAAAACCAAACCAAATACTACAATTTCAACCAATTCTCGATTTATCGATTTTTTTTTTTTTTTACATTGCTAAGCTCAGCCCAGCTCAGCTCATCACATTTTTCTTTTTTGTTTTTCGACTTGCAGGAACAAAACATATGATCTAATCTGCTGCATAGAAGTAACCTGACATAAATCACTACCACGTCTATACAATACAATGCAATGCATTCATTCCCTTTCAATCAATTCAACACCACCAACAAAATGCAACAATACTGATCAAAGTCAAAAATTAATTGTATGTTCTCTCCAGAAATTTCATGTATTTCATCAACCAAATACAACCCATAGGAAAATTCCATTACTTAATGTACTGTACTTCTTCATATTTCAATAAACTAAAATTTTCCCAGTAATTTTCTACAATCTTCGTGTAGGAATTAGATGTTTTCAGATCAACTCCAGAAATAGGGCTTCTTGTTTGCTTGTTAAGCCAAGTTCATTTAATGTCAAACTCCTCTCTCCATCACTGAAAGCACGCCTCGGGTATGGCCTCACCTGTGCAAATGCTCAAATTAGCATGACATAGATTCCTTGCAGAGAGACAAGTAGCGGAAATTTTCCGCAATTAGCGAAAAATAAATCATCTATCCATCTAGAATGATTGGATGCCAATAACAATATGGGACTTGGCAAAAAACTTGGGATGAGAAACTTTTACCAGTCGATAAGTGCCTGGCTTGACCCCTCTACCAATATCTATGAAGTCATATAGAGACTGCAAAGCAAACCCAAAAACCACGTCTAGCATTAAGCATGACCAGGAAAAGCGACAGAAGTAAACTCTTCTTCACAAATTTACCTGCAGCCTATCAGACTTGAGAAATCGGCGGCCCCTGCGACTGCCATCTGGCATTCGCACTAAAAGGGTTACAGCATTTTGGTCGTTGGCTGCTGGTTCCTGAGGCAGAGAAGCTTCTTTAGCAGCTAATTGTCTCTCACATTCCTGCAAATAGAACCACAAATGATGCAAATTCAAAACCATGAAAACTGTATATCTACAGTGAGTGAAATTATATTTTTAAAGCATAAGTGAAGTAGAAGAGCAATGATGCCATGTTGATTGCATATAAAAGCAACAAACAGATTAATAATTCTTTTTTTTTTAAATAGAGAAAAACCTAAGTTATCTGAATAATAAAATACATTTATATCGTCTCCAGGAAGACATCCACAGGGTGAATTGCAGAAACGAAGTTGACGAAGACAATAGTTGTTCAAGATTTACAAGTTTGTTTTGCCTACAGTACACAAATTTGCTTGCAAAATTAATCATCCCAGATAAACTTGAAAACCAAACATTTAGATAACAAATTACCTTGGTCTTATTGCTAGAATCTAATCCTTTATCTCATGAAATGAAGAAACACAATAGAATATATCATTTTCCCCAATAAATGGACTGATCCTATGTGCCAGTTAGGTTTACGAATGATCAGAACAATAACTAATAATACCTGTTCCTCCTCCGCCTTCCTACGAAACTCTTCCTCTTGGCGCTGTTCTTCTTCGAGAGCAGCTTTTCTAGCTGCCTCCTCCTCTAAACAGCGAGCTTTAGCTTCTTCAATTGCTTTCAACTCTTTTTCTCTGTCAGCTTGCAATGATGCATAATACTCATCATCCTGAATGCCTCGTGTAAATAGGCAACTGTTAGACCACTACTTCTAGACCAAAATTTAAAGCCCGTAACTTTCAGTCATATCACCAAAAAAAAAAAAAAAGAAAAGAAAGAAACTAACTTGCTGTTCCCGTATCAAGCGTTGAGCTGCCAAAGAGGGTGATGGGGGACGAGGGGTATGCCAGCGACTGGAGCCCTCAGGCCGCATGAACTGATGAGGTGCATATGCAAAACGATATCCACTCTCAGGGATTCCACCAAACATTGCAGCCTCAAGCATGACTGCCTCATCATGCTCCTCAGAAGAGATGCCTCCCCACTATGATTTAGTAGAGAGCACAAGCCAAATATTATTTTTAGTATAGAACATAGGTGAAAGGCATTAGTTAGAAGAGAAAGTCCTGAGTAAATTTATGGAATAGAATGCATATTTAAGTTCTCATTGAGTATCAGCAGGAAATTGTGCAAGGATATAACCTCATCAGAAGGGATGATGTTTCCATTGTTCTGTGGGAGATTGCCAATGTCTTGTTGCCCCGGACTTGATGGTGGGCTAACCTCAATAACTTCAACTTCTTTTGCAGATTCCCCAGAGCTAAATGGGGTCTGTCTGGAACTGTGCCTAACAAGAGGAGGCTTCTCCACATCTTCAGCTTTATCTTGCATGGAAGAGCTTCCCTTAATTAACCTATATCTATTCGAGTCAGTACACCATAAAATGTAGAAAACGCAAATAGACTTGCAGGTTTGTAATCATAACATAATCACACAATGCGTAATGCTTAACCAGTGACAATGAGATGTACCTCCCATTTGAGGCTGCCGTGTCCCCGAGCTGCACATCAGCTGGTTTAGAAGCTTCCACTTCTGATGTTCCGGCAGAAAAACCCTCCTTACACAATGCCTTCTCTTTCTCTGCTGTCTGAATTTGTTCACATTACACACAATGAAGAGATTATTATATGAAAACATGATCTTAACAAACTACAGCACAACAAACCTTCAAGGACAATGAAACTGCTTCTGCTAGTTGAGCATCCTCCTCCAAATGAGACTGATTGGGCGGTGGCCCAGTATCACTTAACTCCTGCACAAACATTTAAAGGCAATTTGTCAGGCAAACATTTACACCATATAAGAGAAGGAAGAGCACCAGAAGAACATTACACTGGAAGCACCTGTTCGTTAAAACTGACCTCAACATCCCGTTTGGAAGCCTCAATGGCAGCTCGAATCATTTGTTCTTCAATGTCATTGCCATAGTCTGGCAAATTATCAAAGACAGCAGCAGCCGGTGTAATCTGTTGGTCATGAGAGGTATCATTCTGCAGACTTGGCTGCACAGTTGAATCCTCATCCACTTCATCGATTATAACAGTCTCGTTGGTAGTTGAGCCATGCGGTAGAGCAGTTTCAGATACATCCTCGATGGCAGGAGCATGACCAGAAAGACGTGATGGCTCATTGCTATCCTTAACCTCTATAGGTATCTCCCTCACCACTCTCGGATGTGTAACCAATGGTTCAGGAGTTGTAAAATCGGAAGCACCATCAAAGAACCTTCTACGAAAGTTTGGGTCAAGCAGTGAGAAAGCATTCATTGTTCTAGATGCTGGGAGAAGTGGAAAGCCTGGCCTGCTTGGTACAACTTCTATTGGATCATCTATATCCATGGCGTCATCCACAGGAACTACATTTGACGTTGACTGTGTGCTGCAAATAGGAAAAATTAAAAAAATAAATAAATCTGTAAACAGAGAATTATGAATCTTAAGAAAGAATGGCACAATTCACAAACGTGTTTCCATCTCCTCCACTGAAATATGCGTTTACAGCTGCATTAAGATCACCGCCATGCTCCTGATTGCAAGGCAAAATAAAAAACAGAAAAGTGAGATATGCACATATCTAACTTGATTTTAGGAACAGATGCAAATAATCCAAACTAACTCCAAGAAATAATGCAGCTCAAGAAGAAGCAAATTTGATCGTGCCAAGTGGCACTTCTCCAAAAATCTCATCGTCAAGCAATAGTCTTCATAAAATCCCATAAAACGCCATAGTGAATGATAAAATGAAAGGATGCCTGGGAACTTCAGAGTCAGATATTTAGAATAAACCTCAGTTTAACCATCACTATGAATGAGGAGTGAGCTCACAAAGGAGTCTAAATGCAAGAATGCCAAAAACACATGAACTGCAAGACATTTATTTAAATCATTAATCTAATTCAAGGGGCACCACTCAATGTTAGTTGCCCGATGCTTCTATGTGCCATTGTAAGGGCTTCAAAACTAACTAATGGAGGTTCACAAAACCTTAGGCATTATACTAATCAACATTGAATGCATTTACCGGAACCATGAAAAGAAAAAATCTTCAAATTCCAATCGACTGCAACCTCATTTTTTCCTTCATTTTTTCCCCCGTTTGGGTACCAGTCAACGATCCAATTTCTTTCTCTTTTTAGAGAAAGCTGGTTCATTTGTGACTAATATAAATTCTATAAGTTACAAACACATATCAAAATAATTGAAAATATATATAAAAAAAAAAAAGAAAATAAACTTTACGGATAATTCATCAGAACCTTAAAATAACCCATGGATTATAGTCATTGACTAAAACCCTAACCCAAGCTCAAGCGATGAAACTTCAATTATCTTCAAGAAACGAATCATACGATAATCAGCAAACTAAATCAACAATGCAAAGCAAGACAAATCCAAATTTTTAACAAATTAATCAATCATCCAATCAGCTATCAACCTATAATCAGAAACCAATTCGATAATCAAGCTAAAATGAAAAAAAATTAAATTAAACTAAAATTTAATGAAAAAAGTATCCGAAAACTACCTCAAGCTTTTCTATGGCAACCGCTTCGGGTACCCCAGTGATGTTGATGAAAGTCTCGATTGCTTCTTGATTAGGTCTGGCCATTGCATAAATTAGGGTTTTTTTCTCTTAATTTAATTGTGGGCAGCTTAATACTTTGAGAGATTTTTTTTTTTAACAAAATGTTGTGAGAAAAAAATGAACACGAAAGAAAGATACGATTTTTGTAGAAAGTTTGCTTGGGGCAGGGGCTTTTATTTAAGGGCTTGTTTGGACATTTTCCCTTTTTTTCTTTTTTTTAAAGGATTGAGTTTGGGATTTAGGAGCTTCTCCAATCTTCTATGCTTCTTGAATATTGAAGCATAAAGAAATCGCCTTTTAAGGCTTTCGGCAGTAAATCTATAGAT
>JBBYHO010000005.1:17491349-17513379 GCA_038382025.1 Adansonia gregorii
AGTTTTTGATTTATAAAAAATTATTTAATTATAATTTTTTATATTTATTTTTAGTATTAAATTCGGGTTCGGGTTCAAGTCAGGCTCGGGTTCGGGCTTTTTCGGGTTCGGGTTTTTTCGAGTTCGGATCATTAACTTTTTGATCAAATTGAGTTCAGTTCAAATTCAGATTTAAATTTTTTTGATGAATTTTTGAATTCGAATTTATTTTGCCACCTCTAATCAGGATAGACTAACTAGAGTAAGCGAAAGAAAATAAGAAAAAATCAAAAGTCCCGGGTCTCCGAGTCCAACGTTGTGACTTCGAAACAAGGCATACTCCATATATGGCTGTCCGTTAGGAATTTCATGTCAAAAAGTTTTAGCATATTCGCACCAACAAATAGCAATGGATGGGCACAGTAGGCAAGTGCACTCACATCGATTATGGAATGTCTATTTAAGGGATCTCATATTCCAGGAGTTGAAAATAAACGAAAGTTGAGTTAGTTACTGTCCATTTAATATCAACTGTAGAATATTTATTTAACGGGTCTCGTAGTATTTTGGATAAAAAAAAGATTGAAATGATTAAAATGATTTGTATATTAATACAAAGGGATAATATAATCTGAATTTTTATATAATTTTTAAATAAATATATCAATACTATAAAAATATATACGGATACATGTGACATATTTTTCAAAAATTATTCAAAAATTATAAATTTTTAAGTACCTTCTTACTTATACTAACATATAATTTGATTTTATAATTTGAAAAATAAAATAATTTCAATTTTTTTATTTTAAATATATTTTAAGGATATAATATTTTTGTTTTTGTAGAGTCTTAAAATAATGGATGAAATATTTCTTCTTTAAAAACATTATAATAAACTAATTTCAACAAAATGTTTTGGAGAAAGCTGTTGAACTCTTTGTTGGGAAAAGGCTTCGGGCGGTTATGTCTTTTAACTTTCCGCTTATTTATTTACGAGGACCTGGTCATTCCTTCGTCTGTCAACAACAACGGTTAAACAAAGGGGGAAATTGAACTCCACCAAAAGCCAAAGGTTCTCTCTCTTTCCCTTTTTATGATCTTCGATTCGTTGAATAATTGTCTCTTTGAAACGATAGTTTGAATATTAATAACAAAAAGAGCTTTCAAATCTCGATTTTGAATTTCAAATTCAGGTTTTTTATGGGTTCCCGAGTTGATAGCTTAATTATAATATGGAATCAAGGATTGGGTTATTAGGTTTTTGTTCGATTTGGATATGGGTTTGGATAGATTCGGCGAATTAAAGTGTTATAATTGGAAATTAGTTAGATTGGGTCAGGATTTGAAGAAGTAGCAAACCTCAAAAGCAGGGAAAAAAACAAGTCAACACTCTAAAGCCTAGACTTTAACCAGTTATTGGATTGGATTTTGGAATCCAATGCTTGTTTTTGATTGTGAAATGAATCTTATTGAAGATGAAATTTTGATTCGTGGAACCTTCGGCAACTTCAAAGATTGAATTTGTTGAATTTCTGATAACATAGCTGGTTGATTTCCCTATTGTCTTTATTTGGTTGAAGTAATAGAGCAAGCACCGGGCAGTTATCCTGATAAGCCCCCTTTTCTTTTTTTTTTAAAAAAAAAAGAAGTTCTGAAGGTAAAGAGGGTCTTTCGTTATGGCATTGCAAGAGAAGTTAGAGAGATTGATAAGCAGCAGGAAAAATGTCAGTCGATGCTTTCTAACAGTGTGGCAAAATCAGCATCTTCTAGGGCCAGTACAACTCCAAAACCTGCACGTGCAGCTGCCTCGCCTTTTCCCCTGCTCCTGTCTAATTCTCAAAGATACCGAGAGGCTTTAGCACATTAACAGCATTTGGAAAGCTCCTGTCGGAGCTCAGATGAAGCGCGTTATTCACATCCTGTTTCAGGTTCTCTTTAACCTCTTTCTAGTTTAATATTCATACACTTGATGCAAATAATTAGAATATTATGCCTTGTTAACATTTTTGAATGATCTTTGTTGCTAGTATCCCTGCTAAAGTCATGGTAAGTCATGGTTGCTCGCTGATAGGATGATTCTGTTGAGAAAAATTGCATTATCGAGAAATTGATGGAATGTGTATACAAAAATGAGATACAGGAGAAATTATCTTGTTGATTAGGGCCTGCTTTAGTTTTCTAATGTTTCTTTCTTCTGATAAGGTTGCTGATTGATTAGCATGTAACTGCTGCTGCTATTTTCTCCTGGTATTCTTATCCCGTTAAGTTTGTGATAGCTTTAGCCTCCATTCTCATGGTTGGTCATGCAAGTAAATTTCAATAATGCTTGCCAATTTTCTGGAGTAGTGGGTGTAAGTGATTTTGCCGTAAAAGATAATTTAGGATCGCATCCCGTAGGTCCCCACAGTAGCATTTTCTATGATCTTATAGCCTTTTTGAGTTCAAAGTGGTGGTGCTTTTTGCTACATTTAAAATATTATTTCTACCCTTTGCCCCCTGGTAAGGGAAGCTTGGGTGTGATTTTCTCTTTTAGTTGTATTGACAATTTGATTCATCATAAAGTTTTGATTTTACATCAAGGAACAGCTGGAAACTTGAGACTATATGTGTCCCTTTGTAAGATCTTGAAAAAACTTAGTTGCTGTTGTTATGGACTTATTTTGTGTATCTTTGTTTCTGCTGACATTATTATTAGATTGAACTGATAATAGTGCTTCATAAGGAGCAGAAAATTTGATCTCAAAGCTTATAAATATGTAGTCATGGTTGCAGACAAGGCAAGCATTCACATCGGGGCAGATAAATGAAGCATGTTATGTTGATGTGAACGGCAACAAAATGTCTTTGACGGCTTGACAAAAAACCCAAAAGTGAACTATGATGGGAAGCGCTTCTTTTAGAAGGTGAGGGTCTAGTGCCATTTTGAGGGGGCCAGTGTGGTGGGAACTGCACTGGCCACCCATCCAGATGCACTCACGCTTGGTTGCTGATATGACCTTTTTGGTAGACTTAAAAGGTGAGGGTCTAGTGCCATTTTGAGGGGGCCAGTGTGGTGGGAATTGCACTGGCCACCCATCCAGATGCACTCACGCTTGGTTGCTGATATGACCTTTTTGGTAGACTTAAAAGGTGAGGGTCTAGTGCCATTTTGAGGGGGCCAGTGTGGTGGGAACTGCACTGGCCACCCATCCAGATGTACTCACGCTTGGTTGCTGATATGACCTTTTTGGTAGACTTACTCCTTTTTTTTTTTTTTTTGGTTTCAGCAACTATATCATAATAAGAATTGCCCCTATTTTTTAGTCTCTTTCATAAAGGATTACAATGCTGTTTACATTATCCCTACAGGCAAAGCATGATGTAAGAAACAAGAATGAACTTCTCGTCTTGGTTCGAAAATATATAGAAGGCATTGCTGTCATTGATCTCAAGGATGCATACGCAAATGTGATGGAGGACTTGCAGGTATACTTTGTTGTGAATTTTATGTTCATACATAAGTTTCGTTGATTGTCACTTTCATTTACCTAATTTTATTGAAGCCTTTAGTTTCTTTTGATCTGATTCTTTTTTTTTTCTCTCTCCTAAAATTTAACTGTTGTGAAAGCAATGAGTGCAACACCTTATTTTTGCTCAAAGATTATTTATTTTGCTAAAGTAGGCGATGTGAGGAGATGCTATGCACATAACATGGAATGTAAGGCTTTAATATTCCAAATTTACTATTGATTTGTATTATGCAATTAAATGCATCACAAGCTTGTAATTCAACTCTCTTTTGACAAGTATTATTGAGAAATATCTCAATGAAATTATACTTGAATACTTTGGTGGGTTATCAGTTATTAATTTATAAGGGACGTTGATTTCAGAGTTAGTTTTAGGAGATATTCCGAACAGTCTCATTAATTTTTTTTATGGCTTATTTTCTGTTGTCCATTTTACCTATGTTGTTTCGGCTTTTAAGCAAAAGCCTTTCACTGACAAATTTACTTATTATGAGCTTCTTAATTTCTGGTACTAAAAAAATACATTACAGTAAGCACAATTTTTTTTTAAACAGTGCCGTTAAGTTTTAGTTTCAGTTGTTATTGCTGCTTATAGTGTTTCTTTTATAGGCTCTGAAAGCTGGGGGACAGATTTCGCTGCTGCCAAATTTTGACTCTCAGGAGGACATTGGCTTCCCAAATGATCCCAGGGTACCTATTAAGGTGGATGATGACCTTAAAGAGTTATTTCGGTCTATGAAGTATTCATGAGACATGCTTGACATCGAGAAAGATCTTCAGAAGAATGGAATGAAACCCGCCACTAACATGGCAAAAAGGAGGGTTGCTGCACAAGTGCAGGGCAGTTCCTCCAAGCCCAAGTCTAGGCAGAAAAACAAGGAGTTCTCCCAGAAGGCAAAGCTAACAAATGCGCATCTTCCAGAGCTTCTCCGGAGTCTCAAAAATTCTTGAAGCTAGAAGTCATATTTACATTGGGGTCTGTGCAACAGCTGCATTATTTACTCTTTTTTTTTTTTTTTTTTTTTTGAGAATGCTATACAACTAAAAGTAGACTTTTTAATCCTACTAAATTGAAATGAGGGTAGAGCAAAGTAGCAACTATTGTTTTCTGTATCTCGTAACACAATTAGTCCAATAGTTACTAATCTTGTAATATAATTATTATTATTATTATTATTATAGTAATTACATTTTCTTATTGTTTGATTAAAATTTTGGAGGCTTGGAAACTTGATGTTGAAATCCTTTGTTTCAATTTAGATTAGGGTTATCCATTATATTTTCCTGGCTTTCTATCTGAGAATATTAATGAAATATTAGAAATGTGAGGACAGTAGATCAAAATATAAGCCAATTTGACTTGCCATAATTTATTCACTTTCGCAGTTTATAATAGACTAAATTTCTTCGGAGACCTCTTACCGAAGAACATATTTACAATTAAGGAGGATAATATAGACTCGAATATTTCTGGCAATATAACTTCTAAGATGTAAGAATTTCCAAGTTAAAAGTTCTTGGGATTGAGATTTCTGAACCCAGCCATAAAGTTTCAAAAACTTAAAAACTTAATGCAACTATATCTTGAAGATTTAGTACACCAATCTAATGTACAAAATACATGTCTTTGAGGTGGAACAGCAGTGCAGCATAAAGAAGCTAAGATACTAAGAACATAAGTATCACAGATATATAATTCATCCTTAACAACTTACATTGCATTAAACTTCTTGAAATAATCACTGCTATTTGCGGATTCGAATTCCAGGTATATCTTTCAAACCCATTTTTAGCGCTGTCTTCCTGAAGAGGGAAGGTGGTCTTTGCAAGCCAAGTGACTGGGAGAACTGGTTGGCCAGCTCGACAAGTGTTGTTTTTTCCCTGCCAATTCCTCTGATTGAGTTATAATAACCAAGCCAAGCATGATATGCTGCTTCTTTGATACTAGTATCAATCTTTGCCATTGAAAAGTCCAGCTGCAACAGGATTCCAAGCATTACCAACTTTTGTTAACAGACGGTTAAAAGAGAACCTATAGACACAACACACGTCCCATTTTTTTTAATGAATTGAGATACCAATGCAATATTTTCTCTTCTACCACCCACTTATTAATGAAATACATTTCCAGAAATATGGCATCAACCTCCTAAGAAGATCTGGCAGTAGCATGAAGAGTAATACTTTATAAGTTTAGGTGCAGACCTGCTGTTTGACATCTGGATCTAAATCTGGTAAAGAGAGTTTCTCAAGAGGAAGGTCCTTAATTTCATCTAAGAAATAGTCTTCCCAGGGTGCAATCAACAAGATACCTTCTCCATCCTTCCCTTCCCGTCCTGTTCTTCCCAGGCGGTGTATATATTGCTCTCTGTCAGAAGGAATTCCTACCTGGTAGTCATAAAATAATTTCATACAAAATTATTTTTATTAAAAAAATTGAGGGTTCTGCATATACTAAACAAGACTCTATTTCACACTGGCATGTTTCTTTGCTTTCAGCAGTTACGTAAACCATATAGGTAATATAAAGATGCACGATATCTCATCATATACAGCATTTCCCATCCTGGTCCAATGATATCACACTGGAAAGATAGAGTGTGTATGTACGTATGCAGGCATATGTGTTTCAAAATTTTGTACTGCTTAATAAGCTAGTCATAAGCTAGAGTTTCAGGTTCAAAGATACCTGAATAACCAAAGTGACATCAGGATAATTCATTCCTCGTGCCGAAACATCAGAGGTAACAAGAATTAGTCTCTTCGATTCCCTGAATTCATCAGAGATACGAGTTCGATAAATTTGAGGTTTTCTGGAATGGATCTCCCTAACATTCATTTTCATTTCTCGAAGAAGCAAATACATCAGTGATGTTACCATCCCGGTTGTACAGAAAACAATGACCTGAGTGCTAGAACAGTTAGATCTCAAGAAATTTGTGCAACTACCAAAATCCAGAGGCTACAACAGTTTACCTTGTACTCAGGTACTAGAGCTATATGCTTCTTCAAAATCTGGTGAACTATCTGAAAATGCAATTCATGTGGTGCAACTACAAAAGATTGCTTAACCTGCAGTCATCAACGAAAATACTGCATATAACATCACTGCTGCCGATATGTTATGAAACATATTATAATAATCATTTTAAGTAATTTCACAAAAATGATTTCAAAAAAATTCCATTAATCAATAAAAAATTTAGAAGTAACTAAATTATCTAAATTCATATTTTACAAAGAAGCATGAACCTAATTGTATTTGCTGATAGTAAATGTATACAATTATCGCCATTCATACCTTATCATGAGTTTCTACACAGCCTAGACCCACGGTATCAATGAAAGCATGTTCCCTCTTCAAAACAAGCTGAGATATTCTACGAACCTGCATAATCATGCACAATTTAGATCTGAGTTGATTCATAGAAGGAAATCGGCCTTGTCTAAAACAAATATAAGGTCAATGAACAATCTAACCTCTTTTGGAATTGTTGCAGAAAACAACAACGACTGCCTTTGACGGGGCAAACAATCAACAATTTTCTCAACATCTTTCCGAAATCCCAGGTCTAATAAGTGGTCAGCTTCATCAAGTATAAGCATTTTCAATCCCATCAAACGCACAGACAATGTAGACTTGTTCTCAACGTGATCCAGCAATCTCCCAGGTGTTGCAACAATTATCTACAGAAAATTTCAACCAGCTAATTAGATAAGGCTTATCTTCTAGTATTAGGATGTAGAAGATTCTAGAAACATTTTATAATGCTAAAACAATTACCGGGCATAAAACATAGGCTAACCTGGCATGGTTCAGACTCGAGGCGTTTCTGATCAACTTTGAAACGTGTCCCTCCAACTAGTGTCTGGACGCCTATGCCATTATGATACTTCAGCAGAGCATTTGCTTCAGCAGCTAGCTGACTTGCAAGTTCTCTTGTCGGGCAAAGAATGAGAACAAATACCGGAGGCACCCGCTGAATGGTATTAGTACTAGCAGCCTTCAAAACTGTTTCAATTGCCGGAAGCTGTTTGTCTTTAACAGAAGAATTGGAAGAAAGAACAAGAATCTACAAGTTCATTAATAACAACTAAAAACTGGTAGTGTACCAGAAAAGCTGCAGTTTTTCCTGTGCCAGTTTTAGCTTTGACCAAAGCATCTTTGCCTGCTCCACATTAGAATGAGGATCATCATTTGAATGTTTAACTTGTGTCAAACAATCAGAACATGTTTATATATATATATATAGATATACATATATATGTATATATATATAATATGATCAGCAACAGAGTCAAAGAAAACAATTTACCATAACTATTGGGAAAGCCCTAACCACACAGAAGATTTATAAACACAACGGATCATGTGACACCGTGTAACAGCTCAATGAAGATTATAACAGTCTGCCAAGGCATATAAGCAACAGTGATAATTCGTAATGTTAAATTTTTGTTTCCCTATCTTCAAGTTCCAATGTTTGTATGCCTTCACATAATCACCTTTCTATAAGACATAATCTTGCATCTTCTACTATCCTACTTCATGTCACACGTTGAGCTTCCAAAATGTGATATGTTCTTGACAATGTAGGAACATCTAAATCAATTTTAATAGCTATTATATATTAAAGGCTACCATGGCACAAAGCATGAACAACTTACTATAACATTGAAAACCAGAGAAGCTTCCGAAAGGATTCATGGAATAACACAGTAAGTTCCACAAAAATGATACAGAATCACACAATGGTGAAATAAGCAACAACACACACCCTCAAGGCAAACAGAAAGAGTTGCCTCCTGTACTCGAGTCATCTGAAAATATCCAGCGGCAGAAAGTGCCTTGACCGTCAATGGGGATATACCACAGTCATCAAAACTGTAGAAACAAAAACCCACAGATTCACGAATTTTCTCATCACCAAAACAAAACATAAGTACATTTATAATTCAAATTCTCCAACTAGAACAAAAGAAAAAAGCAGTTCAAACTTCTTAGCTTACCTTTTTTGACTATAAATCGTTTCTTCCTCGCCCTTTTTCTCTTCAATTTTAGCCAACTTTTTCTTCTCCAACTCCTTTCTAAGCAACTCCACTTGCTCTGAAAAATCAATCTCCTTCTCGAGTTCCTTCTCAAGTTCCTTCTGCGGAACTCTCCTTCTTATCTTCACGTCATATTTACCCAATGATGCACTGCTCCCCAACTTCTTAACATCCCTCCAACCCTCAACTCCTTCCACTTCATCTTCCAAATCCGATTCATCATCATTCGATGAGCTCTCGTTCCGCCTAAACCTCCTCCTCTCCAAACCGTTCCTACTCTTTATAAACTTCCCATTAGTCTGAAAATTCACTTTCTCGCCCGTACCATCGGGACCAAAACGCTTCAAAGAATCATCCTTTGAACCGAAGTCTGACTGAATCCCACCAAAAGAACTCTTATTTACTCTAAATTTCCCGTTACTCTGAAATGAATAGCTCCTACTCTCAACAAAATGATTATAACTTACACCACTTAATTTCACATTTTCTCTATGAGTTAGAATATGGGATCGCAGAATCGATAGCGTCTTGGAGCGTTGGAGAAGGAACCTTGAGAACATGGCTGGGGTTTAGGGTTTAAGAGAGAGATGAGAATTTTAGGCTTTTAAGGATGGTGACTTCAATTTCTACCTAGCAAAACGATGACGTTTTGATATTTCTGCTTTTGCTAACTCTTACTCGTAACCATAACGCGATTTCGAACAAATAAACAACCGTTTCTTTATATGTGAAAGTGAACTATGTGTCTGAAATGGTATTTGCTTAAGATTACAATATATATATATATATATATAATATTTTCACCAATGCATAAAAAATAAAAAATAATTAATTACTATAATTAATAATAATATTATTATTATTATAAATCATATTTGAAAGAGTATTCTACCGACAATATTTAACAAAATCTTTTCTTATGATGGGTAATTTGGTTTTACTTTTGTTAAAAACAGCAGCGACGATGAGATTCGATATCATACCGATGAGATTAAACACTAAACAAACGAGTCAAGGCTACTGATAGAAATTGTATACGAATTAAATCATCATGGCCTTTAAATTCGATTCATTTCAGGCTGAAACTGGGACTAAAGGGGAAAACTTGTCCCTGCTGACTTTATTGCCAGTAAGGGACTATCCAGCTTTGAGTGATAGAAAGCGTCATCAGTTTAGCCATTTACCTCATTTCAAAAACTGGTGGATCCCATATTTAAAAAAAAACAAAAGTTTTATGAATAAAACCAGAAGAAACTATATAACATTAAAGATGGCAGTTTACAGGTGATAATTCTATCGGACATTAATCCAAATGTTTATGTTAGTGGAACTCGAGTGTGAAAAATATAATTATTTTGAAAGAAGATACATTGCTTATTTTTTCTACTGCAGCACGATAGAATGTATTGATGGCGATACTTGCCAGCCATTGTAGGGGATGCACGAGAAAATCCAAAGAATCCCCCCACCCAGGCTCCCTATGGTTGCAATTCTCTCTCTTTAACCCCCTGACCGAAGTGCCTTTCGGGGGATCAAAGTAGGGGTTCCATGTTAGGTGGACTGCGATACCAAATTACTGACAGGATGAACAAGACATACAGGTAAACCAGAAAGCAAGAGCCCTATACCACTCTATTAGTGCATGACAGAATTGTAGACTTCATCTCTTCCTTATCCAACGTTGCTTGAACAATGACCTGCAAAACCAGAAGAATTGTCATCCATGTCTCTCTTGTTCACGGCATTTTAGATATAATAATAAAGTTGAATTTATTTTTTTTTTTAAAAAAAAAGAAAGATTGATTATGATCATAGTTATCTAGTGAAATATGGAAAACAAAATTCACAGGTCCTAAAAAGTCTTATTTACATTCATATTAACTTTTCTTGGATTTTTTTTTTTTCCTTATCCTCGTTCATCTAAATCTAACATTCAAGAGGGTCAAATTGAAAATAAAACCAAACAACCAATCTGCGGTTCGAAAATTTTAAATGAATTATATTTATAAGAAGGAATGAGAGAAGTTCTCCATTGGAAAAATTAAATCACCGAATTGACGGTTATGCTGGATACTTGCCAGAGCTGAAGAGATTACAGAAAACTTTACCTCTTGTACTTTGTTTCCAGATCGAGCAAGTAACTTATATTGATTCTCAAACATGGATGCCATATAAACCTGCACCAAAAGATGGATTGGAAGCATATAGTTCACAAATTGAATCCGAAAAATAAAGAAAACTGACCAATTTCTTAAATACCTTGTAAGAAAACTTTTGGGGTGCATGGTTTCATACCCACAACCTGCCCAGATGCAAGGATTTGAACCAATGGTGGTTTCTATTATGAAGTGCACGCTAAAGCCTAGAATTGAAATATAGCGAAACTTTTGGCATCTAAAAGATGCCACAATCATGCAGGACAGGTGATGCTGATCAAAGGGTATTAATACTCAGGAATTATTTACTAATTTTTTAATTTATGTAGATTTAGGGTATTTTAGATAATTATATAGTCTAGATTCTTTAGCGGTACAAGGGTTTGGGAGTACTGTATAAATACCAATATTATTTTCAGCTTCAGTTAGCTTATGATGATGACTAAGCTATAATTCAGAATTCTCTCTCTCTCTCTCTCTCTCTCTCTCTCTCTCTCTCTCTCTCTCCTTTATTATCTTATTTTCGCTTCAATACCCATCCTACTTCACACAGCTTTTCAACAGAGATCACAAACCTTGAGTGCATAATTCATATATCCTCACCATAAATTCAAGGGCTCAACTGATCCAAAAGTTTGAATCAACAGAGGCTTCTTTTATGAAGTTGGTAATAAATGCTGCACCCAAAGATGGAAAATCTTTGGCAGCTAAAATCCCAAGCTGCTTCTTGAGAAAAAGACTTTAAGGGTCATGGTGGTTTTCTAATTTGTCAAGGGAAAAGAAAGAGTAAGAAGAAAATACGTCTTTTCTCGAATTTACTACCCAAAGTATCATGGCAACCATGGAAGAAGAGAACAAAACATTAGTATTGGACCACTTGCAGTATTATTATTGAATGAGTAGAACGTATAATAGAAAGTATCAGTTCATTCTTTCTCAAGTTTCAAAAAAAACTCACATGTTCTAATAGGAGCAGAATACAAACAAATGTTTATTAATCAAGACCGATAATCCACGAATCAAAAGAACTCTCAAACCAGAGGCAAAATATGAGCTGATACGTATGAAGCAGATTGTTCTATTTAATCTTCACCAACTTTAGCCTGCTGCATGTAGTTGATATGTTGAAGCTATCATACCTGGAATGTTGGAGCTAAACCAGGGCTCAAGAAAAATCGGCCCTTTGAAACTGATTGAACCCCTTCAATCTGTTGCAACTCTTTGATAAGTGATTCTACGTCAGGCCACTGTCGATATTTGATATCAGTGAGTGAGGATTAGCCATGCAAACAAGTAATACCTAATGGAAGGGCAAAAAGCATAATATAGAAGATAAGAAGCATCTGTCAGAAGGTACAAACAAAAACCTCAGAGTCTGCTTCTGCTGCTTGTAATCTTCCATCTAAGTTATCATGATCACCAACCACGGACTCCAAGGCCCCAATCAGTGGATCCGGCTGTCATGGCCAAAGAGAACAAAACGGATCACAACATGATAAAAAATGCCCTAAAACAACAGAGGAACCTGGAAAATTCAAAGACACAGTTGCTTGTTGATTACCGTTATCTCCTTCAATGATAAAAATATACGCTCGAGTGTGAAATCTAGTTGGTGAACTTTTGCCTCGATAATCTGAAATCATGAAGATCGTCCGAAAATTTTATTCAGTGTACAGAAATAAAAAGTAGATAAGAGCATGGCCTACAGATAAATAACTTCATGGAGTTCAGACACAAACAAAGCACCATGATAAAATAACACACATACACAAATGAAAAAGCAAGCTCTGAAGATCAATAAGATTTTAACCCTGCCAGGTCTTATCTATTTGTCATTCATTCCTTAAAACAATAGGTGACTCAATTTGCTATGGTTTTGATCTGCCAGTAAACTCAAATACCTGACCAATTTTGAAATATGATGAAGGATCCAAGGTGGCATCCCATGATACTTCGGTCTGGTGAATCAGAGCAGGCACGCCTTCAACCTATTTAGCACGATTAGGTCACAATTTGAGTGAAAAATGCTTTAAAGGATCTATAGTCTCACAGACATCGATGTTGTGGCTTCATGCTAAGGAAGTGTGTCAGCTCATAAGAAGAAAACAAAAGGAAAAAGGAGCAAAAATCCACATGATGCTGTTTCCAGACTATAAAAACTTCTCTTCTAAGAGGGCATCTAGTATGGTAATTGCTAAGACACTGTAACAATGCTGAGAAGCCTGTTGCTGAAAGATCATTTTACCTCCACAAATATACCAAAATAAGTGATTTTCTTGATGCAGCATTTTACAAAATCCCCTACACGAAGCTTGGCCTGCAACAAGAAACGGCATAAGAACTTGAAGAGTTTTTATTTTCTCAAATTAAGCAAAGTTATGTTCTTAATTGAAAATATTTGTCCAATTCACATTTATATGGAAAGACATATATTATTAAATATAATTTTCTGGAATAGTATTACTGCAAAAAGTGACAACATTTCAAGTATGCAAAAAGTAAATATAAAACACAGAAGAGAGAAATATATATATATATATATATATTGATTTATTTAACGAAATATTGAAACACAATATAAGTTTTCTCTACTCACCATTACATTTCTCTTTTGTTCTATTAACTCTTCCTTTTCTTTAGGTCTCAGAGAAACTATAAGTTTTCTGAACTTTCTGTCAGCCATTAGCACATTTACTTTGACTCTCTGTAAATATTAATCATATCAATATACAAAATGGAAATAAAGAAGACAATTAAAAAAAAATCGATTTCTTCAAACCTGACCAACAAAAGAGGACAAGAATTTAAGCTTCTCATGATCATAGATCCTCAAAAGATCTTCCAATTTCATATCTGGTGAGACTTTTCCCTCAAATTGTTGGTTGTTTTCTGAATCTGAGTATGAATCCAGAGAAGAGTTCCTGGTCATTTCATCAGGACTTCCAACGACTCCTAAGTTCTGCTTATAAGCAGATGGGTCTAAGCCCTTCTGTCTCAACCATGATTCAAAAGCTAAGAACTTCCATTTAGCAGCGAGGTTGCGGTAAGGCAAAAATCCAATCAAAGAACCAAATGATACCTATAAAATTGAAGCAATAAAGTCAAAAGTCACAAAGAAGCACGTGTTTGCAGATAGACACGATAGAAGGGAGAGGTTCGCTTACAACAAAGCCTCTTGTGCTAGAGCTTATTAACTCCACTTCTGCCCTTCGTCCCGTCTTAAGCAGATCTTCTACCCTTGTCCAATCACTATCCTACAATTGTATGAGACTCCAAGAATGATCAGACTTCTAAAGTGATGCTCCAAAAATGTCCAGTAATAACTTAAGGAGAAAAAATACAGTAAGCTGACCTCCTGAGGTGATACAGAAGGTAGATCACCATAATCTTCAGGATTGGTGGGAACAGTTTCTGCTTTATTGAAGTTTGATGTTTCTTTCACAGATTCATCTAATCTATAAGAAAGCAATTCGTTAATCACAACTCCACCAACTAAAGAAGAAAGTTCTAATTTTAAGAATAAATTTGACACCTTTTTGGCTTCCCCTGTAATGCAGCTTCCATAGAGAGACCACTACCAGATTCCTCAGTAGACACCCTATTACTTAGCTCAACTGACTGCATTCCTTGAAAAGCGCAGAAAAAAAATATATAAACTTCAATACTTCAGATTAAAGGGTGTCTAAGCTCCTAGATAAGTCATAGTTGAAAATTTGTAAGCATTTAAGAGAGAGGAGTGAAAGAGGGCTAGGGGCTGTTAACAGCTAAATATTGGGTCAAAGTATATCCCAAGTCCCTATACTTTACTCTCGTCCCTATACTCTAAAATCAAGTCCCAATACTTTTGAATTGAAGCAAACTAATAAAATTTGTAACGTCTGCTATAGAAACTGTTAAAAATAATGACATGACACACAACGTCTAGTCAAAAGCTGACATGAAAAAAAATTATATAGTCAATGAAAGAACAAAATTTAAATAACCTCTTTTATACATGTCTTTTTTGTGCCTTTTTTCTTTTAATTTGTTTTAAAGATTTTCTGTTTTTGTTTTATTTCCTTGTCTGACGTATATAAAAAAGGTTTTTTTTTTAAATTTTGTTTTTTTAAAGGACTATGTAATTTTTTTTCCATGTCAGTTTTTAACAAAACATTAAATGCCATGTTATTATTTTTAACGGTTTCAATGATAGATGTCACAAATTTTACCAGTTGGTTAAGTTTCAAAAGTATAGGGATTTGATTACTCAATTTTTAAGTATAGGGAGTAATTTGCACCATATAATAAAGTATAAGGATTTGGGATGTACTTTGACCTAAATATTGATCTTCGTTTGATAAGAACCCACCAAACTAACACTGGAGATAATGAAAAAAAAATGCTAACTAAAGGAACTTCATGAAATGTCATGGTGCATTACCAATTAAGGAGTCATCCTCTATCTCGGGTTTCTTAGGGATTGAGCTATGCCTCACTTCTAATGCTTCTTCAAAACTACTCTTAGTTGCATTAATCAGCATGTTAGCTTCTATCTCTGCCTCAAACCTTTCCCCTTCAACTTCTAGATCTTCAAATTGCTTTTGATTTTCACCGATCTGTGTACCGACACTTACCTGTTCAGGCTTTTTTAATAATGTAAAATCACCAATTCTATCCTCCACTTCTTTCTCTTTCTCCAGCCCAACACTATCATCGGAATCTTGTTTTTTATCGAGACTCGTATCAACACTCAACGGTTCTGGCTTTCTCAACAAAGTCATATCACTAAAATGTTCCTTTGCCTTCTCATTCCTCATTTTTTGCGAAAAATTCGATTTCATCCTAAACCTGGATGGCCTGTCTTCTACATCATCTTCATTGACCACAGTTGGCTTTCTCAAGATAACATTTGGAAGCTTACCCTTTTTAGCACTATCCATAGCCTTATCACCTGACAGAATTGGTCTCTTTATCTCAGATAAATGTGGCTTATCATCAGCTTTAAACTTGATTCCCTTCTTTGGAACAGGACGAACTAAATTTAAACCATCAGCAGATTCGGTGGTTGATTTCCTTTCAACATCAAAAGGGACCTCCTCTACTTCCACTATTTTACCCTTGTTCTTATAAAATGCTTTTTCGATTTCAATATAAGATGCTTCAGGATTTGCTTTTCTACCCATTATCTGAAAAACCAAAATGCAATAACATTAAAAAAAAAGGTCGTAAAGAAGCAAATTTTCCAATAATTAGAAATCTGGGTGTTAAAAAACAAATTTCATCTAAATCGAGCATAAAACATAGATAAAAGAGAAAGAGACAAAGGGTACCTTGGCAAGGGTGAGTTTGGGGTCTTCACCAAGCAAGCGGCCAAACTTGAGCTCCATTTGGTCCCATTTGTCAAGCTTTGGCTCTTCTTTCTCCGCAAAAACCCTGAAAGAAACCCTTTTCGACCTTCTTGTCACTCGCACTCTTGACACTGGTACAGGAGGAAACAGCAAAAACTTGTTGACAGAGAAGGAAGTAGCAACGGCGGTGGTAGCGGCAGCACAAGATAGACAGTCCATTTGTAATGCGAAAATAAAAGCAAACTCATCAGTCAGCGTTGAGTAGCATTGTAAACTTGTTGAGTTTTGAAAGCCCCAGATTGAAATTTGACCTTTGAAAGTAATAAAAGAAGGCTACTTTGGGACTGGAGTATGAACAAAAGAAGAAGATGAGCAACATTATCCATCCCTCAGGCAAAACCCATGTGGCAGTTTAATTGGACAACCACTAAAATTTCACCACGTGGAATTAATTCTGCTTGAGGTTTTAAAGAAAAGGTTCTAACACGTGTCAGGTGTTGAGGCCATGCAAAATTTTACAAGAAAAGTAATAATTTTGAGGCATGAGTTCAATGGGGCAACCCAAACCAAAGTACCCAAAGTTGAATCAGATTCAGGGCCTCCCATGGATGGTAGCAAATGAGCCTCAAAGGCTTTTATTCAGGGAATTGCAGATTCTGGCTTCTTTTCCATAGCATTTTTATTTTCATTTTCTTTTATATAGAAGAAACCCTAACATGAAAATAAATAAAATAATTGTAAATGCTGAGATTGAAACAGACATTTTAAGCAACAACAAATATGTTGTATTAATCTCATTTCAGATGGCAATGCAATGGTGAAAAGTCTAAATACAGAACTCCCCCCTAGAGACATATTGCAGTTAAATTTGCCTGCACAGGGATGTGATTTTCCAATAAACAAAATAACAAATTTGATTTCCTATTATTAAGATTTTCCATATCAGTTCGAATGACATTAATTTTGGAACAAAAACTTGAATTTGCTTGCAAGTTTGGAGAAGGAACTTAACAGAACAAGGTCAACAACCAATTCGGACTAAACCCCCGGCGTCCCCTGAAAGGTTCAGTGAGCAATTCGACTACTGGTCTTGTGCAATAGGATGATCAGATTTTTCTTCTCCCTCTCCCTCTGCCTCTGCCTCTGGTTCTGGTTCTGGTTCTGGTTCTGCTTTTGGCTCATCTTCTGATTCCGACACAGCTTCAGGTTTTCGTTCCGGTGAAGATGCTGCAGAATTTCTCTTAGAGGAAGCTGTCCTGGTAAGATTACTGTAGCTGCCAGTCTCCATGAACAACTGAGAAAAGTGGTGCTTGCAGTAAAGGATGCCATCCAATGCAGCATATGATGATGGTGTCAGGAAGCAACCCCCATGAGAACACTTGAAGCAGGATTTATGGTAGTTTTCACCCTCCATAGTCACCTGTTATTGTTTTAAGCACAAAAAAAATGATAATAATCAAATCAGTTTTTTCATCCTGAATGTTTGTGCATTTGTACTAAGGTTGTAGGATTTGATGAACTAAGAATAAATGGTAACTAGACCCTTTCTTTTTTTTTCTTTTTTTTTTTTATTGTTACTGTAAATACAGATCAAGAATCTAACGGCAAACCTTCTCTAACGGATAGACGGTTTTGTTACAGACTCCGCATTTATCTTGTGTGCCAGAGAAGAAGGATGCAAGTTTGCTGGGAGCCCTTGCCTGCCAAGTGAAATAAAATGAACATCAATTATATCAATGTAATCCGAGCATCGACATGGCAGATGACAAAAGTTTTAAGGGCAATGGTGGGGGAGAATTCGAGTACCGGTCCATTTGGCCTGTCTGATTTCCCAGCTGAATAAAAAAAAAAGAAGCAAAATAATTGTTAGCCAAAATGAAAAAAAAAAAAATGAACAAACTACAAATGCTTGGAAAGGAAAGGGATCTAACATGGAAATTTCTTTGAATAACTGCCGGTTTCCTTGAAGAGTTGCTCAAAGTGAGGCTTGCAATATAGGACACCATCCATTGAACAATAGTTGCTCATCTGTAAGAAAGAAATTCCGCTAAAGCTTTTGACTGTCATATATCAGCAAATTCTATTAAATTGTAAAATTCTTGTAAAAAGGAAGCAAAAATAGCCAAAGATTATAGTTATTGTATCATATATGTATATATATACACATATATATATATTCATACCACCAGAACTCCATTGCAATGGCTGCATTTGAAGCATGTCTTATGATAAGAAATCCCATCAGCCGATAAAAAATCAATAATATGAACAGTCTTATCACAAGCCTTGCATTTCTCAGTTGTCCCACTGAATGCCATTTTTCCTCTTTTTTGTATTATTACTTCCAAAAGAAAATTACAAAACAGGAAATTAAAAAAAAAACACTCCAAAAGATGGGTTTCAATGAAAGACAGCACGAGTTAATATTGGAATAGAAAAACGAACCGAGAAGATTTATGTTATTGCCTTTCACCCTTAAACAAGTGGAAGATATGAAGCAACGGTTATTAAGGGCACGCAATCAAAGGTCCACCGATCCCTAAACTCCTTGGCAGATATAAAATTTCATGATCTGAGAATAGGGTCACGTTTCCATGAAAGGACAGAGATTGCAAAGATTCCTCCTGACCAAGTTTTTCTAGGTTGATTCAGATATAAAAGGAAAGTTTATAACCAGATCAAAGATCATCCATTCTTCTATAAATGGTGGCATGATGTGGATGAGTGTATGTTAATGACGTGATACATCCTTGATTTTAGATCATATCAAAGGTGCTGGGGTGTGATCCTCAAATAGTGAGGTGGAACTTTTAGGTTAATACGAGCCTTTTATAGATAAACGAAGATGGTTGTTTTATTGAATAAGTGTAGGAAAAATAAATGGTAGAATTAGGACCATTAATTGTATAAACAATTTGTACCTCTCTTAGTCTTACAGCTGAATATTAAATTCCACTGATCTCAGACAATTTCTTCCATTATTTTTATATTATGACTTCTTTTATATTTTAAAAAATCCAATTTAATAGTCCTTTTGAAGCTTAGATATAAAAGCAAACTTTGTGCTCCCAACTTTGCAGCTGGTACTGATGATTGTAAGCAAAAGCAAACATGCTTTCCAAGAAAGTGCAGTAAAGTTCTTGAAAAAAAAAAAAGAAGATTACAAATAAAGCCTCAGTAGAAATGGAATAGAAAGTTGATAATAGAATGCAATGTTGAAGCCATAAATTTCTAGAAATTACCGCACGATTTATGAAAATAGAATTAATGTATTTCACATATATGTATATACATACACACACAGACAACAATGAACACGAATATTAGAATGTCTGACTTACAAACCAAGAGGGGAGATCATCGAGAAGTAAAGCAAGAAAAAGAACAAACTAAATTCGAGAAAAAAAATAATAAAAAAATTATCTCCTATGAATATCAATTTCAGGAGGTTAGATGCTGAAACATCCAAGAAATTTCTTTGGTATATATCCAGATGCACGAAATTTCGCTGCTGTCTCTTCTACCTTGAGAAAATCTTCGCCTTTCTTGGCTTCTATCTCCGCTCTTTTCTCTTCGGCTTGCTTGTGCAGTTCAGCCACTTTGTTCTTCATTTTCTCAGCATACTCTGCCTTCTTCTTTTCCAGTTTTTCCTATCAAAAAAACAATCCCTTGGTCAAACACAGTATGCCCACCACAATCTATAGAATTTAGGAGTTTCATTGCCGTAAAACTATGGGGGTTATCTGGTAGAGAATGTTACCTCAATGCATTTTAGCTGTGCTTCTACACCAGCTTTCTTGGTATTCTCCCATGATGAAATAGCAGATATCTTCTTATGTGCCCTGATTATTTGACATTTTCAGCTTTCTAAGTTGTTTAAATCAAGTATGAGGTTTCATAACATAAATGGGTATTAAAAACATGTACTTCTATTTTGGCAAGTCGTAGTTAAGGAGAGCGAAAACATTATAAATATTAATATTCGAATCTCATACCAATTACATAAACAAATCATTAAGCCCTGATTCGAATACTAACAGATATTTCACTCCTGATAATAGAAGTAAAGGAAATACTTTCATCTCTTTGTAAAGGGGTTAATGTGAATTGGCCATGGCTAAGAACTTACATTGCATAAATCATAACTTAAAGTGTGTTTAGCATTTATACCTAAGATAGGCTGAAATTGTTTTGAATCAGACTTAGCCAGATTATTTAAGTTATCTTTTGTTTTAGTCCCTATGACTTTTTTTTTTTTTTTTGCAGAATGGGAAACTTGAGAAACTAGGATACATACAAGAAAGTTACTCAAACTCGAATTTAAGTGTCAGACATGAGTACACATCCAATATAAATTCAAATTTTATATATATTTAGAAGATCTTGAAGGATTATATTTCCATATTCATGTCTAAATATATAAATATGAAGTACAAAAATTTAAAACGAATGAAGAGTGGAGCAACATAGCTTCCCAAGTTTACAGATGGCCTCTTAACTTGTTCTCTACTTTTGCCTTTTCATTTTCCTCCCATGCTTTAACCAAAGCTAGCCTTTTTTCTGTCTCAACCCTTGCAAGCAGAGAATCTGAAATAATGATCTGCTAAAGTCAATCATTTTTGCAAATAAAACGTACCATTTTTCCTTTCTAAGGGAAAAGATGATTTGAAATAAATGATCTTTATACCTCTGTTATTTGGACTTTTCTCTTTAGCTGCTTCTGCTGATGCAACTTCTGCCATTTTTCAACATTTAAAGATGTCAGATTATGTCATATCATAGGGTAGCCTGCATAATTTTAATCGATCAACGGCTGTAAATTTCCCATTCCAAACAGACCTATTAAGATCAACTAACATTCCAATAATCATTACGGGCTCTGTTTCTGGTAATAAAACACATAGAATCTTATATACATATATTAAAGTTTTCAAATATTTTTTATATATTTTGAGAATTACACATTTTCGTATTCATACGCAAATATAGTTAACTGATATTATGGAAAAAACTATAAAAAATAAAACGTTCGTATATCACAGTTAGCCAGTAGTTTGTGTATGTAGTATAACTATTAAGTTTCTCCTATTTTATGCAAAGTATTAAGCACCGATAAAGCGTAAAAGGAAGTTTTTTAATGGCAGAAGGCCCAAAGTAAAACTGAAGAAAAGCATCCTAACTTGAAATGAATATTGATCTGGATAGGTATCTATTATCAAGGATATAATCTTCTGGACCTAGCTTTTGATAAAGGTAAAAGCAGATGCAAAAATAAAACTGCGAAAAACAAAACGAATATTTAGAACACCCTTTTATTTTTTTTTTCAAAATAACTGTTTGACCGCTTGCAAACAAAGCTAATAACAATCTTGTAGAAACATATGCAGAATCACAGTTTCAAATTTCAATGTTAAAACGAAGCCCCAAAATTGAATTGAAAACAGAGCTCTAAGAAACAAAAGCAACCAACCACGAAATTTTTAAGATTGGCATGACCCTGAAAGACATGTCAAGTGGAAAAGTTCCTTTAATCTAATGCCAAAAAAAAAAATCAAGAAGCTAATTTCAATGAAAGAAAGTTGATAAAAAATTCTCCAAGAATGACAGAATCAAAAGAGTTAGTTGAACAAAGAAAAATAAGAAAAAAAAAGGAATCGAAGCATGCTTTCAGGGACTGGGATCACAGTCTTGTCTTCAGCTGCTGGTGCATCCATGGCTTCCTTAACAGGCTCCTCCTGCTGCTGCTGCTGCTCCTCCTCCTTGGGTTCAGAGGCTTCCGTTTTGTTGGCTTCCTCCTCTCCCATAACGTATTCCTTTAACTTAGCCACAGATACTCCACTAAAAACAACACCAAATGTAATAGTTTAATTTCTAATGATCAAAACATATATATATATATATCAGTTTATTTCCCACTTTCACCCCTCAGAAATTCTGGTAAAATTCTACACAGACTTTAAGCAACACGAAAACTAACGGAGAAACAGGTAGATAAAGGAAAGGG
>JBBYHO010000005.1:17549111-17564555 GCA_038382025.1 Adansonia gregorii
ATATATGTATATGTATACACATATAGATCTAACAATTGTAAATTTTATAATTTTTTTATAATATAATTATGTTAATATTATATATTTATATAAATTTTAACATGTTATTTGTTAATATTATATAAATTATTATATAAATTTTAATGCGTTCATGTATTTAAATTATTTTTATATCATATTATATATTATTTTTTAATGTCGTATACTATTATTCGTATTCAAAATTATTAAATTTTTATATATATATATATATGTATATTATGCGTGTAGCTCTTTCACACTATTAAAAAGCCGTAAAATAAATTGAGTTTTGAGTTGTAAAGGATTCATGTGGCCCAACATTTTTTTCAATCATACCGTGTGACTTTGAGAATAGAAAACGTAACATTGCAGTCGAACTCAACGTTATTTTACTTAAATCATGCATCCAGATGTTCCATAAGTTAAAGAACAATTATTTAAAAAAATCAGATTAATTAATAGAATCAATTTAATAAAAAATTAATGACGTATTTGAGTACAATCAAATTTTTTTGATTCAAACAAAAATTAGATTAATCAAACATAAATGAATCATAAAATTAAAACGAGTAAAATATAATGTCATACCAATTTTAATTGATTCAAATAACAAGATAAAGTTGTTTCAACAGAATTAATTTTTAAAGTTGCTCAAAACTGCTAAATCATAATTTTGAAAATTTAACACCCAATAATCATGACCAAAATTCCTTTTTTTTTTTTTTTAAATATTGGAATCAATGGCTTCGTCAAGCACTATAAGTTAATAATAATAATAATAATAATAATTTTAAATGTCCTCCAATAATGCATACAAAGGCATCCGTTAACATTTGTAACGGGATTGTTAAGAGTAAAGACAAGGTTCCGTGGAGGTTTAATTATAGAAAAAGGGCCCCCGTGATTGGCTCATTTGTCATCATCTACCTACAAAGCAACAATGGAACGAAATCGGTATTATTTTCAAATCTCTTTCTAGATTGTGTGCTTTTTGCCTGTAATAATATTAATAAAAATTAAATTAAATTAATATGGCTACACAAATGACCTTTTTCTTTAGAGTTATTAATCTGCCATTAACTCTATTGCTCTCAAATTAACCACTTATTTAGAAGGCTTAAAAAGTTAATTACTTTTTAGGATATGTTTTAGTATTTAGGTTAACACAATGTTTGAGATCAAAATTTGATTTTTTTTATCACAATTTTATTTAAATTTTTGGTTTTGAAACTCAAATAAAAAATTATATTTTCACGCTTTTGTCATTTTATTGTCATTTCTATTTTAAATTCAAAAATATTTTTTAAAAAAACCAAAAATTGATAATATAACGTAATTTGAATAAAAATTATACAAATTGTTTTATGTCATTCTTTCACTGGAACTTAAATCTCTATCGGATGCCATTTGCGCTCGTGCTGAGAGGCAAGCAATCAAAGTTTTAAGTTATAATTAAAATGTTTATATATACATATATATGAATGCACTAATCGGGTGAAAAGGAAGGTGGAATGGGCTGAAATCAGCTAACTTTTTATGATATGGCCAATAAACATCGCTATAATTGGGATGGTTTTAAGGATTACAAAAACATATATAACTTTTTTTTGCTGAATATATGCTTTTATTTCACCTTTCATTATCACTTCAAAACTATAATAATAATAACATCAACTTCAGTTTCCAGTGGTGGCTTTCCTTTTCAACTGTTCAAGGACGCGCTAATCAAAATCAAAACTCTCATAATAATAATAACAAAAAATGGGAAAAAAACAAAAGTACATTTATAACTATCGTTTATAAGGGTAAATACTATTAATTTCACCTTTAAAACCTGATAACATATTTCTTAGAAGTGTTGGCTTAGATTTAAAATTTTACTTTATTTATTCTTATAAAAAAAATTATTTTATGTATCAAAAAAATCGAAACATTTTCATAATATCTTCATTAATTTTGACTCGATCTTCGAAATTGATTTTTTTCTTTTGTTTATTTTCTGCCAATGTCATTGAAGAATCAATAAATTGTGAAAATAAAAAAACTCCTCTTAATAGACAAAAATGATGGATGGTAATATTTTCTTTTTCAGAGAAAAGAAAACACTTATCTTTGATTGCAAAAAAAAAAAAAAAAAATTGTCAAAGGCAAAACACTTTGCAATGTTATTGAAATCACCTGTGGAAAACAAAAAAGAAAATAAAAAAAATAGAAGCTACAATTATAATGCATACATAAGGAACAAAATTTAAAATTAGCATGTAAAATATACACGAAATCAAGCAAAATCACCTCCAAAATAATCAAAGCCAAAAAATAAAATAAAATAAAAATAAAAAACTTAGATTTAATATTTCATATATGTTTATTATTTTTTATTTTTTGTTTATGGATCATATTACTTGATCAACTTAATTCGATTTAAAATAATTTTTTAAATTAAAATAATACATATTTTATTTAATTTTAATTATAAAATAAATATTAATATAAAAATAATTTTTAATTTTTTAATAAAATAAATAATTAATTTGAGCTTACAGATTGAATTAAATTAAATTTAAATTTAAAATTTAAAATTTTTAATATTATAATTATATGAATATCTTTAATTAAGTTTTATATTTTTTATTTGTCTTAAAAACAAAAAATTAAAATTATTAAATATAATTAAATATATATTTTTAAGCGTGTAGTTATTGATGCACCCGATAAAATTATCAGGCTGAATGCTGACATTTAAAGAATTTTCACTTTGACCGACTCTGATACCCGCGGTCAAAATCTTTATCCGCATGACATTTAAACATGTACTTTACGTTTCTCATTAAAGGATGTGTGAATGGGTGACTTATTTTCTCAACCAAAGAAAAAAGAAAAGGTAAATTATCCACCAAACTTCACCGCAGCAAGCTCTATGACTTTTCAAGAACGAAAAATAAAATTAATATTTTTTACTGTACATTTTTACCGATTAATAAAAAAAAAAGTTTTACTGGTTTTTGTCTTCTAATAGGAAAAAGAATACAATTATTTTGTGGTAAAAATTTTCAAAGGAGAATTAGAAAATGCGTAGGCAATTGAGTACGGGGGACTTGTGGGCGTGGAGAAGAGGTCATGTCGGTGGAAAATAAATCAAATGAAAAAACTGTTTTTTTGTTTTTAATTTTTAATTTTAAAATTGAATAAAATTTATAATACCCATATTTTTCTAATCCGAAACTCGAAGCTCTTCAGAAATTCTCATTCGCGAAGTTCAGAGAGACGGAGAGAGAGAGAGAGAGAGAGCTCAACACTGATAAAAAGCTCAAACGATCCCAGATTCAAAGATTGCTTTCATTACTGGAAAAAAATGAAAATCGTAAAAAGAAACAAACCCTTTTAATTTAATTTTTTTTTTGTTGTTCTTTTCAAAGAATCGAGAAGCCCTTTAGCTTATTCAGGTTCTTCTTCAAATTTACCTTTTTTTTGTTTTCTTCTTCTTGTCTTTATTATTAAGCTGTGATTGATTGGAGGAATTTTCTCGAGTTACAGAGACGTTGAAGTTTCACGATGCTAAGCTTTCATTAACTAAAGAAGGGGGAAAGTGAGTTGACTCGGTGGAGAACTCGCTGCTGCTAAAGGTAGCGTCAATATTATCTTTCTACTATTTCGTTTGGCTGTTTGGTTGCTGAAAAAAATTACGCTAAAGAAAAATGTTTCGAAAAAATGAAACGAAATGATTGTCTGGTTTGGTGTTATTTTCGATGGATTGAAACGGAAAATTAAGCTGAGTAAAACGGCACGGTTTTTACTAGGATCAATATTTTGATTCTTAGTTTTAGATTTGTAGTGGAACAATAAAATTGAATGTGACATATAAGATTCAAATTCTTATCTTTAGCATTTTTCCCCTTTTTCTTTTTTATGGATGGTTTTCAAAGCGGAATATTTTAATCCAATTTGTTATTGTTGCAGGTCAATAGGGGGTTTTCCGTTAACAGCATTTTTTGAAAAAATAAATAAATAAAAATGATTTTTGTTTAAAATTGGCTCAGTGGAATTACTTGGATGAAGCTTGTTTGTGAAGCTGAGCGTAAATATTGAAACCATAGAAAAACTTTGGTAAATTTTAGGACCCTCAATCAATTTGTTAGTGTTTGAGGATATCCATCGGCGGATTGGGATGGGGTGTGGATGTTCGAAATTATCTGTATGTTGTTGGAGTTCAGATCAGAATGGATCAATTCCTGAAGCTCAAAATGTTGGTAAGTGTGGATAATGGGTTTTGGTTATTGATAATGCTAACAGAGATTTGTTTTAATACTAAATTGTGTTGTTTTCTAGACAATGAGGACAATGGTGACGTTGATGATTTGCCTGCATTCCGCGAATACTCAATTGAAACACTCAAGATGGCTACATCTGGATTTTCCGTGGAGAATATAGTTTCAGAACATGGTGAGAAGGCTCCTAACGTAGTTTATAGGGGCAAATTGGAAAATCAAAGGCGTATTGCTGTTAAACGATTTAATAGGTCTCATTGGCCTGATGCCCAGCAGTTCTTGGTAAGAAAATGCTGAACATTTAGTATGTCTTTTCAATATTTCCTTTCAGTCATCCCCTAATTACTCATTTTTGAACAATGTAAGAACAGAGGAAAAGGAGAAGTTTCTCATTTTTGCGTTAGACATTGAACTTATGAAGTTAAGTTTTTTTGTTTTTTGGGGGGTGGGGGGGGGGGAGGATTGTTGTCTTCATGGAGGGATTTGTCTCTTTCAGTTAAGATGCTGATATGTTTTATGCGCTCTTGTATCAAATGTCTCTTAATTGTAACCTTCAAGAATACTTGTTCTGACACGAGTTTGTCTCTTCCTGCTGTCATTAAATTTGTTTTGCAAAATTGCTGTCAACATAGAAATATGTTAGGTTTCATTTTAAAACTTGTAGCTTCTAATTTTAGCTTCTATAACTTTAGGAAGAAGCAAGAGCTGTTGGTCAGCTCCGGAACCACAGGTTGGCAAATTTACTTGGTTGTTGCTGTGAAGGTGATGAGAGGTTACTTGTTGCAGAATTTATGCCTAATGACACATTGGCAAAGCACTTATTCCATTGTAAGCTCATGCTTGTTTCCCTTGCTTCAGCTTTAGCATTTGGTTTATATTTAAGTTTTCCTCTCTCCATTCGAACAGCTGCCTTATATGGTTCAAATGAATGTAAAACTTGTCAATATCAGTTGAATTATGATTCTGTCCTTTTTCAAGTCGTTAGTTTCTGATTCTTTCATTCTCTTTGCTGGATCATTGTAAAAAGAAATGTTATTTCAGACTTACCTTTATAATTGAACTTATGGGTTTTCAGGGGAAGCACAACCAATGAAGTGGGCAATGCGACTAAGGGTTGCTTTGCATCTTGCAGAAGCTCTAGAATACTGCACCAGCAAGGGACGTGCCCTGTATCATGATCTAAACGCTTATAGAATAGTTTTCGATGATGTAAGTATGTTTTTTATTTATTTTGTCGTTCAAAGTTATAAATAGTATAATTCATTAGGTATGCACATTAATTTCAGGAGGGGAACCCTAGACTTTCATGCTTTGGTCTGATGAAGAATAGTAGAGACGGAAAAAGTTACAGTACAAACCTGGCATTCACTCCTCCTGAGTATTTGAGGACAGGTACTTATTTTTTTGAACAAGCAATAAGCTTCATTAAATGCTTACTAATCTTTATTTACTAGTAAGATATTTGGAATTTTGATGGTTATATTAATGGACTTGGCTATTGAATACCATGAAATAAACCTGGTTAGGAATTAATCAGACTGTTAAAATAAGATTTCTACCTATGACTTTTTTTTTCTCTTTTATTTGCATTTTTCTTAGTTGTTGGGCAATCTTCTGTCACTTTATGCAATATATTATATGTTAGTAGCCTACATATAGAGGATCACTATTCTCCTTTGTTCACGCTAGAAATTTTCTTTTAAGGGATTATCTGTTGATTTTTCTTAGTTATTGGGTAAAAGTCTATTGGCAGTCCCTGTGCTATAGTGAAAGGAGCATTTTAGTCCCTATATTATTAAATTCAACGTGTTAGTCCTTGTACTTTTGAATTTGTAGCAAATAATGAAAAATAGTTAATGGTATTAAAAACAACCATTTGAATGCTGATAAAATGCTGATGTGTCATGTAATGTAAAATTTTTAAATTTTATACCAAAAAAAAATGATTCAGACCCCAGCCCAACCCTAAACCCAAACCTATTTTTGTATAAAATTTAAAATTCTAGGTCACATGACAGGTTAGCACTTTGACGGATTTTTTTAACAATGTTAACCTTTTTCCTTTATTTGCTACAATTTCAAAAATATAGGTACTAAAATACTGAATTTAATAGTAGAAGGACTAATAACGTTTCCTTTACTATAGTACAAGGACTCTTAGTGAATTTTTACTGACAAGCAGATTATGTAGAAGAAGGTATCTATTCTTTTGGGAGATACTGCATAATACCATTGTGGTAGAAGTCTGCTTAGAAACACTATTTATATGGGACTGCAAATATGCTATATGATGCTTATAAATGGAGATTTGATAACAACATGGTTGTGTGGCTCTATTAACTCTATTGTAATGCAGTATTTGCATCCAGTCTTATGGTACTAATTTTGTTCACCTTTTTTTTTTGGGGGGGGGGGATAGTTCAGTATTCTAATTGTTCTTGTCTTCTGTTCCTCATGCAGGAAGAGTAACACCAGAAAGTGTAATGTATAGTTTTGGCACCATTCTGCTTGATCTTCTCAGTGGAAAACATATTCCTCCAAGTCACGTAAGTATATTAGAGACCATTCTATGCAACAGACTTCTTTCAGAATACCTGTGCCACTTTGTGCCTGCCAAAATGAATGCTGTAATAGTAATTTGGTTGCTGGCTTTTCCATTTCAGGATAGTGTAGTTATGCCAACTCTTGTACCCCTAACATTTCATTGTATTACTTTCAGGCACTGGACCTTATCCATGACAGGAACATTCAGAGGCTGATAGATTCTTGTTTGGAAGGGCAATTTTCAAATGATGATGGGACTGAGTTAGTGCGTCTAGCATCACGATGTTTGCAATATGAGCCCCGTGAACGGCCAAATCCAAAGTCATTAGTTGCCGCACTAATTCCTCTTCAGAGGGAAATTGAGGTTGTTTGTCTTTTATTTCTCAAGTAAATGCATGTTGTAATTTCCAAATTTTACATTTCTAAAACCATTTGTCCATTATGGCTGCCATCAAAAGTCATGTTCTGTTCTCAAGCCTTTATTTTTCTTAAAAATAGGAATTGCAATTTCTTTTGATTTGCTTTCTTCGTCCAGAGAGAGATAAATTCTCATTATATAACTTGTATGTCTTTATGTTTTTAATAGTTTATTCCATACAAACAAGATAGATAAAGCTCATCATCCTAACATATAGTGTAATGCTCAACTCCTAATAGATATAGATGTCATTTTATATGCCGAGTTATTAGGTCTTATCTGTTTTAAAGTTGAATAATACTTTTCCATTAATGAGATGTTGCTCTTTCAATTAATTCTGTAGGTCCCTTCTCATGTATTAATGGGCATACCTCATGGAGCTGACGCTGTACCTTTATCACCGCTTGGGGAAGCCTGCTTAAGAATGGATTTGACTGCCATTCATGATGTCTTAGAAAAGCTTGGATATAAAGATGATGAGGGTGCTGCCACTGAGGTTCGTTGTTGTCTTAAAAGTGAACATTTTTTTCATATATTATTTGGCCTAAAAACTTGACAAATCAAGATTTTGCATGGTCGTTCTTACCTTCCCTTGGGTGGTATAAGGTCCTAGATTCAAATCGTATTTTCACCCATGGAGATATGCATATGTGCAAAAAAAAAAAAAAGGCTTTCAAGGTTCTTTCTAGTTAGTTGTCAGAAGTTATGATTTTTTTAATATTAATTTTGATTGCTGTGGCAAGGTTATTAACTTTTCTGTATCATTTTTGGGGATGCAATGTAATTGTTGATAAAACTATTTTTTCTTAAGGTGTTTAACATGATTTGACTTTGCAATATTCAATTTTTCTCTATTGTGGTTTTTGGGGTGGCCAATGCATCAAGATCTTGTTACAACTGTTTCTTGTGCTGGTGGTTAGGTTGAGAGTCATTATTGTGAGTGGCATAGAATTAGGAGTTCAAGTGAGCTGGCTGCATGCATATCTATACAAATAAGTGCACATACATCCGTGGACATATACGTGGATAAATGTTTGGATATTGAACAATCTAATATGATCACTTTATTCATAAATGATCTAATGTGTTACATGTCCTTGCACTTGCTTTGTTCGTTTTAATGTATAGATATGACAGAATATTTGTATTTACATTTTATATACGAATTTGTTAATATTGTACATATCTAAAATTTTTCATGTAGAATGACTGCTGGTTTTGTGTTTGCTTATTTCAGCTGTATGGTGAGTGCTTTACTCACTTCTATTTTTATGGTTTGCAGCTTTCATTCCAGATGTGGACGAATCAGATGCAGGAAACATTGACATCGAAGAAAAAGGGTGATGTTGCTTTTAGACATAAAGATTTTAGAGCTGCCATTGAATGCTATACCCAGGTTAGAATTAGTTTACTATTTTTCTCTGAATGTCAAAGGTTTTACCCATATACGTCTTCTTGATGGGACTTCTTTTTGGAGGCAAATTGAGATAGCCAGAATCGCTTTTGCAAATTATGTTTTATATCCGTTCATCCTTTTCTGCTGCTTCGTATTATGATCTTTATCATCATCCTACTGTTAAAAGGTGTCTAGGATTGAATTAGTGCCATTAGCGTCCCAAGAATGGTAGAAAACAGTGATTTTGGGTAAGTTGTCAATTTGGGTACTCTTGTTGCCATGGTTGAATCTAAAAAGGGTCTAAATTTTTGTAAATTACGACATTCATGATAAATTTTTCGGCTGACAGTTAATTCATTCATTTCCCAGTTCATTGATGTTGGAACCATGGTTTCGCCAACGGTTTATGCTCGGCGTAGTTTGTCTTACCTTATGAGCGACATGCCTCAAGAAGCCCTAAACGATGCAGTGCAAGCACAAGTAATATCTCCTATTTGGCATATTGCATCCTACTTGCAAGCTGCTGCTCTATTTGCTCTAGGAAAGGAGGACGAGGCACAAGCTGCTCTCAGGGAGAGTTCTGGGCTTGAAAACAGAAAGAATGCAACTTCTTGACAATGATTGAAACTATAAAATAGGTCACTCTCCCTTCAACCTGAAGATGACCATCCATTGGCAAAAAATAAGCCTCTCAGTTTTTGGGTAAGATAGATAACAGCTTTTTAACTTCAAAAGAAACCACGGGATACAAAGGAACACATATAATGTCGATCCTCCCTTTGCATAACTGGTTTGATTCATGGTCAGCTCAAAACATTCTTTTACAAAATATTGGATGTGGGTTGGTTTTGGTCAGTTCAACCGGGTGGGGGGGGGGGTTCTTGGGACGACTCCATTATATCTACTCTTGTTTTCTCTCTTACTGACATTTTCCGATACAATGATGTTGGGGGAATAATTAGGGAACGGATTATATATTTGTAGAGAAGCGTTTTTGTTGTTTAAAATTGCATTTTTAAACGGTGAATAGGAAGATGTTGCCTTGCTTGTAATTTATGTACAGTACTTGGGAGATGGAAATTGGCTGTTTTTGCATGTTGCTAGCCTATATAATTTGTATTACATCGAAGAGGAAGGATTTTTTTGTGTCATTGTCAACAAGTTATATCTAGTGTTCAATCTAGTCTTACGCGTGCACTTAGGCAAAATGCAAATTATGTGTGTAATAAAGCATTGATTTTTTTTTTCTAGGCCAGGTTTGACTTTCAGAGTCATCGTGATTTGAATGGAATATTTCTTTCATGTCCATTGATGAAAAAAAATTGAAGCCTCGTGACTCTCATGAATTGATTGAATTGAGTTTTTTCTGAAATGTTGATTATCGAAAAGTCACCGCTTTGGTTTATTGTGTGCAATATAATTTGACAATTTTTACATTTTATGGACGAGGAAGAGTTGCGTTCAAGTGTTCTGATGAGAGCAAGATCCTGGATTTATGTCTTTTCGGATTAACTTCAAATATTTTCTTGGCCTTAACCACGTTTGCGTACGGCGGTGGCGGCAACGATAGTGGTTTTCGGGGAGGGTTGAACAATTTCTTAACAAAAAAAAAAAAAATCCAATTTGAACGAATGAAATTTGGATTGGTTTGGTTCATTTATGTTTGCTATTTGCTTCAATTTCGGTATGGTATTTAAAAAATATATATATATACATATATTAATATTAATCATAATTTTTTCAAACAAAGACATAATGAACATTTTTCGTATAAAAAAAAATTAAGATGCAGCATTGACACGTGGTTAATTAATCACAATCTCTCGATCATAATTCATTCATGTTGCTAGAAGTACACCAGATTCCCAACACAAATGAAACATGGCCTCCTTATTGATCAGGCATCGATGACAAATTGACAATCATAGAATAATCTCAATCACCAGGTTCTTGGGCCATGGCTAAACGTTCAAAAAAAATAATAAAAAAAAACCTCCCCTCAATCTTCCACTGCCTCGTCATCTTCATACACTTCACCATCCTGATCTCCCACAGCGTCTTGGTACTGCTGATACTCCGAAACCAAATCATTCATATTACTTTCAGCCTCCGTAAACTCCATTTCATCCATCCCTTCCCCTGTATACCAATGCAAAAACGCCTTCCTCCGGAACATTATCGTGAATTGTTCTGAGACACGCCGGAACATCTCTTGTATGGACGTCGAATTCCCCATGAATGTCGACGACATCGATAAGCCGGTCGGTGGAATGTCACAAACGCTTGATTTAACGTTGTTGGGAATCCACTCGACAAAGTAGGAAGAGTTCTTGTTTTGCACGTTTATCATTTGTTCATCAACTTCCTTGGTGCTCATTTTGCCTCGGAACATGACTGAGGCGGTCAAGTACCTGCCATGGCGAGGATCGGCAGCGCACATCATGTTTCTGGCATCCCACATTTGTTGTGTGAGCTCGGGGATTGTTAGGGATCGGTACTGTTGGGAGCCGCTCGACGTCAAGGGTGCGAAACCGACCATGAAAAAGTGGAGGCGTGGGAATGGGATCAAGTTTACGGCTAGTTTTCGAAGATCAGAGTTGAGTTGACCAGGGAAGCGAAGGCAGCATGTGACTCCACTCATGGTCGTTGAAATCAAATGGTTCAGGTCACCAACTGTTCATATACACGCACAAAAAGTTTAAAAGATCACATTATTTCTTGTTAAAAGTTTCTTCAAAAAATGTCATGTATAGATGGATTGGTTGCTTTGCATTTTGATACCTCAAACCTTGGATCCTACTTTAGCTGGCAGGAAAAAATTTTTCTTTTTTAAAAAAATTAAGTGTCCTTTCACTCAAAAAGGAAAACCCAATTAGCTTAGATAAGTTTTAGGTGCTTGAATTATTTTTAATTTACTTGTTTGTTAGATTAAAGTAATGATACGATTGAAGTAAATTATACCACTAGTCAACTTAATTTATGTGATATTTAATCATGTGTGTGTGTATAAATATGTATATATATATATATATATATTTATAAATGAAATGGTAAAAGTTAAGGTGCAAATTACAGCTGGGATTTGTGAGCTTGAGAGTTCTAATGCAGATATCATAGAGAGCTTCATTGTCAAGGACCATGCATTCATCAGCATTCTCTACTAGCTGGTGCACGGAGAGGGTCGCATTGTAGGGCTCAACCACGGTATCAGAGACTTTTGGTGAAGGAAAGACCGAGAAAGTCAGCATCATCCGATCTGGGTATTCTTCCCTGATTTTTGATATCAGTAAGGTCCCCATGCCTGACCCAGTCCCACCTCCCAGCGAATGGCAAATCTGAAAACCTGATTCCAATTTCCATTTTAAAACACCAAAAACAAGACTGTGAAAGAGGAAAAGTAATAATATTCACTCTAAAGGTACTGTTAAATGTGCCTTTATTGCTTGAAAATGAAGAACTGCCAGAGTTGAAACTGAAGGATCGATACCTTGTAAGCAATCACAATTCTCGGCCTCTTTACGAACAACATCAAGAACTGAATCAATCAATTCAGCTCCTTCAGTATAATGTCCCTTGGCCCAGTTGTTTCCAGCTCCGTTTTGGCCGAAGACGAGGTTATCGGGTCTAAACAACTGCCCATAAGGACCGGCACGCAAGCTCTCCATAGTCCCTGGCTCAAGGTCCATTAGCACAGCTCTAGGCACGTAGCGACCACCACTGGCTTCATTGTAGTAAACATTGACCTTCTCAAGCTGAACACGAGAAGTACCAACATAGTTTCCCGTGGCATCAATGCCATGTTCATCGCATACAACTGCCCAAAATTTGCCACCAATCTGGTTACCACACTGACCAGCTTGAACGTGGAGAATTTCTCTCATATTTTTTTTTCCTTTTTGCAGTGATGGGATTTTCTTTATGTTTTAAGAGGAGATTAACTAATGTTTTGATCAAAAGGCTCAAGAACTTGAAAGAGGAAGAGAGAGCAATGAACAATGAAATCGAGAAGGTATGGCCTTATGTAGACAAATATCAGATAGTGACACTGATATAATTATAATTATTATCAAATAAATAATAATAATAATAATAATAATAATAAATGGTGGCAAGGGTATTTGTTTTAAGAGGGCTCGTCAACTTTTCATTGAGAGTTCTGTGAGCTGGATATTGAAGGAGACAACGAGATGCATTTTGGTTGGTCTGGCTATATTCAATCAAAAAATACTGACCAACTCCAATGTGATTCCCCATCTGCCACTAGGGGGATTTCTAAAAATACAATACCCATTTCTTTTCATCACACCTTCATTAATTCTGCTTTTCCTATGGATGTTTTGACCGAACAAAAATCACAAGATGACATAGCATAAGCTGTGGGCAGCATAAACTTGTTAATTACTTTCTTAATTGGTAATCACATCTCTTTCAAATTGAAAGTCTCAAATACTTGGAAAAGTCTATCGACACAAGTATGTGTGAGAAAATATGCATGCTCATCTAGAGGATATGATGGACTTCTTTTTTACTTCTCTTAATTTCAGAAAGTACGACATATTATATATATATATATATATATCTCTGACCTAGAAATAACAACCATTTGTCATTGATTTAAGAACTCTAATTTTGTCGATGAAACTTGTAAACAAAACTATATCCCCGTGATCACAAAAACTTATAAAACAATATTGGAAGAAGGGTGGCAACATTAGCAAGTTGATAAGAAAAAGGTGGTTAATCCGGACAATCATTAAAAGGTATTGTATATCTAATTTTAAGGATCAAATTAGGTGGCGAAAGCTTTTAATTATTGGAGGGATGAGAGTGAGAGAGAGAGCTAATCTGTCTCCTCTCAAATAAAACTAATCTGTATGGCCCATCTTTCCTGGCCCCCACAGCAGCCAAAAGGGTTGCCTACTCGCTGGAATCCAATGCCCAACATATATATATATATATATATATTTAAATATATATTACCAAATTTATTCAGCGTCAAGGATAATGCATTAAATTGTTACATTTGCCAAATTAAATATGCCTACGAAGTATGAACAATTTAAATTCCAACCATTCCAATAATAAAGCTTTGGCTATTTTTGTCGAAGGCCTTTCTCCAAGGAGAGTGGTATATGTGAATGATCGAATGAGAAATAAATATAATGAATTCAAAAAATTTTGTAATTATTAATTCACTAAATTTGTAATTCAAATTTTAATATTTATAATTTTTTTTACTAAGAAGTTGAAGTCTACGATTGCAACACAATTAGGTAATGATAAATTAAAGGGAACTATGGATATAGCACAGAAGAAGCAAATTTTGTTGTTGAAGCCAACGAGAAGGCGCTGCAATGCATGCACTTAATTTCCAACAGACAAAAAAAAAATGGCCGTTCATCATCATTGCAAGCAACAATTTACCTTTGAAACGACGTCTTATCTGGTCTAACAGGGAGCATTGGACATTATCTCCATGGCTCTGACGATCTCACCAATTTCCAAGTCACCCAATATTGCATGCAAAATCACTGTCATGTAATGACGCAGTTTTGGAAACCCCGATATCAAGCTAAGCAAACAGGCTAATGGATCACCATATACAATATTATTATACACTTGCCTGAAATTCTTCTCCACCTCATTTAAGGTAATCAAATGTAGCATTTTCTTTTAAACTGATACATTCATATGGGGGGAAGATTAGCTTCTTTAACCCTTCATCTCTCTATCTCTTCATTGTTTCTCAATATAACTGTACAGAAGAGCTTGAATATTTTCCCATTCACTCTTGACTTGACCTTCACAGAAAGTTCTTGATCTCTCTATTCTTTGACAAGAAATTTGGGGTCACGAATTATCTTGGGTTGCCATTGGTATTGCTGGAAAAACCCCGGTACGTGCTCAGTGTTGGCTTCTGATCTTTCAGGATATGCTTGTACAAATATGCAACGACATCCTTCATTAGTTGAACCTTTTTAATCTTAAATCTAGGGCTTTGCTTTGGAATTATTCAGATTTTATTTTTGACCGTTAAATTTCTTTAAACTGCATTTTGCTTTCAGTTGGAATGTATTGCTTGTGGGAAATCCTAGTATGCTTCTAGAGATGAGGCATCTTCACTCACAATGAGTCATCAAGTGCTTCCAAAGGTGCTGGTACCGGACGATCAGCCATGATGAAATCCGAAATTCCTGAGAAGAAGTCGGTTAATCCTGGTGAGTCGGAATCTACAAAAAAGGTGTAGTAATTTTGCTGGGTTTAGAAGTAAAAATTGACCCTGCATTGTTGAATGTTTATGCATGTGAATGTGACCTAGCGTTTTAGTAACCAAGAGCAGATTGCTACCATTAGTTATGTTAGTACGTGGGGAACAAAAAAATGTGAGAAATTAACGAAGGCTTCAGGGTGTCTAGTAATGTCACTTTCTTTAAAATTTTATTCGCCCCCACCATTAATTAGATATACAAAAGGGTTACCTGCGTATAAACCTCGAGGATACAATGAAGCCCTATGATTGACGGCATTTTGCATTGACGACATTTATCCACTATGCCCTAAGCAGTATATGATAAAACTATCAAAATTCTATTTGCAGTTTTTTATCTATTTTCTCTCTATGTCTTCCAAATGAAAGGAGTTTTATTTATAGGCAAAGAAACGCCTCTTCATATGGATATAACTTTTTTTAATACATGTCCATTTAGATAGTCACATCACTTAGTAAATAATCAAGAGACATCACTCTTAATTAAATAATTAAAAGATATTACTTTGAAGACATGACCTTTCATTATTTT
>JBBYHO010000005.1:17582040-17595336 GCA_038382025.1 Adansonia gregorii
AAGCATCCAAGACAAACATTAGAGATGAGAGAGACGCATTACTCTGCTACTTACCCTATTTTTCTTAAAAATTAATATTTTCTGATATCATATATAATTATTAAATAAATCCAAAAATAAGTTTATTAATTCATAAATAAAATATCTGAATCGAAATTCAAATCAATATATTAAAACCATATCAAGTGGAACAAAATATGAGATGAATAGGATTTTATTCGCTCACAGGCAAATAATTAACTTTGGCTACAAATTTCATAATAAAATTAAACTACTTCATATTTGTCTGAGATTAATAAGAAATTTAACATTAAAATGCAATTTCACGTAGACTTGATAATTTTGAATATAATATGAAAATATGATTCGAATACGACACATTTACTAAACACAAAATCAATGTAATATAAGGAACTAGGAAGCACCAAACTAGTATTAGAAGTTTTAAACTATACATCTATAGTGATCATGTGGCTGTCCAATGCGGACCCCCCTTTTATATTTTCTTTCAGTTTTTTCTCCTGCTTTTGCTATACAATAAATGGAACAATTATCATCAAGAATCATATGAAGCATATTGAGAAGTGTACAATTTTTTAGGGGTTACCAGAAAATACTATCATCAGTTGCTATAGAGGTGGATGGGTCATCTTCTTCCTCCTCCATCTCTGGCTTTGGCTCTCCTGGTCCAAATTCAGATGACTCTATATCGGCAAGGTTCTTTAGGTCAACAATGGAAAGCTCGTCTAGACGCCTTACCACCAAATCTGCAGCCACAAGCTCATAGACACGATGCCTGTTGGCAACAGCCACACACTTCATCCGTGCATCATGGGCCGCCTCAATGGTCTGATTAGAGTTCCCAAATACAATGCAGCGCTCAGCTATGAATTCTAGAAGCTGTGCAGCATATACAAACATCTCTGGATCAGGTTTGCCCCGACAAACATCCTCTGATGCCACAATGGCGCTGAAGCACCCTTCGATGCCAATTGTTCTGATCGCAGCCTCCAGATTTTTTCTTGGTCGAGTAGAGACCAAAGCCATTGGTATTTTGTAATGCATCAAAACATCCACAAACTCGCTAGAACCGGCACAGAATCTATATACCCCACCTTGTAAAGCTTGGTAAATTTCTTCCTTCCTTGCAGCCATTCTTTTCACAGATGCAGGGTCTCTAGACCAACACAGAATTTCAGAAATTGCTTGCTCGTTCTTCATCCCTTCTATTCTTCTGAGCGTAAAGGCTGGGAGAGGGGATCTGCCTTCCTCTTCAGCAAGAGCCAACCAGGCTTGTTTCTCAAGCTCAGGGTTGTCTTTGATTATAACTCCTTCCCACTCAAATATAGCAGCTAACCAACCACAACCCATCCTTTCTTGACGAAGCAGGGGATTATGTAAGGAGGGTTTATCAGCTCTATTCTCTGGTGGCCACAAGTCGGGTTTTTGACCTATACCAGCATCGATTTCCTCCCTCCATTTCCTTGGAGTTCTTTCTTCCTCTCTATATGCATGCACCTCCTTTGTCAGTTCTATTGCACGAGCCTCTACCTCTGAATTAACAAACCTATCGACTTTCAATCTTGGTAAAGGAGGTGAAAGAACAATTCTTCTACCAGTAAATTCTGTAACTCGGAATCGATAATTACTCGATTTCTGTTTGCAGGAAAAGTCCCTAAAAGAAATTCTACCAGGCAAAAGACTACGGCCAAGAAGAGATGTCGTTGCAATTGACTCCAGCACTGCCATATTCCACCAAAATTGTAACTTGACAATTTCCCCTAATAATACCTGATCCTTCAAAGTTCTTTCAGTAACCACACAATCCAACCAAAAGAAAAAAACCAACGAAAACTATTTAACAAGTGATTCTCGATTAAGAACCAGAAAAGATTCAACTTTCCTCAAATTTGCACGCAATTCACGTATTCAACATCCCAAAACACCAAAGATTGAAGTCAAACGGGCAAGCTATTGGGAAAAAGCTGCAGAAAGTAAGTTTCTCAAAATGATTCTCCTTGACCATAAAAGGGTAAAGAATAATACAGCTTCTCGAACAAAAAAATTCCAACTTTACCATCAAGCAACTACCTCTAACATCCCCTTCAAGTCAAACAAAGCATAACCCAAAACACCCAACAATCCAAATTCTAAAATTAAACAGAAAAACAAGTATGAAAAGCAATACATATAAAAAAACCCAGAAAATAAAATTTCAATAAAATGCTAAAAGAAATGAAAAATTACGCAATTATTATTATTATTATTATAACTACTAATTGAAGTAGAAAAAAGAATGAAGAAGAACCTGGGAAACGAAAGGAGCGAACACCAAAATGAGAGAAAGAAACAGAAAGAGAGAAAACTAGTTTCTTAATTAAGGATCAGTGAATCTCCCCCCTTATTTGTTTCTTGGAAAAGAAGAAGTTGATTTCTTTTCTCTTTCTTTGAATTTCTTTAGTTCTTTCTTTGCCGTGCGTACTTCTTTCTGTGGCATGTGTGGTTTATAATAATAAAAAATAAAAATAAAAGTATTGATCTTTACATAAAGGAGTGAAGAAGAACAGCGTTGAAAGCGACCGGCTGGTAGTACACCTGTCGGTCACAAAACATTCCATTTCATTATTCATTTATTTCATGCTTTTTCCATGCAAATTTCCTTTTCTTACCTTCCCTGTTTTGGCATGGGATGGAATAACCGGTGTTACCGGCTTACCGGTTTATCTGCTATATATATATATATATATATTAGCCAGAAATATATTAGAAATATATTAATATTAGAAATTTCTTTTCATGTCCTGTTTCGTGTTCATTTTTTATATTAATTATTTAAATATAAATAAAATATAAATTATTAAATGTATTAATACTAAATTAATTTATCAAAAATATAACAGAAAATAATCTCTCCTTTAGAACTCTTTTAGCAAATTACCAAAACGAGAGTGGTTACTTATTAGTTACCAATTAAAATTGCAATTACAATTCATATTTTTATTGTTTATAAAGAGAGAATAGAGTTATTGATGTTCTTCCACTTCAAAGGCACGTTGATCTGAGGATAAGATAGGCATAAATCATTTTTAAAACACTTATAGTTTCAGGGAAGAGAAGACAAGAACACAATCTTTTCCTCACATTGTTTGCAGAGGAAAACATGTGGGATTTCTTCATTATTTGGGATTTTAACACACCTCGTATGCTGCCAAACTTCACAAATGTCACACGAGATCAACCGTTCGCCATCATCTTCTTTGGCTCCACAAGGGCAATCCACGATCCGACCACTGTTTAATCCACTTTCATAGATCATTATCTCGTCCATGGCCCCTGTCTGATCTTCGTTGCCGCCCAGGAAAACAAGTTTCTGACCACTTTCGACCGATCCCAACACCAAATCTGATCCTTTGACACTCAAATTCACTATGGTTTCCGCGACGAAACCCCTCAGTCTCCAATACACTTCTCTGAAACTCTTCTCGACCTCTAGCTTTAGATCATTGAACGTAGAGTTTTCTTTTAAACAGACACATTCACAAGGTGGCATTGGCTTCTTTGACCCTTCATCAATCTCTTCATTGTTTTTCAATATAACTGTACATAAGAGCTTCAGTTCTTTCCCATTCATTTCTGGTTTGACTGTCATGGAAAGTTCTTCTGTATATTCTTTGACAAGGAATTTGGTGTCGAGTATTATCCTGGCTGCCGTTGGTATTGCTGAAAAAATCCCTGCGCTCAATGTTGGCTTCTGATCTTTCAGGACATGCTTGTAAAAATATGAAAGGTCCTTCATTAGTTGAGCCTTTGTAATCTTAGATTTAGGCTTTATAACCTTGGAATTGTTTAGAACGAGCGCCTCCGGGTTAGGAAATACAGTGGAAATATCTTCCAGGCAATATTCTAGCACTTTCGTTACCGGATTTAAGCAACGACGAACTAAGTAGTTTCCTACTATGTTGTTCCCAAGTGATTTGAGAACAAAATCTAGCAATCCTGTGTCACCGATGTAAGCTCGTGCAGCATCCCTTACTTCTTGCCTCGAAATCCACCTGAACTCGGCCCTTTTCAGAGCTTCGACAATCACCCGAGTGGCTGCTTCAACTCGCTTGGGTGACCATCTGCAGTTTGTCTCCGCCAGGATTGCGGGGTTGCATGAATCAATCGAATTTTCTTTCGGGAGCCGTAACTTCAGTTCTAACATGAAATGAAAAAGGTCACCGAGGGTCACCATGGGATGGTCAGATAATGCTTGGTACCTGGAGGAAATGACTGAAATGTCGTTGTAGGAAATGCTGAGATGATGATTTAGCAAGCACAAAGGCATGCCTCGGATTGCTTCAATGGCTTTTTGATAAATTGGTTCAGTCACACCATAGCACCCGCGTCCGAACTTGTATCCCCAGCTACCGAACCATGGCTGGCCGTATGCTACCGCGTAAAGCAACCTCAACTCCATGCTTCGTTTCTTCGAGTTGTCATTCAAACTCACTTTCCTAAGGAATTGTGCAACGAAAATGTTGAACTTTGATGTATTGGTATTTGAATTAGAAACTAGTAATTCAAGTATTCAAGAAAGATTTCATCCATACAAAGGATGTGATCGTTTGCTTAAAAGCTAACCTGGCTTGCAATCGGATGCACAAACGATCCCATAATTCCATGATCTGGTAGCCAGCCAAGTCCGAACCCATCTCCAAGCCATTGATACATAGTAAATGCCCAAATCCATTAGAATGAAAGACACCATGCATTATATGGCCTTGTAATTCCAATAAATTGAATTTACCCTTTTCAGAATTTGGATCAATATCAATGTTGCTTTCATCAGTGCAGTTGAAAAACGCTGCTATGGTGTCTTTAGATGGTAGCAAGAAATGGTACTTCTTATTGCAGATAAGATGGTGTCCCCAGCCTGTGCTATGACGAAAATTTTACTCACCTCATGAGAGATACAGGGAAAACAATATGCTATTTGTTCTTGGTTAATGGTGCTTGAAAAACTACTCAACTTTAAGCGCAAGTCAAAACTCATATGATAACATGTAACCTTGTAAAGACTGCCATTACATTCCCGTTATTGAATTTATAAATGACTTCAGCTCAACTGTTAAAAAGAAAATCTAAAAAAATGGAAACCTAAAATATAATAATCATTGAGGTGCATATATATATATATATGTATATATATTTAATGCATTCATAATGTATAAATCTAAATATGATTAATAAATCAAATAATTTCATCTCATAAAAGTAAAGTTATTTATATTAATTTTTAATTTTTTAATGAAACGATATTATTTAATTTTGATTCACTAACAATGCGCGTATATGACTTATATATAAGTATAGATTAGTATAATTAATTAAGATTTTCTGATGAAAGTCATTATTTTTTATGAAGAAAATTGAGTAATAATTATAGTTCACAATCTAACCATCACTCAATTTCTATCATTAGATTAAGATTATGACTAAGCCTATAGTATTATACTTTAAATATACTCAAATTTGTAAACCCTCGTTAGATGAAAGAAAAAAAATCATATGAAAAAAATGTGTTGAAAATAATAAACAATTATCTATAACTAATATTTAAAGAAGTTTGGGTAGTTATTCATATAATTAGTATAAATATTTGTGTCACATTTGTCGTTTCTTTTTGTGCCTTATTATGCTCATATTTTGTTGTGTGGGTTTACCAAGAACACAATAATTACTATGATAAATATAAAAGTACTAAGTAAAGAAAGGAATGCGAAATAATGAGTAGTTAATATTAGAGAATTTGGACTTCACCAACATATTGGCAATGCTTGCAATGAAGGTTGATGGCTGCCTCCACCGGTTCTTCAACGACAAACAAAAGCACATGCAATGGAGGATGGCGATGGACTTCAAGCTGAAACGACCAGCTCAACGTTCCTTTATTGTTATTATTATTCTCCAGATGCCCATATTCAAGAAGTGCTTTAACGTTTTCCCTGAAACAACCATCGAACTCAACAGGACAACCTTTCTCACCAAAGCTCTTGAACTTGAAAACCACCCTCTCTCCGCCTCTCCTCTTCCTGCTACCATCGCCACCCACGTCCGAATACGTCGACATTGATCGATCTTGAACAAAAAGAAATCTACGGAGTTTTCCGAGAACCCGATAACGTCCTTAGACACATATATATATATATACACACACACAGCTGGCTCACGCATGTCGTGCCTGGAAATAAATTTGGCGATGATTCAAAAGAGATCGTTTCGTAGTTATATATCGAATTTAAGGTAAGGGATATCGATGACTCATACTCACAACCTGCATGAATTGTTTCAAAACTTATAACTTCCCCCCATGCAAATCTATCGTTGAAGGCAATTTCAAGTTAATTAATGGGTGCCGGTGCCACACTTGAATCATGTAAACTGTCTGGATATATATAATATTGCTTTTTGCTTCGGCAAATTCCATGGTCTCAGCCGGAACATGTTGAATTGTTGATTTTAATCTTTTATTAAGGGTTCCAGATGAACGCAATATTTCTCCGCCAACTACCCTTTTCTCATATTATTTTTCTTCAGTTCCAATCTTTTTCTCACAACATCTTGCTTGCTTCACTTTTTTTTAATGTAATTAATTATTATCTGATCAAGAGGATTAGAAATTAATTTATATATATATATATATATATATTGGTAATAACCTTGTGCACAGGAAGGTTGATAGTTTGAGTCGATAAGTTCAATCCAAATTATAACAGATTGAGATAAATTTGAACCATAATCTAATCGGACCCTTTAAGTGTTACTATATTCGAGAAAAAAAAGTAAATAAAATTAATTTATTTCGAATGGAAGTAAAATCTAGTAGTGCATTACTTCCTATATCTGTAATATAAGATAACAAATGATAAAATAGAGTTACTCTAGCGATGCACTGTCGATGTTGGCAGTTGGAACTTAGGGGGGAGAGAGAGAGAGAGAGAGAGAGAGAGAAATTTTTTAAAAAAAAAAACCTGCAAAATACGGGCTTCTCCACTATGTTTATTATCTCTAGTATTTAAGTGTTCGACGAAATTCTTCAGAGAAATAAAGCAAGAAGAAAGAAGTGAAAACATGGGAAAGAGAGGAGGCATGAATAGAGCAGCAAACACACTATCCAAGTTCAAAAAGACAGTCTCATTGAGAGAAGGCGCCAGCGGCAAGAAGCAAACCAAAGGAGTATCCACCAAAGTTAAAGCTGAATTGAAACGCGAACACTTGCACAATCTAGCCGTCTGGGCAGGTGTTGAAGCGTCAATCCCTTCTTGCGCTTCCTTTTTTTGGGCACCGATTGGCAGCTTATGGAGAGGTCACAGCAATCCCCCAGGATCTTACTTTATTTCCTTGCCAGAGGTTAGTATTTTTTTTTCTTTTTCCTTTTTCTTTCAAAGAATGCTTCTTTTTGGGTCTTTTCTGGCGCTTAACATTATGCTAATTTGAGATCTATTAGTTTTCTGTGGATTATATATGCTTCAAGATTGCAACTTTAATAGGTAAATAATAGTTGCATAAGATGCTCCAGAAGCATTGTGGTTGCATCAGGTTCAACTTCAATAACTGGATACATTTGACTGTAGCTTTTACTTTAGACCTTGATATCTACACTAGCTTAAATGCATCTGCAACATGAAATTGATCACTGAACAAAATGTTTTTTTGTTGGATTCGCAGTTCAAGTTTGTTTGATGCAGGGTTTGCTAGTCTTAGTATACCAGTTTGTACTGAGATGTAACTGGATTATTTTGAGTGAATCCCCATTAAAGGAAGAGCGAATGGCCATTGGGAGTGGTGCAGTGTGGGGAAGAATCAATTGAGGATTCCCTGTCATCCAAAATATCAACTACTATTGCCTTACTTCCTTGTTCACTTGTTAGTCGGCATAGATGCTCATCTTAAATGTCCGTTCAAGATTAAATTCTATGCATAATGACTTCATTTATATTTATTTTGATGCAACCTGCACTTTGTTTTCTCCCATGTTACTATCCAAGCTGATAAACTAACGAGTTGCATTAGGCAGGTTTTTTATTATCAACTAAGTTGGTCCTTTTCGACAAAATTACAGGCAACTTTAAACTTTAGCATTTATAAGAAAGAGAAATGATTTCCAGATGTTTCTTAAGACATTCTAGGTGTAATTTGACACTTGATGCTAAGTAATAAAGATAACACAGATATAAGATTGCCAGATCCATCTGTAAAGTTTGAAACTTTGAATAGCTAGTTTATTAAGTTTTCTTAATCTATCTCAATTACTCCAATGTCGTGCTGTATTCAGTAGGAAATAGGTGTTGCCCCTGATTTCTAATTTGCCGTTTTGCAGATGTGAGACCGTTCTTCAGCCTGGCTTGAATTGCATTGTCCGCATGGAAAAGAATCGAGCAAAAGTAAGACATAAACGTAAGAAACCTCCTATTTTGACACGGAATATTGTGGTCAACAACTGCCACTTCTGTTCAAATCGTAATCTGAAAAAAGGGACTCCAAAAGGCCACATGGCAGAAATGTACCCTTCTAAGTTAAAAGCATCTTTAATTCCCAAAGCTGTCGAGTCCAGACTTGAGAAGTATACTGCCAGCTCAGGTAAGGAAACAAGCAAAGATGAGCTAAATTATGTGGATTTTGTAAGTTCATCAGCAGTGGCTGCTGAAAATCCTACCACAGGTAGTATAGTGACTCCTTCGGTGAGAGGTCGGACTTCGTTGGATGGAAACAAGAGAAATAAGGGTCTAAAATACCAGCTGAATGTGAAAACAATCCCATGACACCGGATGCAAAAGAAATTGTTGGTGCTTCAAGCAAAAGGAGGAGAAAATCTTGGACGAGCCTTAGGGACATTGTCCAGAGTGGCAATATTCCCAGTGCTGGAATCCCATTCTTGTTATAAAGGAGGAGGATTTTTATTGTGACAACTGATTCTCCAGGAGATCAGAATTGGAGGGGAATCCTGTCATACTTGATTTGGTGGCAAATACAATTATAAAGCAGATTGAAGTTTTGGTCATTGAATTAGCGAGTTGTAATCTACTTTTCTTTAAACAAAATTGGAAACCTCTGCTTTAGTTTTACGACTATTTATATTGTTGGTGAAACTGAGTTTCTTTTTCTTGTAGTCCTTTTAAATCATACATGGACATTTGCAAGGAACTCGAAATTATTATGGGATTTTGACCGGTAAAATGTTATAACATTTAGGATGATTAATTTTTCTGTCTCAAAATGTTGGTTTGAATTCCAATTTTGATATTTTTAAAAGTTATTGACACCTTTGGGTGTTACTATTGAATTAAATGACATAAAAGTTAATATATTTAAGAATAATTTTTTTGAAGTATACAAAAAAATATATTTGATACATATTAAATATAATTCAAAAATATAATTTTTAAATATATAAAAAAATTAAATATATTTTTCTATTTGATATTCATCTTTCAATTCCGGCATCATAACAATTAGGAAGTATTGATAGTGAGGTGTAATTAACAATCGGCTGAAATCTGAATGTGTATGAGCGAGGTGGGCAACTTTTTGGTTTGCCTAGAACTATTATAAGCTGTAACAGAGTTGGACCTCAACTGAGCTCGATGTTAAAATCAATTTGAGACCCATTTTGAGTCATGATTTTGCATTGAGCATTGTACCCATTTTTCCACCCAATTTCTTCTTCTGATTTCTTTAGTGAGTGGAAGAAAGTAATTTTTTTTTTCCTCAAGAAACGTGGCAAGAGCTAGCCTTGTGAAGTTGAGCAAACGATTGTGGGAGGTGGGGCTGGGGCGTAGGTTGGAGGCTACGCAATCAATCGTTGAATGGATAAATATCAGCGGCCATGCCAATGGGCCATGCTATCAGTTAACGGTGGTTGCCTAATTGCCATTGTGAATGCAGTAGGTATACCCTTTATTTATATCTAAGACTCCCCTTTTTCCTTTTTTCTTTTTTTTTCCCCCTATTAAAGTTCACAACTTCTTACCCTTTCGGGCAGCCTATGCAAAACCTTAATCAATCCACATCCACATCTCAACTATCAACCATCAATGACTCGGAACTATTCAAGGCATCATATTTTATGCTACATATTTTTCTATAAATAAAAAAATTACGGTTTACAATAAAATAAAATTAATTATAAATATTAAAATTTAAAATTTAAAATTATTAAATATAAAATTAAAATTTTTATTAGGTTTTGTAATTAGGTAACAGTGGGATATAATGTTTTGTTATCCCACCCGAAAATAGAAGAAAGAGAAAGAAAATTTGCGAATGGATCCAAAATTGGCAAAACCCAAAGAAGTGGATTCGGAGTCAAGGACGGAGAGACATGAAGGAGCAGTCAGCAGAGCGGAGCGGATTCCCGTGGGTTTAGAGTTAGATGTGAAAATGTGATTGACCGCCCCACACCCAAGTCTTGTTTCCTCCCGCCTAAAACCAATCACATGCATTTATTCCTATGTTTTTACCATTTTCTCATTCTCCAATCACCATTCACCACGTTTCTGAACCAAAAAATAGACCCAAGGAAGTGCAAAAATTTATTAAATCAACGTAAAAAGATCAAAACCCGAATTTTAATTCAATTAAATTATATAATTTTAAATTTAAAATATTTTTAATAATATTATTATTGAATTTTAATGTTAATATTTATTTGTGTTATTTTATTTTTAAATTATGATTTTTTTATGCGAAAATGTAACAAAAATTAAAACAATGCTTTGTCCTGCCATTTGCTCCTCTTTTCATTTCTTTTCCCTCCAGCAACTTTTTGAAGACGAATAAATTGGCTGTGTTCCAAGAACAAAGTTAAAAGCTTCCCAATTGTGTCTACCATATATCTAAAATGCTTTTTTTTTTTTAATTTTACCATTTACAAATCATAATTGATTGTTTTACCATCCCAACCACAAAATTTCAAGCTGAATTTTCCATTTTCAAATTAAGAGACTTGAATGTCTAATCCTAACACATTCATTTGATTTTAGTACATACCTTTTTTTTTGGACACATTGAAAGATACAAAGGAAGGGTCATCCCCTTGTCTTTGTCCCATGCAAACTTAATCAATTGTTGACTCTCTTTAAGTTATTCACAGCAAAAAAAAAGTAGTTCTAAACTTTATTAAACCTTCGTATCATTTTATTACGCGTTTAATTAACGAATATTTATAAATATTATTTTTTAAAAATTATGTTTAGTACATATATATATATATTACACAATATCTAATGATATCAGATAATTTTTAATTCACTAATTAGCAATTTATCAAGTGGTTGGGACATTATTATTGCTTGTCTAAATATAGTTGGGGCATTTTTGTCAACAATGGTCTACAATAATTTATGATTGAGGGTTCCATTGTAATTTCAAAAGGCAGATCCATAATTTACAACATTATTAATGTCTTAAATCAAATGATAATGGTAAATAAATATGATTGTTTTGTTTCTTTTGGAAACGGCAACATTAATTATAGGAATCCAGATTTTGATAGTATTGTGCAGTTCCCAAAGCCATAAGATAATAGTACTGTGCCACTGATACAGACACCCCCGCCTCTCTTTAATTAAGGAAGGAAGGGAACCAAGACTTTTTGATTAATGATTAAACTTAAAAACCCAAAAATACCCATTTTAAGGAAATTAGACTATTATTATTTTGTTGGTTTTATTGTCTTTTTATAAATGAGTGCCCCCATTAAGATCTTTAGTTGAAAAAGTATAGTGCAGGAAAAAAAATGAAATTATTAAAAAGAAACACACGCCTTTTGCTTGTCTCTCTGGACCCATATAGATCAAATTTTGAATGAATTAAATTAATTTTATTTAAGTTATTATTTTAATAATAAAAATAATAAAATTTTATTTTTTATATAAATAATAAAATAAAATTTTAAATAATTTAACTTAAAATAATTTTATAATTTAAATCATACCTCGATACGGGATCGCATGTACACTTACGCACCCAACTTAACCAACCAGCAAGCATGTGATGAATTGGAACAAGGTCGCTTTTCTTACAAGACATGAACAGCAACTGACCAGCTTGTTGTCTCACTCCCCCACCCCACCCCCGAAGAGCTCATGTGAGCGAGGGACAGCAAATACCCAAAATACTTAACACCCACTCTTTTCCTAAATACAATCTTTAACACAATCAAGGGGCAAGGCATGCTTTCTCTCTCTGTCTTCTTTCTCCTTCAAAACAACTCATTCTTTTTGTGTCTATTGTGCTTTAGTATGTAGTTACTGGTCCAGTTCTTGTTGTCTTTCAGCTTCTTTCTTTGCTTTTCTACGTTGTACTTTGTTTTGTTGGGTTCTTTTAGAATTCTAAGTACTCTTTGAGGGTCGTGTCCGGGCTCTTCTTTAAAGAAGGGTAGTTTTTGGTGTTTTCTTCTTTGCTTTCTTGTAGATTTCATAAAAGACTCTGAGCTCAAGAGTTTTAAAGGGTATGATTGTGTCAACTTACAGTTTACTGGGATTTCTTTGAATTCACTTCTCTAAGATCTATAATGGGGGGTTTCCCCATTTTTCTCTGGCAATCTGTTTTTGGGCCACTTTTTGTTAGCTTGAAATGCAAGTGAAAACTAAAGTTTCTATTTTTTTAATAATTGTTTCTAGCCTTTATCCCTGTCACTTTACTCATTTTTCCTATGTGTTTATAGAGATCACAAGATTCCTTATTGCCTTCAAGGGTTTACTTTTATTAAGATCACTGCCAGTTTTTTTTTTTACCTTAAAAGTTTAAAGTCGTCTATGGGTGCATGCTTTTCCAAATGAAAGGTTTTTTTCTTAAGTTAAGATCAGCACAGATATGAAGCTATTTGTTTGATGATTCTTCCGCCCCCTCCCTCTCTCTCTCTCCTTAGCAAGAAAATATTAGCTTTGCTTTTATATGATGATTTATAAGCAGAGATTTAACTTTGTTGTTGAGAATGTATTTGCTTGATTATTAAGGTCTTATTTGGAGCCTCCATTACTGATTTCTGTCTGTTCTCCATTTTTTTTTTCCTTTTGTAATAGGACAAGAGTTTCTTTTTTCCCCTTTAAAGTGTTTTAGAAAGATTTTCTTTGGTTGTTTATAGGATATAGTCAAATGGAATGGGACTAGAGTATTGAATCAATTTTATGCTGATTGCTATCATGAATGTTTCAAAATTTCAATACAAATCTGCAATTAATTGGAGCATATCTTGATAATTGATTTGAGAAATTAATTTGTGGATTACTGAAGATGATAATAATCTCTGTT